>CM039519.1:5257419-5492022 GCA_022433055.1 Begonia peltatifolia | reverse complement strand
AAAAAATTTACTCGAAATTTGGGCGGAGAAAAATTTTGACGGATTTTGCAGCAGGTGCGCGGAGCACGCGGCCCTGCGGATGCTCACGGGTCATGCGGCGCCGGGTGAGGGCGTGCGCGCGGACATACTGTACAGTGGCAGGGTGCGTGGGGCACGCGGCATTGTGAACGTGCGCGAGACACAGTGACGTGGAGTTGGCACGTGCGGCACTGCGACAGTGCGTGCGGGGTGTCAGAGTGGGGACATGAGTGCACGGTACCGGATTGTGTAGTTCGAGGGGTGCGTTGGATTCTTTCCTAGGATTTCAAGTCTTATCGTTTTATCTTAAACTGTTTTAAATAGTTTTCTTTTCCGCTGCGTATTTTTATATTAAGGATTTCGTGTTCCCTCTTCGAGACGCGAGTTGTTTTCGAATCGAGTCAAAATTTTTTTTCATACTCACAAATGTTCTTTTGAGAATGATTTGAAAATGAAAGGGGTATTAAATTGAGTGAGTTATGTCTAGTGTTAGTGTGTGTAGTGTGTAGATGTACTGTAGCGCACCGGGAACGCAGGGTTTCTCGGGGTGTTACAAACGAGCTCATAGAGTGCGTTTGTGGCAGCCAGGTAATATTTTGACCTATGCGTGAAATTTCTAACTTCGAATGTAGTTTTGAATGCTTTTTGGATATGATGTATAGCTAGAAATTACATTTTAAAAATACAAGACTTGTTTAGGGTTTGATTTTGATTTTTTTTAAATGTTTAATGATAGATTTTCATTCATATTTTAAGACTTCCGCTATATATTTTGGTTTATTTTTAATGAGGTATGAAAGGTTTGAAATTTGTGAAAAGTGTTATGTTTAAGGAATTTTGGATAATGTTATAGGTTATGTGAGATTGGTTGAAGTTAGGGTAGTTTGTATGAAGTGTTAGTAGGTGCGTGCATGCCACACGTGTTTTTGAGAAATTTTTTTAAACTCAATCAAACTTCAAATGAACTATTGCAAAATTATTTTATAAATATTTTCAAATTATTTTAAAATGATTAAAGTCTAATTTCGATTTCTTTAATCTTCGATAAAGAAAAATACCTACATGAAAGTTTAGATGTCAAGTATCGCGACCCTTTTTCTGGTCGTGACAGATGAAGTTGAGGATATATTTTGCAATCATAGTTTGTTGGAGAAAGGTAAAATAAGGAAGTTTGCCTATGAGAATTTTACCCGGAATGCAAAATCATGGTGGACAAGTCTTCAAGAGGACAGAAGAGAAGACTAGAAAATAAGGAAGAAGTTTATATATGGAGGAGGTTGAAGTGTTTAATGGAAAGGAAGTTTGCTCCAAGTTATTATGAGAAGGAGCATTTGTAACACCCCAGCTATTTTTGAACCTTATAGCTTAGGTGCCTAGGATTCCTGATAGATTTAAGGAGAATTACCAAATAAAAGAAAAGAAGTTGAAAATCGAAAACCTTAAAATGGGAAAAAATCGGATATCTGAAGCGGGAAATGAAGGCATACGACTAATGGGGTAATGATTTTAATTAAGTGGAAATGGAGGATTTTATTGCAAAGCTTCTCGGAGAAGCTAACCTTATCTATGTTGCCAAACAACCCAAATTGTCCCACCTACCCCCACTCACCTTTCCTCTCTCGGTCACTCTTTACCAGCCCATTCTTTCTTCTCTCTCCCTTGTCTTTCCCCTCTTCTCTCCTTCTTGCCATTTTGTTTTCTCCTCAAGACAGCTGATTCTCCTCCTTCGATGATCCATGGCGATTCTTCTCCAACTGTTTAAGAAATTACTAAGGTATGAAAAGTTATGGATCTTAGGGTTGAATATTGATAGAATGTTGTTTGTTGTTGAAATTATAGATGCGTTTTGAACCCTAACTATGGTTCCACCAATTTATGCATTTTAGATGTTAATTGGATTATAATGGTTGAATTTTGGACATATTGGTGGGTAGATATCATGAATGCTCAAAAATAGTCTTTTTCAAAATGGTTGAATTCTGGTTTTCTAGGCTTAATCATTGAACCTAAGCTAATAATTGTTTATGGTGTGTTAAAATAGACTCTCTATGTGAACTTGTGGCTATGGAAATTTTGGATTTAGTAAGTATACAAATAGTTATGGATTTTCATAGTTTAAGCAGAAAATTGAATTGGATTTACAGGGCAGCTGTGATTTCCAAATTTCTGTCATTTATTGCATTCGTCTTTTCATAAACCAGCTCTGTCATGTTAAACTAGGTTTGTTAAGGGTTCCATAGTAATTTGAATCAATGAAATTGGTTGAGTATAGCAAACGTTATGCATGCTTGAAGCTGGATAAAAATGTATGGCCAAAATACAGGACAACTCGGATGTTTTTTTTTTCTGCCATTGATTTTGCTTGGCTGTTTGAAAATGAATGATATCATGTTAAACTAGACTCTTTAAGTTGGATTTTGGCTTTTGAGCTGTTTAATTTTGTTAAGAATTGAGTGAGTTATGCACGTTTGAAGTTTAGCCAAAATCCATGTGGGATTCCGAGATCCAGTTCTTATATGTAAATCTTTTGGTTATTGTTGAGTTTATGCTATTGCACAAATCCTTGAATTTATTATGATTGATGGGTAACATGTATGGTTCAATAGATGTCTTGCTAATTACGTTAAACACACGTGTTTTAGGTTGATTTCATAGAAGAAGAACGAACCAACTTGCGTAAATTGCTAAGGACACGAGGTAAGTGGATGTGTATAGGTTTGGCCCTTATGGCCCTACATCGCAAGGGTACTAGGAAGTATAATCCGGTTGGGTAAGTTGCATGTTATGTTGTATGTATTGTAGGTACATAAGTGGTAGGAAATGTTATGTGTTTAAATTTCGTCTAATGTTCTATGTTTATGTCTCATCACTCAGACGAAATGTCATGTATAGGTCATGTTCATGTTATGTTATATGTGCATCTCTATGGATTGCGCATCATGTTTTAAAAAAGGCATACAAAATGTTTTATGTGCATGTTTTATGTAAGGAAAAAAAGAATATGTAATGTACATAAATGGTTAAGCTGCGGGTCGTGGTTAAGTATGGCTTATGTTTGTCAACTTCGGTGGTCCATGTTATGTTTGTCCACTACGGTGGTCCACGTTATGTTTGTCCACTTCGGTGGTCCATATTATGTTATCCACTTTGGTGGTCCACGTTATGCTATGTATGTACCTATTCTTCACATAATTCCCGCTAAACTCATGTTATGTAAATGTAAAAGTGATGTGGAAAAGAACATGTTTTACGATCAGGCATACACGAGCATTCATTGCATTACACACGCTTACTAAGCATTAGACTTATAGAACCTCCTTGTAATAACCCAAAAATTTCGAGTTTTAATTTTTAATTTCCGAAATTTTAGTTTAATCTGGGTCGGAGTTTTGAGAAATATTTCAACGGGAAAAAAATTAAATTATAAGACTCAGAGCCTACTTTTGCGATGGTTTTTACGGAATTTAAGTCGAGAGATCGGGAATTTACGAAATTACGGACGATTAAAAACACGTGAGGGCGTTTAGGTAAATTGTTATTTGTTTAAACTAAAAAAAAAAAAAAGAATTAAAACACCCGAATGGCTTCGGGAAGAAGCCATTCGGCTGTTTTCACCGTGTACCCAAGTGCCGAGAGAAGACAACCGGGATCCAGAGCAATCAGGTGCCGGAGTCGGAGCTGCGACGGCCAACGAGTGCGAGTGCGAGGTGCGAATTGCGAACAGGTGTTACTGTCCCGACGAACTGAAGCCGTCCGATTTCAGCAACTCGAGTTTCCGAAGTGAAAGCCGAGTGTTTCGGCCGACGACCGCGAAGGGCTGGTTTCCGGTCAATTCTGTCGCCAACGATTTTGGCGCCTTATTGGAGTCCTTCTTCTCCCATTCTGTGCAGAACGAACATCGCTCGGTAAGTCTCTCTCTTCTTCCCTCTACTGTCATGTCTGATCTGGCCGAGAGTGAGGTTCGGTCTCCCTCCAGTTTCGGTGAATTTGGCCGAAATGTTTAGGAGAGGAGTGCCGGGAATTTGAAGGGTAGGGGAGGGAAACCGAAGGTGTTCCCCTGTCAATTCAAGCTCGGCCTCCTTTCGATTCCTGCAAACTTGGCCGGAATGTATAAGTGGAATATGACTACCTGAGTATAGGAGTTGTGAAATTCCAAATTCGAAATCAAGAATCGGACGTTTTTATTTTGGGGCAGCTTCTGTTTTTGGCCGTTTCGGCCTACGTTCGGCTGATCATTTTAAATGCTGTTTTTGTGGGATAAAATAGGTTATTAAAGAGACGTATGGCCGCTGGAATCGTTCGATGCCAACATCCGACGCAAAAGGTATGCGCGTCGGAAGATTATGCCGGAATTTAGTCCAAGTCAAATTAGTGAGTGTTTTTCGTGAAAATTCGACGTGTGAAAGTAGCATAGCCATTTTGATGCATATAACTAGTTGAGAGTGAGTTTTGGTTGAAGAGAAATGAAAATGTGAAATTTTAATAAAGGTGGCAGATTCGGTTTTTAGCGTTCTTCGCCTGTCTGCAGCTTATCGTTTTAAAATCCGTCTGAGTATGTTAATCTAGGTTCCTAAGGGGACGTTTAGCCACTTGAATCGTTCGATTCCGTTGACGGACGCAAAAGTTATGCGCATCCGAACGTTGGGCTGATTTTCGGCCAAACCAAACCAATTGACCGTTTTAGTTGGAATTTCATGAGTGTAGTTAGAGAAGGTTATTTTTTTAGCTAATTGGTGAATGTTGAGATAAATACTGATGAGAAATTGGTTTTGTTTTAGGTTGAGGCTTTCTTTTGGCGAAGCTATGCGTCAAGCGAGCTTAGCTCGCCAGGTAAGTAGTGCATGCATGTGTTTTGCCCAAGTAGGCCTACACTGTAGAACTTTAGGGTTTATGTGATTGATTGTGGTGTGCCTGCGTATTATTTGACATGCATCATATTTTTTTAAAAACAGGAACGAAAATGATTTTTAGCATGTTTCGGTGTATGAGGTGAGACGTGTGGTGGTGGTACCGCGGATCCCGCTAGTGAGCGGGCTGGTGCTTCACCAGTCGCGGATCCTACTCGAGGGGTGGGCCGGCTGGGCCGTCATGCGGCGTGAATGTGTTGACGGTGAGGATATGGGCAGTGGTACCGCGGATCCTACTAGTGTGTGGGCCGATGCAACACCAGTCGCAGATCCTACTCGAGGGGTGGGCCGGTTGGGCTGTCGCGAAACATGTGTGTGTGGCAACTGTGGCCCCGTACTGGGGAGGCTAGGACGGGGGCGACGTGTCAGGGTGTAGAGTGGCGCGAGGTATACCCTTACCCTGATGTGGTTGCCGTGTGGTGATGCGTGTGTGTAGCGTGTGGGCCTCGTTGCTGGGGAGTCCGGGACGGTGGCGGCGTGTCAGGGTGTAAGGTGGCGTGAAGTTCCTCCTTACCCTGGTGCGGCTGCACTACGCGTCACAGATGTGACAATATGAGTGTGAGTGTAGAGACTGCATGTGCTATGATTGCATTGTCGGCTTTTACTTTCATATCGCACTACTTACTGAGCGTTAGGCTTATGTTGTGTGTTCTGTGGTGTAGGTGCTGACGATACTGCTGGTGAGCCTCGAGTACCTAGTCCAGAGGCGTAGGATGATTGGCGGCGTGCGACCGCAGCACCGGATGGCGGATTTTTGTTATGGCGACCCCGCCCGTGGAGTTGGTAGGTTGTGGCATGGTTGGTTGTGGAGGTTTTCTTCTTTTGTGATGATTATGTACAGTCGATGAGATGAGGTGTATATGTGTTAGTGTATGGGTATATGGAGTGCGTGTGATTTTGGTGACGTACGCAGATATTTTTCATGTTAAAGTAGGATATTACTCTATACTGGGGACTTTCTTCATTTGTATATGATGAATTTTCGTTGTCTTCATACTCTGATTTGATTATGGTGATTTCTCTGGATAATGGATAGATAAACACTGTTAGTTTGGTGAGCTGTGTGCAGCGTTTTTAAATTTTGGGATAGTCAGTTTTTACCTGTTACCCCGCCGAAATTTTGGGAGAGAGGTAGGGAGTCGACGGAATATGGAATGGGTTGAGATGTGAGTAGTGAATCCTAAAGAAGAGTAGATGAGTGTGGGTGTGCGGCGTGATTGCAGGTGTGCGGGGCACACGGCCTTGCGGGTGCTCACGGGTCGTGCGGCACCGAGTGAGAGCGTGCGCGCGGACGTGCTGTACAGTGGCAGGGTGCGTGGGGCACGCGGCACTGTGAGCGTGCGCGAGACATAGTGACGTGTAGTTGGCACGTGCAGCACTGCGAGAGTGCGTGCGGGGTGTCGAAGTGGGGACGTGAGTGTGCGTTACCGGATTGTGTAGTTCGAGGGGGGCGTTGGATTCTTTTCTAAGATTCCAAGTCTTACCGTTTTATCTTAAACTGTTTTAAATGGTTTTCTTTTCCGCTGCGTAGTTTTTTTTATGTTGAGGATTTCGTGTTGCCTCTTCGGGACGCGAATTGTTTACGAATCGAGTCGAAAATTTTTCATACTCACAAATGTTCTTTTGAAAATGAAAGGGGTATGAAATTGAGTGAGTTATGTCAAGTATGAGTGTGTGTAGTGTGTAGATGTACTGTAGCGCACGGGGAACGTGGGGTTTCTCGGGGTGTTACACTCCTGATGTAGGTGAAGACGTTATAGGTGAGGATTTCAAGCCTCAAGTCGACGTGAGTTGTGTAATGACCCGAATGTGTACATATGAAGACGACTCCAGGTCAAACCTCGGGTTGCGGGGCAAACCTCGGGATGTAAGCTGAGTGTAGGTAAATCCCGAACTCGAGTATAGGCAAATCTAGGGTCATGAGAAAGAGGGGTCGTCACAATCCCACATCGCTTGGGGAGGTATATGGAAATGAAACATATGTAAGGAAACCCTCCCAAGTTAGTAAGACGCGCTTTAGAGCACAATTGACAACGGATCCCATAAGAACTTCGAAGTTAAGAGTGCTCCAGCGAGAGCAGCACCATGCTAGGTGATCAACTGGGAAGTTCTCGCAAAACAAATCCGTTAAGGGAAAATATTAGGTTATGACCCAATCCCTAGAGCGGACAATATCTTATTGGGAAAAAGAGGGTCGTTACAAATGGTATCAGAGCCTGTACCCCACCGGAAATGTGGCCAACGAGGACGTTGGGGCCTGAGGGCGGGTGATTGTCATGACCTCAATGTGTGCATATGAAGACGATTGCAGGGCAAACCTCAGGTTGTGGGGCAAATCGTGGGACATAAGCCGAGTGTAGGCAAATCCCGGACTCGAGTATAGCCAAATCTTAGGTTGTAAAAAAGGGGGGTCGGCACAATCTCGCATTGCTTGGTGAGGTATATGGAAATGAAACATATGTAAGGAAACACTTCAAGATAGTAAGACGCATTTTGGAGCACAATTGACGACGAATCCCATAAGAACTCTGAAGTTAAGAGTGCTCCGGCGAGAGCAGTACCATGTTAGCTGACCGATTGAGAAGTCCTCGCCAAACAAATCCGTAAGAGAAAGATAATGGGTTACGGCTCAATCCCCAGAGCGAACAAGATCTTACTGGAAAAAAGAGGGTCGTTACAGGTTGGAGGTGCAAGTTCATTGCGGGGTGCTTGTAGCTTTCTGGCGACTTTGACCTGTGGGTGAATTCATGTGCATTTTGGGGGTATAAGTCATTTTGATTTAAAGTTTATTTATAGAAGTATCTATGTTTCAAAAAAATACTGGAATTGCTTGGGATTTAGATGTTTTTCATTTGAAAATGTTTCAATGGGAAGTTTTAATGTTTTTAAAGTAAGTTTTAATATTTATGAGTATTTTGATTAGAAAATGGATGATTTAAAAATGGTGTTATAGTGTCTTGAAGATTTTATGTGGATGTGATGAAGTGTTTTTAGGTTTAAAATGAAGGAAAACAGGAAAAGAGAGAAAAAGGGCGCTCGTGCTTGCGGTGGGCGTGCGGAGGGCGCGTGGAGCGTGGGCCGTGTCTATGCAGGCCGCGCCCAGCCGATTAGTCGGCGTTGTGCACGTGATCGATCAGTGTCTGATCTTTTTTGGCGAGGCACGGGCAGAGCGCCTGCCGATCGATCGGCACTGGGCGTGCAATTGATCAATGCTCGATGTTCCTTGTGAGGAGCATTTGGGGTGCTTGCACGATCGATCAGCGCTCGATGTTCCTTGTGAGATGCAACCAGGGCGACTGCCGATCAATCGACATTGTGCGCGAAATTGATCAGCGCCTGATGGAAAATGGTGAGGCGCGGTTGGAGACCTGTCAACCGATCGCCTAGCAATGGGCGATCGATCGGGAGACTCATGCAACTCGAGTAGCTCAGCTCGTGTATCTGTGAGTGCACCATGCGTGCGTGCCAACAGGGCGACGCGAGCACCGCGACAGGACGATGCGTGCACGTTGACAGACGACATCCGCGCGCCAGCTGTACGCACACTACCCGATATGTTTTGGAAAAATTTTTAAAATCCAAACTCATTTCAAATGTTTTTTTTCAAATGACTTTACAAATGTTTTTCACCTATTTAAATGATGCAAAGGAGCTTAAACTCCACGTTTTGCTCGTTTTATATTTTCAAAAAGTTTTATGGGAGAATTTTCATGTCTAAAAGTGAAATCTAAATATGATGTCAAGTCATGCGTCACGAGCCTCGTTTGGGGTCGTCGAGGCTCGCGACAGCATTACCTTAGGAAACCTTCGAGGTCCCCTAGTACATCCATACCACCACCTACCTTAGTGTGAATCCAAACAAAGCCCGTCGATGATACCTCAAGAGAGTAGGAGGAAGAATTGGAAGAATCCCTAAGTGAGGAGGAAGAATCCTTTAATAAGATTAAGGATGAATTAATAAAAGAGACCATTAGTAAAGATGATGAAATTGTGGATATAGATGATCCCTTGATTGTGGAGGAAGAAGAAATGTTAGAAGAAGAAGTCGTCTATCCTAAGGAAGGTCTATTGTGGCAGACTCAAGAAAGAGAAGGCAAGGAAGAGGAAGAACTAGTAGGAGAAAACAATGAAGTCAATCTTGAGGAGATTTGTTTAGGCTTTCATGAGCTACCTTTTTATCTAGATAGCTCAACCTTTGATAATCTCTCCCTTAGGGTAGAGCTAGTTGCTCCCGCTATTATAGAAGAAAACTTTCGTTATAACTCAATACTTTTGGAATTAGAAGAAACTCAAATCTTAAAAGGTAATGAAGCCCTCACTTTCCATTATCTAGAAAAGAATTTCAATGATGAGAGTATTAATGGCATCGGGCATATGATCATCGTTAATGGCATGATGAAAGCCTTATAAACCTGGCATTAGGTCAATTTTTGAGAAGACTATGTATGGATCTTAGACCACACCCTTATCACTTAGAGAATTTAAGAATGTTCGAAACTAGTAGCTCAAACCACCAATCAATATTTCCTTTATCTTCAATAGATTATAGGAATAAGATAGTTTGTGCCTGACACGAGACTCACTAAACAAGGAAACCGTCTAACCCAAAAATGAAGCAAAGTGCTCAGGTGATGGTGTTTTGCACAAAATCGTTAGATAAAGATGAAATAAGATGAAAACGAAGTGAAAACTGAGAACGAAATGGAATGAAATGAAATGAAATGAAATGAAGATGGAATGCAACCACTAAGCGGACCTTTAGAGCTATCTTATGTTATGCTCTAGGATGCAATTCCGGTAGAAATGCAATCACCTTTGGTGACGGATTTTCCTCATTGATCCTTTTAGGCTCTCAATGAGAGAGGAAAGGGAAATGTAAGAGTTCACCATGCAACTGTTGAGCTTGGGGAACAATAGAGGTTTTCTCCACACGATTCCAGAATCGTTGATAACCAAACGGTTCTTCTAACACTTTGGTTAGGAAAAGGTGACTCGTGTATTGATTTTGGCAAAAGGTTGTACAAACACCAATAACCATGCAATTTAGAAAACTTAGGGTGGATTATTAGGGTTTGATATTTGAAAAGGAGAAACTTGAACCGTTTATGAAGAGGTGCAAGATGGACTATCAAGATTGTAATCTGTGTGCACACATTCAATGGTTGATATACTTTGCTGCAACATGGTGCAAGGGAGGAGTTTTTGTAATGTCATCCATCCTTGCCTCCACTATAAGTTGTACCTGCATAAATCATACCTTAAATTGTGGATCTTTGGGCTTTCTTAGACCGGGCCTCTTTGTTGATCTTCAACCCAAATCATACCACCATAATACATGTAATCATAACCAACAATCTAATGCATGATGCAATTTATATAGTTCGTACAAAAAAAAAGGCTAGGGTTTGCCCAAAAATAAAAAAAACAAATGATATGGTTACACGGTATTTGGACTGGGAAGACAAATTGCCATGGGGCCTTAAGGTGAGTTCATCCATGCATCCCAAGTCAAAAGGTGGAGAGTTGGTCCATATCCATTAAGATAGGCTCCCATGTGGACTCATCAACTAGATCAACACCTGCAAAAGAGACAAAGTTATGAGCTAGATTAAGTAAAGCAAGGGTCTTGGTTAGAGATCGGGTAAGAGGTCTCCGAGGCACGTCAGTGCCTTAGCTAATAATCCTAGCCACCATTATAGTCATGAGCAATTACATAAAAGGATTACACTTGTTGATTCCCCTAAACCCCATAGTGTTATGATCCTTGCTTACAAAACAAGCTGGGGAACGAAGAGATGGATCGTTGCGCCTTGAAAATGGTCAAACCGGGGAGAATCGAAAATAGATCAAGATGAACAACCAAACGTGCACAAAATGAAATGAAATTTCAGGTGAAATTTCATTTCATTTTGTGGACGTTTGGTTGTTCATCTTGATCTGTTTATTAGTCTTGTGAGTGAGGTATGTGATGGTAGAAAACGTGGTCAAGATTTGTTAGGTAGAAGAAATTATGTAACTATTCTAAGAATCGGCCAATAAGCAATGTTTTGAAGCTTTTGGCAAAGTTTTCTTCCGAGGAAGGAAACTTGATTCAAGGACACGGTTTGTGGCCACTTGTAGCTGTTTTCCACTTATAGAAGAGTGAAGAAAAAGATGGCTAGCAACCCTTTCAAGCTACCAAGATAGAAGGGAGGTTTTGGGGGCACAACCCCTCTGTTGAGAACCAACTGGGCCTTACCTTGGTGCTTCTTGCTCCAAGCTTCTTTAAGGTTGAAGGAAATCCGTGGATGCTCATTCAAAATCTGCCAAAAAGTTTACAAACACCAATAGCAATGATTTATAGACCTATTGGTGGGTTGGCTAAGGTTTAGAGAGGGTTGGGCAAAAACTGGCTTCCTTGCAAGCCTATCTTCAAGTGGGCTAAACCCTTTAACCAAGCCACCTCTAGCCTACCATTCATCTAGCCCTAAATATCTAACATACATGCATATAATAAGTTTAACAAAAAAAGGCCAATGTTTGCCCAATAAGTTAAAAGTAGAAGTTATAAAATATCAAGACTTGGGTAGACAAATTCTCATATGAGAATTATGGTCCCCTCTCTTGACCTTCCAAGTGATGAGATATTTTGGTTGGTTCACGTCCATAGCTTTGATCTCCGACTTCAAGTCGCCCAAGGTGTCCTCCAAGCCTTCACATGGATCGTCACGTGCAAAAGATACAAGTGTATAAGAAGATAAGTTGGTTAAATTATGAGCTCGGACCTGGGACTGTGTAATGGGCCCATGAAGCATATCATTCTCCCTAAGTGATTGAGGATTTAACCTCAAATCCTATAATTTGGGTCCCTCAGAATTTTCTTCATCGCTTATATAAGGTAAGAGGTCCATGACGTTGAATGTTGCCGATACTCCATAATCACCCGGTAATTCAATTTTATATGCATTTTTATTAATCCTTTGCAACACCTTAAATAGTCCATCCACCCGAGGAAGAAGTTTAGATTTCCTTTTGTAGGGGAATCTATCTTTCCGCAGATGTAACCAAATCAAATCTCCTTCGTTGAAGATAACTTCTTTCGACCTTTGTTTACTCTTTTAGCCACGCTCGCATTTCTCTTCTCGATGGCTTGACGTATGTTCTCATGTAATTTCTTAATCTGTTCAGCCTTACTCACTCCTGATGGGTTGGCTAGTTCAGTAGATGGTAGAGGAACAATATCCAACGGTGTACATAGATTAAACTCATAGGCAACCTCAAAGGGCGATTGCTCAATAGTGGAATGAAAGGTGATATTGTAAGCAAATTCCAATCTCGGAAGGACTACATCCCAACTGGATAGTTTCTTACCTACAATACTGTTTAAGAGGGAGCCTAAGGTTCTATTAACAACTTCCGTTTGTCCATCCGTTTAGGGGTGGAAAGATGTGCTAAAACACAACTTTGTCTCCAACTTCTTTCGCAAAGTGGTCCAGAAGGCGCTAAGAAATTTAGTGTCCTAGTCTAACACTATGGAATGTGGTATGCCATGCAGGCGGACGATTTTTTTGAAAAATAGGCCAACTATAGAGAATGTGTCATCCATTTTTGCACTAGGAATGAAATGTGTCATCTTGGAGAAACAATCCACAACAACTATGAGCAAATCTTATTACGTGCAGTACGTGGGAATCTCAAAATGAAATCCATACTGATTTCAACCCAAGGGTGTGAGGGAACGGGTAAAGGCATATATAAGCCTTGTGGTAGAACCTTACTCTTGGCTTTCTTGCAGACGACGCATGTTTTCACCATGCGGTGCACGTCTCTTTTCATGTGTGGCTAATAGAAGTGTTCCTTAAGCATATCGAGGGTTCTTTTCCCCAAAATGGCTCACTAATCCTCCACAATGCACTTCTTTTAGAAAGCATCGCCTTAAACTTCTTAGCGGGACACATAATTTTCCCGCTCTCAATAAGTAGCCATTCATAAGTCGATAGTTTCCTTCGACCTTTTCCTAGCACTTGGTGTAATATGATCCAAAGTCAAGGTCGGACTCATAACTTTCTTTAATCCATTCAAATCCGAAGAATCTAGTCCTTAACTCGGCGGATTTTTTGTATAGGTAATCGGCATATTTTTAGTTAGAATTGAAAGTGGAGAATTTCTACCATTAAATAAAAGATTATTTTGAGACTCTTAGAGAAGAGAAATTTATAAGGTTCCAACTAGAGAAGAAGCGAATGAAAGTTTAATTAAACAGTTAAGAGTTGAGGGTGATTTAGTAATTATGTTATTATTATTAGTATTATTATTATTATTATTATAAAAAAGAAGGGGAGAAGAGAAGAGAAGAGAAGGATTGTGATAATTTTCCCTTGCTCTTTCCCTTCCCCACGCGAGAAAACCCTCCCTCTTTAGCAATTTCTCCATCCAGCCGGCGATCCTCTCCGTTCCTTCATCAATCTTCAAATCTACGGTAAGTTTTAGTTAGTTCTTAGTAGTTAGTTAGTTCTTTATCTGTTTTGAGTGTTACAAGTAAAGTTAGTTGGGTAGTTTTGGTGAACTCTAGGAAGAAAATATGAGACGTTGAAGTGAAAGACGATTTTTACTCATGTATTGATGTTTAAACTAGGAGTAGGGGTAAATTATCGATTTTTATGGAGAAGATTGGATGTTTGGATAGCCGAAAAACTCAGGTTACAGAACAGTTTCAATTCGGCAATATTTGACCCTGCTGAGGGTGTTGAGTTAGAAATTTAATGAGACTGTTAGAAACTAGACGTCGCTAGGAGTCCGTAGCATTTCGAATCGTTCAAATCAAACGAGTATTGGATAAGTTAAGCATTTCCGAAAGTTGGTCGAAAATTGAGTTGGAATTCAGGTTTAGATAGATTAAACGTAAAAATTGTGATTCCCTTTAGAGTTTTATGAATTGGAAGGAGAGTAGAGCTGATAAATGTGTGGTTTTATAAGTTTTCCAATTTAGCGAGCGAAATACGAATTTCGAGATACGAATTGCTAAGAACGCCAAGTAAGTAGTGTAGTAGGTGCTTTTGCCTTCGGGCCTACATCATAGTTCGGTAGGTTGCATGCACGTTTATTTTATGTTATGCTTTCGTGATTATGTATCATAGTTTTAAAGTACGAGAAGGAAATGAAAATGAATTTTCATATTTTTACGAAATGAAATAGTAGGATATGACGTGATGAACAAAATGAAAAGATACGTAAGAAGATAATGAAGGTGGGGTTGAGTGGTCTTGTCTCGTGAGGTGGACAGCGAGGTGTATCACTTCTTCTCCCACTTTACGTGGTGATCTTGTCCCAAAAGGTGGACCGTAAGGTGTGTCACTTTACTAGATCAAGGTTGGCCTTGTCCCGAGAGGTGAACTGCAAGGTGTGTCACCTTGATCTAGCACGTAAAGAAAACCCAGTAGTAAGAAGATAAAGAAGATATAAGAAAGAGATGAAAACGAATGTAGAGACGAAATTGTAGAAACTGCATGTGATAGGATATGGTTGTTTCAATGTTTATGTTTTATGCGCATTACTTACTTTACATTAGGCTAATAGATGAGTTCTATGATGTAGGTGACGAGACAGTAGTTGGTGAGTACCCTGACCAAGCCCAAGACTAGGAGGCAATTGAAGAAGTGTGCTCGTGGACAGTCCAACAGACTGTTAGGCCGTTTTGACCAGGGCAGGGGTATGTAAGGCAGTTTAGTTATTTCTAGTTTAGTTGGAGTCGTTTTGAGTCGATTTGAAGTGTAAGTGAATTTAAAACTTTTGTAGTCGTTTGAAAGTATATAATGGTTTTGAATTAATTGAAAAGTGCACATTTTTTGTCATTTTCAACGTTGAGTCGAAGTTCGGTTGTTTTTGGAAAATTTAAGGTTTTAAATAGATTTTGTGAAGGAAGTGTAAACCGATAGGTTTAGTGGTTGACCAAACTTGGCAAGTGTCGACAACAAGGAAACAGAGAGGATGACGGTGTCGACCTGTGAAGGCAGGTGTCGACCGCTCTCTGTGATGAGCGTAAAAGTGTCGACTACGAGGTTCGATCGGTGCGGGTAGAGAGTATTAAGGTGTCTACCGATGTTTAAGGTGTTGACCGGTGCTCGTTTTATAATGTTTTGAAAAGTGAAATTTTATTTAAACTGAATTTTGATTAAGTCTTCCGCCTGGTCGATTTTAATCATTTTTAAAAAGGTCGTTTTAATTCGAGGAGCAAAGTTGTAAATTTTTACATGAATTTTACCCGAGTGTATGTATGTGGGTAGTAGTAGTGAGCGTACCGGAAATGTGTGGGTTTTTGGGTCGCTACAGCATGAGTCTCATGAAAGTACTCGAGGCATTTGATAATCCAAAGGGCATCACCATCCAGTCAAATAGCTCGTACTTAGTCTTAAACGCCATCTTCCAGTCGCCCCCTTCTTTCATTCGTATCTGATGGTAACCGCTCTTAAGGTCCACCTTAGAAAATATGGAGGGTCTGCTAAGCTCGTGCAGCATATCTTCAAGCCTAGGGATTGATAATCTATATTTTATTGTAATCTGATTCATGGCTCGGCTATCGACGCACATTCTCATTGTGCCGTCTTTCTTAGGTACTAGTAAGGAGGGAATAACACGGGGGCTCATGGACTCTCTTATATATCCTTTTTCCAATAATTCCTGTACTTGGTCCTGTAGTTTTTTGTTTCCTCCGGGTTCATTCGATAGACTGGTCTATTTAGCAGCATGACCTTGGGTTGGAGGTCAATTTTGTGTTTTATGCCTCGCAGTGGTGGTAATCCTTGGAGGAGTTCCTCAGGGAACATGTTTTAGTATTTATTAAGGAACCTCTTAACGGGCTCAGGAATAACTGCAAGTTCTATAACTTTATCTCGAAATAATATTAGGATCACAGGATCTCCTCGAAGCACAGATGCTTCTATTTCGTCTTAGTCATATAAAGGTTGCCTTTATTCTTGGCTTCTTTTCTCGCGGCATCGTTCTTTGATATCTGCTCGAGGGTCATGGGTGCTAATCTAATCGTCTTTCCCCCAAACTTAAGGGAATAATAATTAGAATACCCATCATTATTAACTCTACGGTCGAAGTGTCATGGTCGACCTAGAAGTAAGTGGCTGGCACTCAAATGCACTACATCACATAGGACAGAATCTTGATACTTTCCCAAAGCAAAATCTACTCTCACTTGATTAGAGACCTTGACATCATCTCTATCATCTAACCATCGCAACTTATAAGGCTGGGGATGTGTAGCTGTCTATAAACCTAACTTCTTAACTAACTCAGTAGATGCCACATTCGCACAACTTCCTCCATCTATAATCAAAGAGCATAACTTATCTTTAAGGAGACATCTACTGTGAAAGATGTTCTCACGCTGACAATCTTCGCCTAAGCTCTTAGTAACGAGAACTCGTCTCCTGATCATAAGTAAGGGTCCCTTGAGTGGGTGAACAATTTTGTCCTCGATGTCACTCTCATCAACATCCTCTACTTCCACCTCTTGCTCATCCTCGCTTTCAACCTCTCCCGTATCTTCCTTGATAACCATCACTCGTCAATTAGGGCATTGAGCTATGTAATGACCCAGACCATGACATTTATAGCACTTGAGCTCTCGCTCTCTAAATGAGTTGGCATTCTCTACTAAGAATCTACTAGTGGATTCTTTGGGTGGCCAACTACGGGTCAAAGGCTTCTTTCCTTCAGCCTTATCGAAGGTCTTATTCTGCTAGGGAGACTTAGGCTTGACTTTAGGGGGAATCATTGGGGTAAACTTTGGAGAGAAGTTTGATTTTCTTTTCCTATTAAGTTGTCGCTCAATTGTCATAGCCATGTGAACTATCGTATCCAATGACTTGGCGGGGTGCAATGTAATAGAGTCTCCTATGTCCCTATTCAATCCTCGAATGAATCTCGCAATTACCTGCTCCTCGAGTTCTTCCATATCTACTCGGATCCTAAGGGTCTCAAATTCAGTAAGGTAGGCTTCAACGGAACGACTACCTTGTCGGAGATTTTGGATTTGAAGGAATAGGTTTTGTCGGTAATGGCTAGGTACGAACCTCTTAGTCATGAGTGACTTCATTACTCGCCAGGTGAAAATAGGCTCATCTCCTATTCGTCGTCTTTGGAGCTTAATGTTCGACCACCAGAGAGCCGCATATTCTGTGAGCTCTATGGATACTAGTTAAATCTTCACTTTATCGGAGTAGTCATAATAGTAGAAAACCTTTTTTACCTTATCAATCCATGCTAGAAAGATATCTCCATCACATGTCCCATCAAAGGGTGGACTATGTAGCTTGACACTTCTAAAGTCCTCATAATCCTTTCGTCGACTAGGGCGAAAATTCTCTTCTTCGTCGAGGGTCCATTTATCATCATCATCAAAAAGTGAGTTTCGTCTCCTACGGTACTCAGGGTTTTCTTCGTCCAAGGTAAGATCTAACCCTAAGAACCATCTCCTAGGATGTTCGGGTCGGACTCTCGGTTGAGCCTCTCGGGAGGGTTATCTAGAGTTTCTCTTGTTAAGGGATTCCATGGTATATTTCATGCCAATGGTTAATTCTCTAAGTTGTTGGCCTAGATTACCTACTTCTCCACTAAGGCCATTCAGTTGCCCTTGCATGCTAGACTCTCCTTCTTAGATGGGAGCCTCGGTTTGGGGAATGCCCTTACCCCGGTTTGGTTCTTGACCTGGTCCTAGGTAGGTTCACGTGTGAGTCCACTTCTAGTTTTCATGATGGTTTTTTTATTTTTTTATTTTTTTTATTTTTTTTCTACTAAGTGTTAGGAAGGATTTAATTAAGTTAAAGTGGTCCTAGGGAAAAGGATTACTCCTAACTAAAATTTCTAACCTAAAAAAAAGTTTCTAAAGTTTGCTCGAAATCTTTGGGTTGCGATTTGAGGTCTTAAATGACATATTTTATGCCTCTTAAATGACATATTTTGTGCCCCAAACATGAAAGTCACAAGCAATGCTTGTAACATTATTGTAGAGCTCTGAGAGAACTTCGATTTGATATCTTACGGGCAAAAATCTGACAATCGTAGCAAAATTTATGGCTGTTTTAAATTGAAGGGGTCAAATTCACTATTAACAGCTTGCGAACTTAGCATAAAATATAAGTGCATTAAACCGATTCATACATGCATGTTTTTCATTTTCGTGCACATAACATACATCCAATATTAACATTCAGCAGCTTGTTTTCAATTAACCGGAATATTAAGTTCAATTTGTTCAAGCATGTGATGAAAACGACCTAAAGCAACGCCACAAGTAGACAATCCAATCTTTCACGCTACTTTACTGCTTTTAGGAATCTACTTTACCAATGCATTTCAAACGAAAAGTAAACATGTTTTAGCAGATTGTACTGAATATTAATCATACTATCCTATTATGCATGCTACTAAGTTAACATGTAACGGATTACACTCATCAATTCATACAAGTTCACGGTTTTAACACCACCAAACATAACAGAATAATACTTTATTTTGCTCTCGGTTTAAACAAGCTTAATGTCCCAAATTTCGTGCAATGCTTAAGTCGATTAAATCATCATATAATAGCAAACATTAGCAAGCAAATAAAGCAATAAAACAAATTAGAAAAGTGTTACTACTTGATCCAAAAGTTGGACAAATCAAATCGCTCCAAGTGCCTCAATCGACCATCTTCATTTTCTGCATTTGAACAACCAATCGTGAAGAATCAATTCAAACAGCAAGCCAATCACCTTATCCAAATATTAAACCACAATTTTTATGAAGGGAACATGCTCTGATGAGCACTGGAAAAATGAATCACAGCAATACAAGTACGGATACCCGAAATGGAAACAAAAAACAGCAAGTATACTATTAGTTAGAGAATGTTTATCCAAATGAAGAAGCAATTTGCAGCACAAAAATGGTGCAAAATGAAAGCTAAAAACCCATGCTCAGATCTGTAAACACCTAATGAAAATGCTGGTGGTGGTCTTTAGTGAAAACAAATCAGAAATAAACATAAAACAGCAAGAACACAAAACTGCAAAAATTGGTTCGATGGAACCCGATATTGTGTAATCGGTTTTGGACAACCAAATGGTTTTGGACAAACAGATCGCAACATGAGGATGGAAGGAAGTACTCTTACGAAAAAAGGTGTGAACCACGAGAACTTCCCAAGTGGTCACCCAACTTAGTACTACTCTCACCAAATAACTTTTAACTTTAGAGTTTTGATGGAATCCAGTGCATTAGTGCTCGTATGGTTGTACACGTCATTCTATGTTCGCCACTTGACTTTGTCCAATTCCCAGCGAGAGCGCAACAACCCGTTCCACCGACGCAAGACTTCACGTGCTGTTAGATTTCACTCCAAAAAACCCTCTGTGCCCCCCGCCGTCCCCCTCCGCGCCGCGTCGAACCCTTCCACCGCCATCGCCTTCCACTCCGAATCGATTACGCCGCACATGCAAAAGTGTCATCCTCATGCCCTGAACGCTGTAATTTGCTCAAATTCTCAAGAGTCAGTGCCGTATGCACTGATATTGTCCGGAAGGCCATTTCACTTTTGATGGGTGCGTGTTTTTTTTTTTTTTTGAAAAACTATTTTTATGGATTGTCCTCGTCACGGCACAGATGCAAAAGTGTCATTCTCGTGCCCCGAACGCTGCAATTTGCCCAAATTATCTATAGTCGACTCCCATTACATGAGGTGTGTGGGGGGCAGCAAAACACAGACCGCAACACGAGGATGAAAGGAAGTACTCTTACGAAAAAAAGGGGTGCAACACGAGAACTGCCCAAGTGGTCGCCAAACTTAGTACTACTCTTGCCGAAGCACTTTTAACTTCGGATTTCAGATGGGATTCGATACATTAATGCTCGTATGGTCACACCCATCATTCTATGTCCGCCACTTGACTTTGTCTGATTCCTAGCGAGAGCGCAGTAGCCCGTTCCACCGACACAAGACCTCACGTGTCGTTAGATTTCACTCCACAAAACCCTCCGCACCCCCACCGTCCCCCTCTGCACCACGTCGAGCCCTTCCACCGCCATCGCCTTCCACTCTAAATCGACAACGCCGCACATGCAAAAGTGTCATTCTCGTGCCCTGGATGCTGCGGTTTGCCCAAATTAGCCATAGTTAATTCCTGTTACGCGAGGTGCGTGTGGAGCAGCAAAACACGAGGATGGAAGAAAGTACGCTTACGAAAAAGGGGATGCAACACGAGGACTTCTCAAGTGGTCACCCAACTTAGTATTACTCTCCCCGAAGCACTTTTAACTTCAGAGCTATGACGGGATCCGGTGCATTAGTGCTCGTATGGTCCATCCCGTTATTGTTTGTCTGCCATTGGACTTTGTTCGATGCATAGCAAGAGCGCAGTGACCTATTCCACGATGCAAAACCTCACGTGCCGCTAGATTTCACTCTACAAAACCCTCTGCGCCCCCCTCCGTCCCCCTCCGCACCGCATCAAACCCTTCCACCGCGATCGCCTTCCACTCTGAATCGACCACGCCGCACATGCAAAAGTTTCATCCTCGTCCCCCGACCGCCGCAGTTTGCCTAAATTCTCAATAATCAGCGCCGTAGGCACTGATATTGTCCGGAAAGCAATTTAACAAGTGATGGGTGCATGTTTTTAGTTTTTTTTTTGAAAAACTATCTTTTATGGATTGTTCTTTTCATGGCACACATGCAAGAGAGTCATTCTCATACCCCGAACACTGCAGTTTGCCCATATTAGCCATAGTCAACTTCCGTTACGCGAGGTGCGTGGGGGGCAGCAAAACCGGAGGATGGAAGGAAGTACGCTTACAAAAAAAGGGGTGCAACACAAGGACTTCACAAGTGGTCATCCAATTTCGTACTACTCTCGTCGAAACACTTTTAGCTTCAGAGTTCTGATGGGATCCGGTGCGTTAGTGTTGTCCGGAAAGCCATTTAACTTGTGATGAGTGTGTGTTTTTATTTTTTATTTTTTTTGAAAAACTATTTTTATGGATTGTTCTCGTCACGACACACATGGAAAAGTGTCATTCTCGTGCCCAGAACGCTGCGGTTTGACCAAATTATCCATAGTCCACTCCTGTTACGCGAAGTGTGTGGGGGGCAGCAAAACACGAGGATTGAAGGAACTACACTTGTGAAAAAAGGGGTGCAACATGAGGACCTCACAATTGGTCACCCATTATGAGTTCTAATGGGATCCGGTGCATTAGTGCTCGTATGGTCCATCTCGTTATTGTATGTCTGCCACTGGACTTTGTCCGATGCACAGTGAGAGCGCATTGACCCATTCCTCCGACACAAGACCTCACGTGTCACTACATTTCACTGCACAAAACCCTTTGCACCATCCTCCGTCCCCCTCCACACCGCGTCGAACCCTTCCACCGCGATCGCCTTCCACTCCAAATTGAGCATGCCGCACATGCAAAAGTGTCATCCTCGTCCCCCGACCGCAGCAATTTGCCCAAATTCTCAATAGTCAGCGCCGTACGCACTAATATTGTCCGGAAGGCCATTTAACTTGTGATGGGTGCGTGTTTTTATTTCTTTTTTTTTTGAAAAACTATTTTTTTATGGATTTTTCTCGTCACGGCACACATGCAAGAGTGTCATTCTCGTTCCTCGAACGCTGCGGTTTGCCCAAATTAGGCATAGTCAACTCCCATTACACAAGATCCGTGGCGAGCAGCAAAACACAAGGATAGAAGGAAGTACGCTTACGAAAAAAGGGTCCAACATGAGGACATCCCAACTTAGTTATACTCTGTCCGAAGCACTTTTAACTTTTGAGTTCTCATGGGATCCGGTGCATTAGTTCTAGTATGGTCGGACCCGTCATTGTATGTCCGCCACTTGACTATGTTCGATGCACAGCGAGAGCGCAGCAACCCGTTCCACCGACGCAAGACCTCACGTGCTGTTAGATTTCACTCCACAAAACCCTCCGCGCCCCACCCACTCCCCAACTACGCCGCGTCGAACCCTTCCACCGCGATCGCCTTCCATTCCGAATCGACCACGCCGTACATGCAAAAGTGTCATCCTTGTGCCCCAAACGCTGCAGTTTGCCCCAAATTATCCATAGTCAACTCCCGTTACACAAGGTGCTTGGGGGGCAGCAAAACACGAGGATGGAAGGAAGTACGCTTACGAAAAAAGGGGTGCAACACGAGCACTTCCCAAGTGGTCACCTAACTTAGTACTACTCTCGCCGAAGCACTTTTAAATTTGGAGTTCTGATGTGATCCATTTCATTAATGCTCGTATGGTCCATCCCATTATTGTATGTCCCCACTGGACTTTGTCCGATGCAGAGCGAGAGCGCAGTGACCCATTCTACCAACGCAAGACCTCACGTGCCGCTAGATTTCACTCTACAAAATCCTTTGCGCCCCCCTCCGTCCCCCTCCGTACCGCGTCGAACCCTTCCACCGCGATCGCCTTCCACTCCGAATCGACCACGCCGCACATGCAAAAGTGTCATCCTCGTCCCTGACCGTCGCAGTATGCCCAAATTCTAAATAGTGAGCACCGTAGGCACTGATATTGTCCGGAAGGCCATATAACTTGTGATGCGTGTGTGTTTTTATTTTTATTTTTTGAAAAATTATTTTTTATGGATTGTTCTCGTCACGGCACACATGCAAGAGTGTCATTCTCATGCCCCGAACGCTGTGGTTTGCCCAAATTAGCCATTGTAAACTCCCGTTACGTGAGGTGCGTGGGGGGTAGCAAAACACGAGGATGGAAGGAAGTACGCTTATAAAAAAAGGGTTCGAACACGAGGACTTCCCAAGTGGTCACCTAACTTAGTTCTACTCTTGCCGAAACACTTTTAACTTCGGATTTCTTATGAGATCCGGTGCATTAGTGCTCGTATGGTCACACCCGTCATTGTATGTCCACCACTTAACTATATTTGATGCACAGCGAGAGCGCAGCAACCCGTTCCACCGACGTAAGACCTCACATGCCGTTAGATTTCACTCCACAAAACCCTATGTGCCTCCTCCCAGTTCCCCACCATGCCGCATCAAACGCGTCCACCGTTATCGCCTTTCACTCTGAATTGACAACGCCACACATGCAAAAGGGTCATCCTCGTGCCCTGAACGCTGCACTTTGCTCAAATTCTCAATAGTCAGCGCCATAGGCACTGATATTGTCTGGAAGGCCATTTAACTTTTGATGGGTGCGTGTTTTTATTTTTTTTTTCAAAAACTATTTTTTTATTGATTGTTCTCAACACGGCACATGTACAAGAGTGTCATTCCCGTCCCCCGAACGATGCGGTTTGCCCAAATTATCCATAGTAAACTCCCGTTACGCAAGGGGCATGGAGGATAACAAAACACGAGGATGGAAGAAAGTAAGCTTATAAAAAAAGGAGTGCAACACAAGGACTTCCCAAATGGTCAAGCAACTTAGAACTACTCTCGCCGAAGCACTTTTAATTTCGGAGTTCTTATGGGATCCGGTGCATTAGTGCTCGTATGGTCGCACCCGTCATTGTATGTCTGGCACTTAACTTTGTCCGATGCCCAGCGAGAGCGCAACGGCCCGCTCTACCGACGCAAGACCTCATTGTCGTTAGATTTCACTCCACAAAACCCTCTGCGCCCCCCGCAGTCCCCCTCTGCGCCGCGTTGAACCTTTCCACCGTGATCGCCTTCCACTCCGATTCGACCACGCCGCACATGAAAAAGTGTCATCCTCCTACCCCGAATGCTGCAGTTTGAACAAATTCTCAATAGTCAGCGCCGTAGGCCCTGATATTGTTCGGAAGGCTATTTAACTTTTGATGGGTGCGTGTTTTTATTTTTTTTTAAAAAACTATTTTTTTATAGATTGTTCTCGTCACGGTACACCTGCAAGAGTGTCATTCTCATGCATCGAATGCTGCGGTTTGCCCAAATTATCCATAGTCAACTCCGTTACACGAGGTGCATTGGGGGCAGTAAAACACGAGGTTGGAAGGAAGTACCCTTATGAAAAAAATGGTGCAACACGAGGACTTCCCAAGTGATTACCTAACTTAGTACTACTCTGCCGAAGCACTTTTCACTTCGGAGTTCTGATGGGATTGTTGCATTAGTGCTCGTATGGTCGCACTCGTCATTGTATGTCCGCCACTTGACTCTGTCCGATGCCCAGCGAGAGCAGCAACCCATTCCACTGACGCAAGACCTCATGTGCCGTTAGATTTCACTCCATAAAATCCTCCACGCCCCCGCCGTCCCCCTCCGCGCCGCATCAAACCCTTCCACCGCAGTCGCCTTACACTCCGAATCGACCATGCTGCATATGCAAAAGTGTCATCCTTGTGCCCCGAACACTGCTGTTTGCCCAAATTCTCTATAGTCAGCGTCATAGGCACTGATATTGTCCTGAAGGCCATTTAACTTTTGATGGGTGTGTTTTTATTTTTTTTTCAAAAACTATTTTTTTATGGATTGTTCTCGTCACGGCACACATGTAAAAGTATCATTCTCGTCCCCCAAACGCTTCGGTTTGACCAAATTGTCCATAGTCAACTCATGTTATGCGAGGTGCGTGGGGACAGGAAAACACAAGGATGGAAGGAAGTACGCTTACGAAAAAAGGGGTGTAACACGATGACTTCCCAAATGATCACTCAACTTATTACTACTCTCGCCAAAGCATTTTTAACTTCGGAGTTCTGATGGGATCCAGTGCATTAATGCTCGTATGGTCCATCCCGTCATTGTATGCCCCCCACTTGACTTTGTCTGATGCCTAGCGGGAGCGCAGCGACCCGTTCCACCAACGCAAGACCTCACGTGCCTTTAGATTTCACTCCACAAAACCCTCCACGCCCCCCATCATCCCCCTCTGCAGCGCGTCGAACCCGTCCACCGCGATCGCCTTCCACTCCGAATCGACCATGCTGCACATGCAAAAGTGTCATCCTCGTACCCTGAACGCTGCAGTTTGCTCAAATTCTCAATAATCAGTGTCGTAGGCACTGATATTGTTCGGAAGGCCATTTAACTTTTGATAGGTACGTGTTTTTATTTTTTTTTTCAAAAACTATATTTTTATGGATTGTTCTCGTCATTGCACATGTGCAAGAGTGTCATTCTCGTGCCCCGAACGCTGCAGTTTGCCCAATTTATCCATAGTCAACTCTTGTTACGCAAGGTGCGTGGGGGCAGCAAAACACGATGATAGAAGGAAGTACGCTTACGAAAAAAAGGGTGCAATGCGAGGACTTCCCAAGTGGTCACCCAATTTAGTACTATTCTCGCCGAAGCACTTTTAAGTTCAGAGATCTGATCGGATCCGGTGCATTAGTGCTTGTATGGTCGCACACGTCATTGTATGTCCGCCACTTGACTTTGTCCGATGCCCAGCGAGAGCGCAGCTGCCTATTCCACCGAGGCAAGATCTCACGTGCCGTTAGATTTCACTCCACAAAACCCTCCACGCCCCTCACAGTCCCCTTCTGCACCACGTCGAATCTTAGAATATCAATTATTCTTTATAATGATAAATTAATCATATTAATTTCTCATCACTTATATTATTAATCTTATAATCATATTATAAAATTAATAATTTTAAATAATCAAATTATTTGAATTTTCAAAACTAAAATTAATTTTTAACAAATTAAAAATTAATTTATTTTTAATTCTCGCATAATTCATTAAAATCAATTAATTTTAATTTTAATCAAATTAAAACTAATTTATTTAATAAACTCTTTATTAAATCAATACGCAATTTAATATACGTTTAAATGCATGACATGTGATAAATTTAAAATAAAACTAAACATTCAAAATCTAAATGACATGTGAATACATGATAATATAACAAATTATATCAACATAAAAATCAAGGAAATAATGACCAGGTTAACTTTTGGATATTTCTAAAATTACAACTTCAAAATTAAAGTAAAAATAAATCTAAGATTTTAAAATTTGGTCTTCTTCGAAACTTCCTCATCCAAAGGATCATATTCAAAAATTCACAAATCAAATTTGTGAATATTTGTAAGTGCACCATCATCTGTTTTCGTCAATAGATCAAATCTGTGACGAAAAGTCCATCTATAGATTTGTAGTCTCAGATCTAACACATAAAATATAATTCTAATACATATCACAATTTACATTAAATTGTATCACCAAAAATATTTTTAGACTAATAAAACAATGATTCTGATACCAATTGTAGGTTTTCGTGATTCTTACGCATGACGAAATTAACTATTATTTATAATAATAGTGACATGCGTTACCCACGTGATTTTAAAACTATTTTAAAATCACCAAAACCATAAATTTTGATCGTTAGTCTAAAAAAAATATTTTTTAAAAATAATATATTTTGTAAAATGTAAACAATTTACATTAAAAAAAAATTATTAGATTTCGATTGTGGAATAACAAAGAAAATACCTCTTGGAGAAACATTTTTACTCAAGTACTTCCGTATGATATTAACAGTATTAACTCAGTATCAAGTGTTTTTCCCGATGAGACTTTAAAACCGTCGAGTTTTCTCTGAAGATCTTTATACTTAAATTTCCTAACCTGTGGACGTCCAGCTTACAAGAATAACACACTTTTATATTTGTGAAGAGACGTATTCTCAACACATGAGATATCTCTATTCGATTTTAGAAAACGTTTTCCTAAAATTGAATACGAGAAAGGTCACATCTTTTCTCTCAAATGAATTGAATCTCTCTTTTTTCTCCTCTAATTCTCATTTCCTGTCAAATCACATTTGACAATTTTATAGATTTAGTTTAAAAATAAATTTTCAGATTTATTTTAATAAAAATTAATTTTTTTAAAATAAATCTTATCTAATCAAATCTAATTTAATTAGCAATTGATTTATTTAATAAATAAATTTATCGACATATAATCTAAAAATAGTTTTTAGAATATATTTTTGAAAAGAACTTTTCAAAATAATCTCATCTTATGAAATTATTTAGATCTACTTTTAAAATAATCAACAAATTATAAGCCAATCGTAGATCAAATCTAATCCAATAAGATTTTTTAAATGTACTTTTATTCAAATTTCAAAAATTTGATTTGATAATTTGTTAAATAACTACTTCAATTTAAATTTGAAGATCAAATCTCATCTGATGAGATTCTTCAAATCTAATTCAAATCTCTTAAAACAATCTCATATAATGAGATATTTTATTTTGAATTCAAAATATAAAAACTATTTATATATTTTGAATCATAATATATTCATTTGAGTGTCTATAAATAATTAATCACTTATATATTTATTCTGATAACATAAAAATTAAATAGTGATATAAGATGACAGAGGGACCGATGGACCTATAATCATAAGCTCTAATAATATTTGTTAATTAATATAAACTCTTTATATTAAATAACACAATTATTAACTCTAGAGTAATTCCACTAACTACCTGGAGTTGCACTCTTAGAACTATATAGTATATTTACTCAAAGAAATGTTCATTGATATAGTCGTTACATATGTATTAATCCTTTATTAAGATTCGTAATAGAGCTAGTTATAAGATCCATTAACTTCTCATATTACATTTTTATCCTTGATAACCATTAATTCTTAATTAAATAATTAATTCATAACGCGCTAATTATTCATTCCCTGAACTAATAAACAAGGGAATTTGGTACTATAGATTTCATTATATCAATGTTAGGATTCACAGCTACTCATTTAATTTATTCCCAAAATATAAAATTTATGTAATGTAACTTATACAAAACTTTATTGAGTAAATCAAAGAATAAATTAAAATGAAATAGAAGTCTACTAAATACAATAAATTAAGATTATACATATATAACTATCATTATGATAAAATTAATTATTTTTTAGTTAACGGATATTATAAGAACAATATAATTTCATATGATCCAGTCCTATGTAATCATATTATATAAAATATAATCACTTTATGTCACTACATATATAGTTGGGATATGACTATACGTGCTCAACGAAGTGAACTGTATTTATAACTTTATTAATTTGAAAATCCTATACTTTAAATATAAGTCACGAACTAATGTGATTATTTCTTTTTAAATTTAATCCTTATATATGAATGTATATGTAAATTTAAAATTGTACAAATAATCAATAATTTTTCTTTGAATTTATAAAGCACATCAAATAATACAAACATAAAAATTAATCATAAAAATTATTCATTAATTACAGCAAAAAATGTTCATAATATTTATTTGTTGTAAACATTATTCTCAATACTATGGACATATCAAATCACATAAATACAATTAAAAAAAAAAAACAGCTTAATTACACTATAGAAGCTACCATTAGGAAAAGGGAAAGAGAGGGAGCACGAGAGAGACCAGAGCCACAGTGGAAACTAAGGCACAAGTAGTGCAAAGAGGATAGAAGATTCTGTTCTGCCACCGATGAGATTGATTGATCTCCTCCCAGTAGTTAGAGACCAAATTATCCACTTCAATGGGAGACAAAGTGAGCAGCATTCTCGTCATTTTGCGCTCCTCTCGTTGAGGTCACCAGAGAAAAGGGACTCTGACTCCCTCGTCAGCAAAGTGAAGCAAAATCGAAAGCTGGTATCACACAGTACAGCACAACACGCAGAGGTGTGCGTGAGAGAGAGATAGAGAGAGTCAGAGAGATTGGAAGTAAATTTGAATAAATAAATATTCCCCAGCTATGACTTCGTCTCTGTAAATTAACTCATTTTCATTTCAAAGGAAAGCAGTTCAACAATGGACACTAAATCCTCTATTAATGGAGCATGGAGACTCTGCACAGTAGTAAGTTCTGTGAAGTTTTACTAGAGTTTGTTTCTTGTACAACTGGAGGTAAACCCTAATAACGGCCTTAGAATTTTGAAGCTTGATAAGTTGAAGCACTAATGCTTTCTTTTGTGTTATGGAGATATGCTTTTGAACAATAGTGTCGTTTCTTTTACAACTATAGTCTGATCGATCTAAGTCGCCCATGTTTTCATGGCTAGTGCAAATGCCGACTCGATCTCCCGTCTGAATGAGGAAGGACGGTAGGGCTAGGGACAAAATTGGAGTGAGGAAGGATACCATCCAGTGGAAAGAGAGCGAGTAAAGGAGAGAGAAAGAGAGAGTGCGAGGGGGGAGAGCAGTAGGGGCAATTCGGATAAAAAAATATGGCACGTGTTATTTAAAGAGAAAATAACACGGTAGGGAGTTAATTGCCCATTATCAATACATTAAGGTTATCTTTGCTCATTATCAAAATTTATGGTGTAAATTACCTTTTTCACTATAATGTGGAGCTAAATTGTACTTTACCCATAAATATAGCTTCAACTTTATGTCTAGACTCTCACCTAAGCTTCCAATTCGACGGTAATTGTTCCATTCCTCATCTTCCTCTTCGCCCTTCTTTCTTATTTTCATTTTGTGTTGAAACCTCATCCCGCCACGTCAACCTTCCATTCTACTTTCGTCTACATTTCAGTTTGACAAAATAATCTATCACCCTTCGTTTAATTGAATTGTCCAACATTTAAACTTAATTTATTAAACACTTTAATGAACCTCTATAAAGAAAAAACATTGATTTTTCACCTATCTTGTAATTGTTGCTTCAGAAAGATAACTTCTCTCGTTTATAATTTCTATTATGACTAAACATTTCTTAAACCTAGAGTAAATTGCTAAGCAAATGTGATTAGAGATGTAGGGATTCTGGGGTTTGATTTCATAAACTCGTTTAGGGACTCTCTTACAAATTCATTAGGAAACTCGTTACTTTCATTGTCTTTGAATATTGATTTTTCTAGAAACTTTGAAATATAATGGAGTATTTGATTTGTGGGTTGAAGACGGAGTGATCTAGCATCTCAACTAAAGGGGTTTTGAATTAGAAAATTGGAGGGAAAACATGGAGCACGTAAGAAAAATTTATATGCATCTTACCTAGTTTAGTGTAAAGTTTGGATTTTTAATCAGAAAACTTGTTACCAGATGGATCAAGTTTGAATTTCATTCAAATATTGGACCAAGAGTAGCTGAAATTGACGATCAATGGAGGCAGGTAGAACCTGATTTTTCTTTACGATTTAGTTGGAGGATTTTTTTTTTTTTTTTTTTTTTGGTGTTAAATGCAAAGGTTAGAGTTTTAGGTTTTATGACCAATCAAACCAGTGAAAGAAAAGAAAAATCATGTTCTATATGCTATAAAAGTAGAATATGAGTCAGGTCAGATTTCGAGGCCGGAAACTATGAGGATCCAGAGAGTTTTTGAAGAAAACACCAGATTCCGATGGAAACACATCACTGGGGCAACTAGGAAGAGTTGACGCCAACAGTGGTTCATTTGGATGGGAGTGTGAAGGGTTGACGCCAACAGTGGCGCTGATTCCTTATTGGGTCTTTGAGCCCTTAATAATTTATTCCAAATTAAAAATTATTTTAAATTCTAAATTATGAATTTTCTTTTTAAACTGTCAAGATCCGATCTCGACCAACAGAATTGGACCCCGATAGGTTATCAATAGGATTCTCAAATTGAAAAACGGAAACCTCGAACTCGCGTGCATGGATCTATTTTAATCTAATCAAAAACCTACTCCAACAATTCTAACATCCTAAAATAGGATCTTCCAAATTTAACAAAACCACAAGACAACCAACCTATATTTCATAAATTGAAATATTTGCATGACATCATCATAAAGCGTTTAAAAAAAAACAAATCACTAAGCGTGACCTTTACAAAGGGTTTATACATACTATAATGTCTTGAAAACATACTCGTTTCCAGTTCATTCTCTGCGCTGATACCATAACTATAGCGCCCCCGAGTCGTTCCCAGACCTAGATCGCTAACTCTAATAATACATATACACTCGGGTAAAATTCGTGTAAAAATTTAAAACTTTGTTCTTAGACTTAAAAAGACATTTTTTAAAACGTTTAAAAACGTCGCAACGGAAGACTTTCACTAAAATCAATCCCAATAAAATTTCAAGTTTTGTAAAAGATAAAAAGAGATTTTGATCAACACCTGCAGGCTGCAATCCACACTTGACCCATGCTGCACCCAAGGGGTCGATATCTATAATCACCGATCGACGCCTCATTTGCCTCTATTAGCACTGGTCGATCCTGGTGGTTGACACCTCCATGCTAATCATGCTAACCGGTCGACACTTGTATGCATAGATCGACACCTTAAACCTCTCTATCTGCCCTGGTCGAACCTTGCGGCTGACACTTTTGTCATTTTTACACTATCGGTCGATACCTACAGACGCAGGTCAACACTTTAAATTTCTCTGTCCGCCCCGGTCGTACCTTGCGGTCAACAACCCTACCAATTTTTACACTATCGGCCGACACTTATAGACGTAGATCGACACTTTGTTTGGCTTTGCTTTCGCAGGTCGACCCTCGCGGTCGACATTTGCCAAGTTCGGTCGACACCTCAAGTACATAGGTCAACACTTGCTAGGCTTGGTCGACCACTAAGTCTATAGGTCGACACTTGCTTCACAGAAATTGCATTAAAACCTTAAACCTTTCAAATACAAACCGAGTTTCGACTCAATGTTGAAAATAACAAAACGAGCATTTTCCAATCAACTCAAAATCATTATATATATCAAACGACTACTAAAAGTTTGAAATCTATTTACTTTTCAAAACGATTCCAACTAATCCTAAAATCCGTACATACGCCCACCATGGTCAAAACGCCCTAACAGCCGGCCGGATCGTCCACGAGCGCACTCCTCCAACTGCCTCCTAGTCTTGGGCACGCTCTGAGTACTCATCAACTATCATTTCGTCACCTACATCACAGAACTCAACTATTAGTCTAATGCTAAGTAAGTAATGCACATAAAACATAATACTGAAAACAATACATTTCCTATCATATGCAGTTTCCACAGTTTCGTCTCTACTTTCGTTTCTGTCTATTTCTTAAATCTTCTTTATCTTACTACTGGGTTCTTCTTTACGTGGTAGATCAAGATGACACACCTCGCGGTCCACCTCACGGAATAAGGCCAACCTCAATTTAGTAAAATAACACATCTCTCAAGACAAGACCACCACGTAAAGCGGAGAAAGAAGTGATACACCTCGCGGTCCACTTCACGGGATAAGACCACTCAATCCACCTTCATTATCTTCTTACGTATCTTTCATTTTGTTCATCACGTCACATCCTACTGTTTTATTTCGTAATAACATGGAAATTCATTTTCGTTTCGTTTTTGTACTTTAAAACCCTAATGCATAATCACTAAAGCATAACATAAAATAAAAGTGCATGCAACCTACCGAACTGTGATATAAGCCCGAATGCAAAAGCACCTACGTACACTACTTACATAGCGTCCTTAGCAACTCGTTCGTAATTTCGTACGCTAATTGGAGAACTTATAAAACCACACATTCATTAACTCTACTTTCCTTCCATCATGAAATTCTAACACAGAAATTGTAAACTCGTGCTAAACAGAAACTCCCAACTAAATTCGAAATCTGACTCAATTTCTAACCAAATTCAAAGATTCATAACTATCTCGATTCTTATCTAATTTCAACAATACGAATTGCTACGGTTTCCTTAAGACATTTAGTTTCTAACGGACTCATCCACTCACCAATTCAATGTCCACAGCTTGATCAAACACAGTCAAACTGAAACCGTTTTGTAACCCAAGTTTTTTGGTTATACAACGCCCAAATCTTTCCATAAAACTTATAATCTAAACTTACTTCTAACTTAAACACCAATACACGAATAAAAATCGACTATAACCTCAAAATTCGTATCTCCCTCCTAGGGTTTTTCAAAACTACCCAATACTCCTTCTAAGTTCACTTTTACTGCTCGAAACAACTACAAGACTAACTATTTACTAAAAACTAACTAAAACTTACCGTAAATTTGAAGAAACGGAATAAGAAACTGATAGAACCGTCGGCTGTGCGTCGCTGGAACAAAAATCGCTAAAGAGAGGGTTTCGTGGGGTAGGGAAGGAGGAGAATTCACAAGGGAGGGGGAGAACACTGAAGGGTGTTCTTCTTCCTTTTTTTTTTTTTTTTAATAATAATAATAATCATAATTACTATATCACCCTCACTTTGAAATCTTTTAATGAAACGGCTACCCAGTCCGTTTTCGATTGGATTCTTAAAATTTTTTCTTCTCCATTAGCCTCGAAATAATCCTTTACTTACTAGTATAAATTCTCTGCTCTCGATTCTGACTAAAACTTTTCCATTTACAAATACGTAAATCTAAAAATCGTTTTAGCGGAAAATTCTGGGTGTTACACATACAAAACAACTAAACTAACTAAACCCGGTCCTAGCTCAAAAAGAAACCATCCACCTTGATGGTTTAGCCCATGCCTCTTTTATTTCTTTCATTTGCCTTAGTCTTTCCGTCTCGGTGAACGTTATCATTATCTGAATATATAAATAATCTACATAATGACCTTTACGCCCAGCAAATAAATATACCAACTAGAATAGCAAGCATAGACTCTATTCACACTATTTAAGACCATACTCTGTCCACCACTTAATTTTGATTATTTTGAAATTATTTTAAAATTAATTTATGCTTTGAAATCCATACAGTTGTTATAAAATATATGCATATTCAAATTCAAAACTTTTAAACATCCATCAACCACTTTTCAAAGCATTTTCAATCAATGATTAAATCCAATGCAATATTAAATGAATTTGCATGATTTAAAATTAACTTTTTATTCAAGCTTTCCAAATAGTTTTTCACATTCTATGACCATCACACACCTCTACAAGTTCTCGGGATTTCTCTAATAAGGCTGTAGAACCCTTCTTGAATTGCTTCCTTTCGAGGTTTAGGGACTTTCAACACAATGAGGACATATAGTTAATTTCCTACTCAATTTCATAGTCATAATTATCACACAAGGATAGACAAGTCCAGTTCAATGGGTCCATAACTTCCAACTTTCTCCTTCCTAAATACATGCTTTAAAATATTTATAAAGTAATGTTATGCACGTTTAAGACAATGCAACTCAACCCACCCATGCAATTGATATTTAAAATCAATATGTTCAATTCAACGTAAAACATCGTTTTCAAAATTCTATGTTTTAATATTTCAATAAAATCAGAAACAAACAAATTTTCATAATTAATTGCCCAATTTGCATAAAAACGATATCAGTTTATTATTTCCATTCATCCAATCTCAACCAAATCAAATTAATCTCTAAACCTATCCACAACAAAGGCAGAAATGTAAACTATCTCCACCTAGTTGTAACACCCTGAAATTTTTTGTTAAAATGATTTTCGGATTTACGTATCGATAGACGGCGGAGTTTTACTCGGAATCAAGAGACGAAAATTTATACTGTTAAGTAAAAGATTATTTTGAAGCTAATGGAAAAGAGAAAATTCTAAAATTCTAAACGGAAGCGAACTAATTGACCGTTTAACAAAAAAATTAGAGGTTGAGGGCGATTTAATAATTAGGTTTATTATTATTATTATTATTATTTATATTATAAAAAAAAAAAAACTCCTTCTGCTAGCAACTCACCCTCTCCCCGCAGCCTCCATCCCTCCCTCCCTCCTTTTTCTTCTCTCTCCCTCCCTGTTTTTTTCTCTCCCGCGTGAATGCTCTCGGTTCTTCTTTTTTTTTCTTTCTTTCCTCCATTCTCTTCTTTCTTCCTCCCCCCTTAGGCCACACTTCTCATCTCCCTCTCCATTCTTCATTTTTTTTCTCCTCCCTCTCCATCACGGGCAGCAATCCTTTCTTTCCCCCTCCGATTCTTCGCTCTCTTTTGGACATCCAAGATTAGATTTATGTTGCCATTCTTGATGGGTTTCTTTTGCTGGATTTTTCTCTCTTGTTGGATGTTTAATCATGCTATATTACCATAATGATGAATATTGTGGAAAGAAATTGATGATTTGTTTAGATTGGGAGAATCTGAAATTTAGGGCTAAATCCTATGCTGTTTCGGTTTTGGAAATTTCGGCTGAGCTATTGATGTTGTTTTAATAAATGAATACAACCATTAGAAACTAGACATCCTAAGGTTTAAATTGGCTGTTGAATCGTTGAAATCGGTTAAGGATTGAATGAGTTATGAATTTTAGAAGTTATTATGCAAAAACTGGAAAATTTCAACGGGCAGTTCGGTTTTGATGTTTCTGCCATCGATTATGCTTTGATTTTGGAAAATGGATTTCACCAGCATAAACTAGACCTTATAAGGTTTCCAAAACATGTCGAATCATCGAATTCGGCCAAATATACGATTTGATATGAATTTTCAAAGTTGAATAAAAAAACTGTGAAACGATTTCCAGGCAGATTCGGTTTTTGATTTTCTGCTATTAATTGAGTTCGATTTTTGACAAACGGATTTCACCATGTTGAAATAGACTCGTTTAGAAGCCCTTACCATTTGAAATCATTGAATTTGGACTTATATTCAATTTGTTGTGAATTTTTGAAGTTGGACACGATTTATGACAAATTTCGAAAGTTGAGTTGTGATTGTTTAAATTTTAATTCCTTGATATTGAGTTATTTGGTTGAAATTGATTGAAGTGTTAAATTGTTAGGGTGGTTGATTGAGGTTGTGTGGATGATAACCTACCCTTGGGATAATTATTTGAATTGTACTTCAATTTTTAGATTGTGCATTATAGAATGATGGGTGTTTGGAGATAGGGGTTATATGCACATGTTTTGAGTTCTATTATGTTTGGATATTTGATATTAGATGGTGTTCATGCTGGTTGATGGATGTTAAGAGAATAGGTTAGCTTAGTTGTTGATTTGGAAGTTAAGTGCATAGAGTTACACTTGATGATTTTGTGGTTATTTATTTAGTGTTTAAAAATAGAAATTTGTGGATTTGGTTATATGTGGTGGTTGTGAATTAGAATTGTAAATCGTGAATGATAACTTATAACTTTATGTTTTAGAATTTCAAGAAAACAGAATCGATCGGGTTGGATCGAATAGCTAAGGACGCCAGGTAAGTAGTGCATGCATGTGTTTTGCCCAAGTGGGCCTACACTGTAGAACTTTAGGGTTTATGTGATTGATTGTGGTGTGCGTGCGTATTGTTTGACATGCATCATATTTTTTAAAAAACGGGAACGAAAAGGATTTTTAGCATGTTTTGATGTATGAGGTGAGACGTGTGGCGGTGGTACCGCGGATCCCGCTAGTGTGCGGGCCGGTGCTTCACCAGTCGCGGATCCTACTCGAGGGGTGGGCCGGCTGGGCCGTCAAGCGGTGTAAATGTGTTGACGGTGAGGATATGGGCAGTGGTACCGCGGATCCTACTAGTGTGTGGGCCGGTGCAACACCAGTCGCGGATCCTACTCGAGGGGTGGGCCGGCTGGGCTGTCGCAAAACGTGTGTGTGTGGCAACTGTGGCCCCGTGCTGGGGAGGCTGGGACGGGGGCGACGTGTCAGGGTGTAGAGTGACGCGAGGTACACCCTTACCCTGATGTGGTTGCCGTGTGGTGATGCGTGGGTGTAGCTTGTGGGCCTCGTTGCTGGGGAGTCCGGGACGGTGGCGACGTGTCAGGGTGTAGGGTGGCGCGAAGTTCCTCCTTACCCTGGTGCGGCTGCACTACGCGTCACAGATGTGACAACATGAGTGTGAGTGTAGAGACTGCATGTGATAGGATTTCATTGTCGGCTTTTACTTTCATATCGCATTACTTACTGAGCGTTAGGCTTATGTTGTGTGTTCTGTGGTGTAGGTGCTGACAATACTGCTGGTGAGCCTCGAGAGCCTAGTCCAGAGGCGTAGGATGGTTGGCGGCGTGCACCCGAGGCACCGGATGGCGGATTTTGTTAGGGCGACCCGACCCGTGGTGGTGGTAGGTGATAGTGGATTTATCATTTCATGTTGGGTATTTGTGTAGATAGCGGGGTTGTATAGACATTGATCTTTTGAGATTGTATAGAGGGGTTGTAGTGTTTTGGAGGACCTTCTTCATTTGTATTTGATGGGTTCTTATTGTCTTCTTACTCTGATTTGGTTATGGTGATTTCTCTGGATGATGGATAGATAAACATTGTTGGATTATGGTGAATTGTGTGCAGGGTTTAAATTTTGGGATAGTCAGTTTTTAGCCGTTACTCTGCCGAAATTTCGGGAGAGAGGTTGGGAGTCGAGGAGATACGAAATAGGTTGAGGTGTGAACAGTAAATGCTAGAAAAAGGTAGATGAGCGTGGAAGTGCGGCGTGATCGCAGGTGCGCGGGGCACGCGGCCCTGCGGGTGCACACGGGTCATGCGGCGCCGAGTGAGGGCGTGCGCGCGGACGTGCTGTACAGAGGCAGGGTGCGTGGGGCACGCGGCGCTGTGAGCGTGCGCGAGATACAGTGACGTTGGGTTGGCACCTGTGACACCGCGAGGGTGTACGCGGGGTGTCGGAGTGGGGACGTGAGTGCTTGGGACCGGACTGGGTAGCTCGTGGGGTGCGTGGGATTCTTTCCTAGGATTTCAAGTCGTACCGTTTTATCTCAAATTGTTTTAAATGGTTTTCTTTTCCGCTGCGTAATTTTATGTTGAGGACTTCGTGTTTCCTCTTCGGGACGCGAGTTGTTTTTTCGAATCGAGTCGAAAAATTTTCATACTCACAAATGTTCTTTTGAAAATGATTTGAAAACGAAAGGGGTATTGAATTGAGTTAGTTGTGTCAAGTGTTAGTGTGTGTGTGTAGTGCGTAGATGCACTGTAGCGCACCGAGAACGCGGGGTTTCTCGGGGTGTTATACTAGTAATGCAAAAAAACATAAACTAACTGTTTTAAAACTTAGATTTACTTATCGTACGTCGATTCCTCCGCTTCACACGAACGTTTTCACTGAATCTATCAATTTTTATGCCAAAGTGACCCTCTCAACAAGATGAACAACTTACCTTAAAGGATAATTCTCCAAATCCCCACTTATTCTCTTCTTTTCTTCTCTTTTCACTTTCTCGTTTCTCTGGTCTTCTCCCACTCTCTTTCTTTCTTTTCTTCTTCTTCACGTCAACCACAGAAGCTTTGCCATTTCATCAACTAAAAACATGTTTTAGGATTAAATTACAATTTAACCAAACTTATTCTATCATAAAGACTAATTTGCCCTTCACTTTTTGATTATTTACCAAATAACCAAGTTTAATTAATCTTTAATCATAATTAGTTTTAATCTAATCTCAATTAAATTAATTATAATCTAATTTACCTAATTAATCAAAATTAATTTATGAAATTTGTATAATTTTTTTTTAATTTCTTCCAAATGGTCATATTTTCGTTTCTTAATTTATCCTTTCTTCAATAAAACTTTTTCCAACCTTAATTTTCATATTGTTTAAATATGTACATACATCCACAATTTAAATCTAAAGTCTTAAAAATTTAAATCGTTACAAAAACAAACTTAAACTAAAAACTCTAACAACTTAGATCTTAAATTATCTGAAATATAACAAATTAAATTCTGACGGGTAGCCGATCATCCTGTGTTCTTTGTCTACATCCGATAACGGGCGACCGTTTTTGATAAGTCGCTTATTCTATCCAGTGCTACGTGGCACTGGACACATGGGTTCGGGGGGTCGACCAGGGGGTAGAAACCCCCCGTTCCACGTGAGGTACACATGACTCCCGAACGGGCGGCCTTTCTTCAAAAAATGGCCGCCCATTCTAAGGAGCATTTTAAGAACGGGAGGTCATTTTCTGAAGCAAGGCCGCACGTTTCATCATCAGAGATGAGAACGAGCAGCCGTTTTCTGAAGAACGGCCACTTGTTTCATCATAAGGGATGGGAACAGGTGGCCATTCTCTAATGACAATTAAACAACTATATTTGTTAGCCAAAAAAATCCCATCAAAATTTCTTCTCTTACCGGTATATTTTCTACCTCGTCATCTTCCAAGTCGATCAGTGTTTAAAGCTCATCGTCTAGGATTTTTGAGATCGAATGCGCCTCTATTTTTCCATCACCTTCTAAGTGATCGAATGCTTAAAGATCACCGTACATGGCATCGCATCCAAATATAAATCAATGTTGGCATCACAAGTTGTTGTCTTCTGCCATTCATTCTCTTTCCCGTGACAATTATTGAGTCACGGGCAAGACATTGTTTCGAGCGGTCATTCCTAATGAGACTAATTTAATACGGGGGTCATTTGCAGAAGTATTTTTAGAGTGGGAGACTGGTCTACCAAACCGGCCCCCGTTCTGAAAATGCTCTTGAAGATGGGCAGTCATGCACGGTAAGCAGAACGAGGGGACTCGACCCCCCACCCCCCAAGATTTGATTTATTACATTTCAGATAGTTTAAGGTTTATATTGTCAGAGTTTTAGTTTATAGGTTGTTTAAAAAAAAACTCATACTTTAAGATTTAAAATAGTTTTAGCCCTTTATTATATCATTATTATTTATTCTAACTTGGGAATGAGTGTGTATATATATAAGAAATCTTAATTAATTTGGAACTTGTGGAATTTATAATTGTAGTAGTAGAATCGCTTGAACAAAATATTTACTTTTATATCCAATATTACATTGTTTTCACGAAAATTTATCTTAAGACGTGTTCTCATATAATACTACATTTTTTTACTGACATGTCGATTTTTATACTATGTTATGTTTTTCAATGGACATATTGGACCTAAGCATGCACATTTATTTTTACTATTAACTCAATCACGTGAACCAAGTTTAATTGACTTATGAGCAAGTTCTCGTTTTGGTATGCATATTCGATAGGTAGGATGTCTTTGCATGTGAACTAAAGTAATTAGACTGTCGAACATGTATTGTTCTTGAATGCAAAACTCTAAATCTAGTCAGAGTTGTTGATTCGCCTCAAAGACCAGCTACACGTTCATAAGGTATGTCTCACAACTTACTAGTCTTTTTACTAATTATTGCACTCTTCTTTTTGCAGATGATGAACTAATGGAGCACTTGGAAGCACTAATGAATTATTTTGAATAGGAGCAAACCCCGCAAGACATTAATAAGCCCACCAACATGCTGACATGGAGTCTAGGAGAAAAAGTTCTCAAACTTTATTGAGCATAAAAGTAATAGAAGAGGAAATTTGTTTTCCCTTTAACAACTCTATGTAATCTATTATCTCCATTGGGTTTAGACAAACTTTGGGTTTCTTTAACTTGTATTTCTATTATCTCATTATGCATTAGAGGGTGCTGGTCTCAAAGGCAAAGCAATATTAATTATTGGACTTTCCAAAAACGGCCATCAATCTGACTTTCGAGGCATAATTTACATATTTGATGGTCTTACCAACATTATTATAGAAAGTACCCTTCTTGAATATTGTAGCCAACATTTTGCGTTTTTCGGAATGGGTTAGTTCATGAAATTTGGATGTTATTTGCTTGGCCAACTAGATCTATTATCGAGAGCTTGTTGCGGACTTTCTTGAGCACATCCCCAAACATAAAGCCTATTCCCTGAGTCCGTCCTTTCAAAAGAAGCATGCCCTCTTCCATTTGAAATCATACTTTAAGATCCACGCTCCTCCCCATAAGGTTCAACACAACTTATCATACAAGGAGTCATCTCCATGGTCAATATGAAGGAGCACACTTACACGGATGGATGGATCAAGTCTGAACAATCTTTTCCTTTTTTGCTTATGTCCAACCAAACCTTTAGTTGTCCTATCATATTTAAGCATATTTTTTAGACATTGTATTTAGTTTTTGATGATCATAATCCAGAGGTTATTCAGGAACTCCTGCCTTAGAGTTTTCGTCTCAAGGTAATTGCCTCGGTCACTGTGCTTCCGAGAAGAGTGTGCCTCCTATTGTCTTCTAAGCTCGAGGTTGCTTAGGAACTCTTATTCTCATTTTTTTTGCATCTTGTCTAAGACCATAAACAAGGGAGAAAGTGAGTCAAACCGATCTTGTGTCGTTGTAATTCTTCCTTGGAAGATTGCATCACTCAAAGGTGCAGCAAGTTGCCTTTCAGCCGGTTACGAATCCTTTTGCATAACTTGTGTTTCTTACTTTTTTTCTACAAAATTTGCGGGTTTATATCTTATCTCATCATATTTCATCTCCTTTAAATTTCATGTCATTTGGACGTCAATGGCTAACTTTTCACCTTCACTATTTTTGGTGTTCTCGGATTTAACCGAGAACACCACTATCGTTCATATTTCGCACTAACCCCCTCTTTGCATAGTCCAATTCATATCAGTTGTTCATGGTTTCGTGATAGCCGACTATCGCCTTTACTATTATATATGTCTAAGCTCCATTTTTTTTTATGTATATATCACATTATAGTGGAATGTTTGGACAGTTGGCCTACTGATGTGGCACGGATCCGTCGCTCCTTAAAAATAATCTCATGAAAATTTTCTAACCGATTTTTAAGTGTTTATTTTGTAGGTCTTCATGAAGAAACATGATTTAAGGAAATTAATACCTTAAATGTAGCATCCATTTATATTATGACATTCTTCAAGGTGAGACGTAAATGGAAGATCAAGCACATGTCCAAGGATTATTGGGTTTTTCAAAAAAACTGTTATGAAATTGACCTTTAAAGATTAATAGGCATGTTCAACTGCATTAGCGATGTTATTACAGTAAATGTGCTTCATAAAAAATGGAGCTGACAGCTCAAGGTTTCTCTAATGGGAAAAATCGCATAATTTGGACAACGTTTCCTTGGTCAACAAAGGCAATTACATAGAGGCTTGTTCCCATAATATTTCTGGAGTGAAGAATTTGTTTTCCTTATGACAATTGATTGTAGTCTTCCTTAGTTTTATTGTTTGCTTAAAATTATAGTTATTTTACGTTAAAAGGAGTGCATGCAGCATGCAAGAGAGAAGAAGATGATTGGAAGAAGATGATTGGTGGAAGATGGCATGGAAAAGACACGTAGAAGGCAAGGAGCGCACACGCACAAGACAATGCAACCTCCCTCATTGGGCTAAGGGGTTTCCTAAAACCTCTTTTCTCTCTCCTATTATTTTACCCTAGTTTGTGTTTTAGTAAGTAGCTATATAAACACTCTTTAGACCTAATTTTCATTAGTTGAATTTGAACAGAATTGCTGAGGCTTTGCTTTCACAAACCCGAGGGTTTCCCCTCGCATGACCAACATCCAATCGAATGTTTCTTCATTCATCATTTTTTAAGTTGTGAGTTTTGTGGAAAACCCTTACTATTACTACCTTATCTACTCTCTTAGTTGATAGTAGGCATTCCTATAAGGTTGCAACAGCTCTCATCGTACAGAATTTGGAGTGCTTCTTCGTTGGAGGTCGCCACACCTGTGAAGTGCCAATTATTGCTTTCTCGGACCAACTTCAGTGTTTCTTCCATAAGTTCTTCAATTTTACAAATTTATCTTTCAAATTTTCAAAGATTGTTAGAAACATTTTAAGTAAAGTTGTGTTAAATTTTCATGATTTTCCGAATTCATTTAATTGGTTGATCAGAATCTTGTGAACTTTTGGTGATTATCAATTAAATATCCGAGAGGGATTTAGTGCTTGTGTTGAAATCACAAGTTGCCATAGTTGAGTTGTATCACCTGCTCCACATTTTGTCGTCAGTTTTTATAATTGGCATGCTCACCACTTGCTCTTAACATAATTGTTGAATGTAAAACTTTATCTCTACTAAATTTAGTCGATTTACTACAATGACTTCCCCTTCAGGTCATAGTCCGGGATATTATGTGTTGTCGATGCAAGAGTAGATTCGATGCTCATTACATTTGAGGTCTTATTTTTGTGGAATTAGATTTCTTTTATTTAATTTTTACTGAACTCTTGTGGTTTATTTTATTCTGCATAGCTTAGTGTATCTATATTATCATTCAATCTACGATTTCATGTTTGAGGTCATGATTTTTAATCAATTTATAAGACTTGATGCGAACCTCGGATATTAAGATATCTGAGACCATTCAACAAGCGGAATAGTTCAAAGGAACGTCTTTCACAACGCAGATCAGTTTGTTTTTGTCTCTTGTATCTTTGAGGCTGTAACAACTTATACGTAGAATTGTTTTAAAATGAGTAACGTAAAATTCTTTGATAGAATGATAATTTCCAAGAATATAAAAAACTTTAATTATGAGATTTAAATGTATTTAACCATGATTAACTGATTCTCATTTTATACATTTTGTTAATCATTTTAAACAAGGACGATGCTTTTTATGTAAAATAATTAATCGGCTAATCAAGTACTAAAAACTAACATGACACATCACTCACTTGAATTGTTATGTAAATTTATGCATATAAAATTCTAATTCCTAAACAACGATTTGATCATGATGCTTACTCAAGCACAGCAATAAATTATTAGTTCTAACAAGTAAACAATCAAATAAGAAACACTTTTTTTGGTCACTGACGTGTTATTAACTTAATGAGAAGATACTATTTCAAACTAGAAATAATTTTCTATTTTAAAAACAGGAAGAATACTACTTAACTCTTGTGAGTTTTTAAAAGCGTAAGTTTTACTGGAAGTGACACTTCTCCTGTAGAAATCAGTAAAAGGTGCAAATAGATAAGTTAATTAAAAGTTTGTAAAAGGTGCAAATTGGTAATTTAATTAGAAGTTGAAATAGTGTTCAGTCAATTAAATTTACCACAAGATAAAGTTGAAGATTATATTTGAATTTGAGATGAGAAAGCTGTCTAAGAGTTTATTATATAAAATATATTTGAGAAGGAGAAATTCCTTCAGCAGAGAGAGAGAGAGAGTACAACCAGAAGTGTGAGAGGCTGGTAATGGGCGATAGAACCATGTTTTGGACATCCCAATTAGCAGTCGTCCATTGCACGTGATTTCTAAGTCACTTTTTAATTGTTTTTATAGAATTTTGCCAGAATCCTATTGGAAAGAGGAAGACTTTGAAATTATTGGTTACATTTAGTAATACCGTGATTTTTATGTGAAACAATGCTCGAGCTAATTTTTTGTCATGGTCAACTTATATTATATTATCTCTTATTGTTGTAAGTCATTCATGTTTCGACACATACGATTTTCAGTCAAAATTGTCATATTGGTAGATTTTGTAATTTAGTATACGGTGGAAATTTATTAATGTTGAGTAAATTAGAATTTTTATCTGATTATTTTGGAGAAATTTTGGTTAACAATTCAATTTCTAATTAATCAAAGTTAAGATTTATTCAATATATAACATATAATATTTTATATATTAAAAAATAAATATTGAAAATAGGCTATGAAATATGTGAATTACTTTTAGAATAGTTTAAATTTTTAACTTTGTCAATTGACACCATCAATTTGAGGCATTATCAACAGACATCTTCATTGTTAAGAGGTATATTAAATGTCACACTATGCTTTGCACATGATTTGCAAATCATTGCCAAAAACCCATCCACTTCATCTTTATATTACAAATGAACTGACCTCCAAATCAAAGAGTAGTTGGGTCTTTCACATTCAAAAAATCAAAAGAATTATTTTTTATTGAGAATATTTTCGTTCTATTACAACCGTGACGAAGCTTGCATTAGAACAAAGCTTGAAGCTAGCTCTTTAATGGTAAGAATTCTTTTTCTTCACCTTAAAAGCTCCAATGAGTTTCTACACCCTCTTATCAATCCACAACATATAGTTAGCTCGTTGTAAATTCTCTCGAATTCTTCTAAAACTTCTTTTAAAATCCCAACCTTTTCTTTTTCCACTAACCTCGACAAGTGCTAGTGAAATCCTCCCTCACTCGCCATTTCTCTCACTACTTCTCTAAACAAGTCAATTTGTCTCGATTTGAGAACTTTTAAGAATTTATCCATGTCGTTTTGAATTGATACGAGTGTGTTGTGAGACTGAGTTATGTCGATTAAGGCTGCAGGGCAACTAGTTGCAAGATTTTTGTGAAAATCTTCATAATCCGAAGCAACTTGCTCCAATTTCAGAGGAGCTAATTTGATTGCCCTTCTACAAAATTTGAAAGAATAAAAATTAACATTGACATCATGTACAATGCTTCGATTGAATTGTTAAGGTCAGCCAAGAAGCAAATGACTTGGATTCATTGGAACTACATCGAAAAGAACTTCATCAACATAGCTCCCTAGTGAAAAGGTAATGTGCATGGACTCCTATTCGGCGATCACAAAATAAGATACGTCAACTAACCAATCTTTACTCTAATATGTTTGTTAGTTTTGCAGAAAAATGTCTTCTTAAAGCATGGAATGAGAGCTTGTCATGGAGAATGGCACATGCGAAAAAGGTCAGCAACAGCTTGGCATGCGCAAATGGAGGAGATGGTCGAGTGAATGCATGGGGAAGGAATTAGTCGAGCAATGCTCGTAATTGAGGGGGACAAAGGAAATGGGAGCGCACAAGGAAGACAGCATGGCCAGGATGTAAGTGCACATGGGAAGGCGTGAACAAAGGTAGAGCACGCAAGCAAGGTAGCATCATGCGCACACGAGAAAGAGACACCCGAGCATTAACATGCGTGTGTGGGAAGTACCAAAGATCAGCATGCGGGGAAAATCAGCATCACCGCACAATGAAGATCATCATCAAGCGCGCATGAGAAGAACCAAGCAGCAGCATACACATGCTCGACATCACCAGGCGCGCACAAAAGTTCATCATTAAGCACGCACGAGAAGAACCAAGCAACAGTATGCGCGCACGCGACATCATCAGATGCACGTGGACACGAGTCCATTACGAGTAACGCGCACACCTGAGCGCTCACAGAATTAGTGCCGTAAATAATGCATGCTAGCAAGACGGCAGCACATACGTGGCCGAGGCGTCGACGCTCCAACATCTATTTTCTATTTTTCATTTTCTAGATTTTTAGCACCCAATTATTCTGTGTTATTTAAACTCTTTTTCAGAATCATTGTAAGAATCTAGGATCAATGGAAAATATGTTAAGTTTTATCTTCAAAAAAGGGAAGTGTTTGTTGAACCTTCGATCTTGGTGTGCAACATCCGAAAGGTTCCCACCGATTGTCCATCAAGTTTCTGGTTCACTTGGTGGCTCGTGTTGACACCTTTCTCTCCATCCTTCTAGAGGTTAGAAAGCAGTAGGAAGGTGGAAGAACCGAGCTCCAACGCTGGAGTATTCTCTCGGCAATGGGAGTCTCATTACCCAAAGGTGCCTCTGTTTTCTTCCAGGCTAGTTTTGGAGTCCTTCACACTAAACTCATTCCATCGACATCTTTTGAGGAAGAAGCAGCATTCACATGGCCTTGTCCATTTGCTGGAGCACTTCTTCATTCTCGAAGGCATCTTCATCCGAAAAGGGAGCTGTAGCCATCCTCCAGACCAGCATTGGTTCCATTGTCCTTCCATCCATTCCTTCATCATTATCTAAGGTATTTACATGTTGTATCTCTCACGCTCAACTGGTAAAATTCAATACCCACTTTCACGTTATTCTGTGAATTATGTGTTTTAGTGTATTATTTTTAGGGTGTTCTTTGGCTTAACCAGAGAGCACCGAACTCTATGTTTATTTTCTCTATCTTAACCAAAGAGTACCGCAATGCGTCAAAAGGGAATGCAAACTTGTTTAGTTATCTTGATATTATCACGATCATTTAGCCAACACAACTTATAAGAATGAGGGTGCACGATTGTAGATAACTTAATCTTCTCTACCATCTTAAATGCTGTGACATTTGTACAACTTCCCTCGTCTACGATCAAGGAACAAACTTTGTCTTGAATCAAACAACTGCTATGAAAAATATTTTCTCTATTGCAATCATTCCTGCAGGTTTGAGCAACAAGGGTTCTTCGAAGGATCATAAGAAGTGAATCCTCTTGTGGAAATACAACCTCCTCTAGTACTTCTTCTTCTTTCATAGATGGCTCCAACAAGTCATCTTCACTTTCAACTTTTATAGAATCCCCTCTAAGTGTCATAAGACGTTTGTTTGGGCATTGAGATGCTATGTATTCTAATATGAGACACGTTAAAGCACTTGATGTCTCTTGATCTTGGATTACTTGGATCCACCATGAACTTCTTTTCCTCCACCGCTTTGTTAGATGATCCTTTTGATCGAACATCTCCATTATCATCTTTGGATTGTGATTTGAAATGTTGAGCTAGTTTAGGTGGCCAAAGAGAGCACGCCTTGGAATTTCTGTTGTGTTGCCTTTCCAGCTTCATGGCTAGGTGGAAGACACTGTCCATGACTCATATGGTTTGGAATCAAATAATGTTGGTGTTGTTTTAATGGGTGATGGTTTGCTGATACAAGAGGGAAGTTCTGTAAAAGCATCAGGAAGAATTGCTCAGATACCTGTAAGCGAGGCTTATTTAGGGCGTGTTATAAATGCCTTATTTCAACCACATCTATGATCTCCCTATTCAGCCCTTTTCTAAATCTAGCAATCGTTTGGTCTTTCGGTTCTTCAAGGCTACATTTCATCTTCAATGTTTCGAATCCTTGGTTGAGACTCTGAGTTTGCAAGAATAACTCTTGCTTATAAAGCATAAGAACTAAGCATCTTCTCATCAAGTTTTTCATAGCTCTCCATGTTAGTATTTCTTTAATTCCCTCTCAGTCTCTTTTGTGCCTTGATATTTTCCCACCATAAGTTGGTGTAGCCTGTGAGTTCTAGGGCAACCAACTACATCTTACAAGTAGTTGTAATACTCGAAAATTTTGTCAACTTTCTCTACTCAATCAATAAACTCATCACCATGGCATGCACCATTGAATGAAGGAATGATAATCTTCATATTACTAATCTCATCAATAGGATCACACCTTTTCCTTGGACTAAATGGATCATCATTGTCGGAATTAAGAACAACATCATCATTTTCTTCATGTTGGCCGAATCTTCTTCCATCACTATCCTCTCTTCTTCTTTGTTTAGGATCAGTAAGAACCCTAGCTTGATGCACAATAATTTCAATGGAGAGTTGCATATCAACCATCATGGCATAGAGTGAATCTACTTTGCCTTGGATGCTCGAATTGCTTTCAATTAGTGGTGGTGTGGATGGTAGGTTGATTGTGGGTTGTGGATTGATTTGTGGTGAATTCTCACTATTTTATGAAGCTAACACACCATTCTTGGTCTTCATTTTTTTCTATGAAAAAACTCAAAATTGAAAGTGACAAAGAACCTTGCTCTGATATCAAATGATAAAAAGCCAAATTGAGATAGTAGGGATAGAACCGCCAATGTATAACAAGCCACAAGGAGAAGAAAGTGATGGAACTCGTGAATGAGGCTCCAAGTTATAAGATTGTCATTTATTGCATTTTCTATTTCCAAATTATGAATGTACTCACAGTACAAGTTGGGAAACCATTCAATGTTTTCTTCAAGAAAAAGTGTAAAGTTTGTCAACCATAATTCTCTTTCGATTAGGGGAGAATTTTCAACATGTTCTTTTCTTGTCTTAGACTCAATTGCATAATTATTTGGATAACATTTAGAATGATTTTTCCTATACATTTTGTTCAACAAAGCAACACAAAACAGGACTAACACATAAATACCTAACACAAAATAACAAAGGTTGACAACAAAACAGGAGACACAAAACAAGAACAAAGTGGCTCGGTCGTGCACCAAATACTAATTAGATCAATGATTAAATAAGCAACCACATGCAACTAAACAAGACTTTAATCCACAATTAGTACAACTAGATCACAAGACTTAATTTGAGATAAGTCATAAACAATTATAAAAAACAGCACAACAGTGTCATAAAATTAAACAAACAATGCTCCTCAAATTTATACAAATTTCTTGGCCGAAGGAGACTCTAAATCAACACCAAATTCTCAACAATTCATGATACTAAATAGTGTAACCAAATATATATTTATTTTTATGCAATTGCTATCAAAACAGAAGAGAAAAGATAACAAAAACACATTAAAAACAACAAACAAACAGATCTTAAACAGAAAAACTATCACAATTATCATATAAATTACTTGAAATTTTAACAGAGGTTAGCCGACAATATGAGTGACGTGCTGTTAAAATTACTAGTCAATTTTCATTGAGAGTAGTAAACTGTGCAACGATAAAATAGAAACAAATTACAAACTAAACATCCTAAAATAAATTAGAACATTAACTAACTAAAACAAAGACAAAGATCACCTAAACATGAGACACTCTAAACAATTAAAACAAAACAGAAAACAAGAAAAACAGACTTGCAAGACTATAGAAAAACAGAAATAAAAATCACAAGGATGCTAACTAAATATTAACTCCATTAATATTACCATCCATAACAACAATTTTGATCATATTTATAATCTACTAAAATCATCCAATTGAATAATCCTAAATTCAAATATTTCCAAAAGGGGAAGATCATGCATTCGCAAATTCATTTTAACATCCAAAACATGATAGCTTGAACAACATGCAACCTAACAAAATCATCACATGATTTCAAATCCGGAATATGACTATAACTTGCCTCAACTTCAAAATTTCATAACTTATGATATACTTATCCAAATGCTTTGATTTCAATCACACATTGAGTCTACTTTAACATGCTAAGGGCAATTATCATATTAAAAACCAGTGAATTGAACCAAAAGTATCAAACCCGAAATGCCCTTTAAAACCACTATTTTTAAACATTCTCAAACCATTTGATGTTTTCTTCCATCGATGATCACAAACAACCATCCAAATCAATTTAAACATCAAATAAGCTAAGAGGTTTGAGAAATGAAAACTTAAATTGGTGCACCAACCCATCACTCATCATTAAAAATCAAGAACTCAACAATAATCAACAACTCTTAACCATTTATCCACTAAATATGCATAAACCATAACCATAACTCTTCTTACCTTTAATCTTGAGGGAAGAAGAGAGCTTTTTTGTGAAAAATCTTCAGAGAGAGGGAGAGAAAATATCGTGGTTCATAGAGCTTCTAATTGATTGATGATTATCATCAATTAATATGAATAAGAGAAGATAAGGATTAACAAAAGATGAGGTGTCAACCTTAGGTTTAAAAGTAAATTCTATTTAGTTCTTTCCTAACCTTCCTTTTTCCAATCCTAACTAAATGTTAATTACCTTTAGCTTTTCCCTTGTCACGCCAAATGCCCTAACCCAATAGCTAATTGCATCTTAAATTTTGACTTTTCAATTTCCTTAATAAACCTTGTTTACACAACAATAAAATCCCCACCATTCTTTTCTAATAGTCCTTTATAATTAGTATAATTTATTAGGTATTTATAATAAATTGCATGATAAATTTTCGGGTGTTATGATTTATCTCACATCCATCTTCACTGACATTACGCCATTATCTGTTTCTTTGCTTTTGTTTGTTGTTTTTGTTGTCTACTTTCATTTTTTGTGATCACGTACTTGTTTAGCGAGAGATTTGCAGGTCGGTGGCACATCATCTGGTATCAGAGCTAAAAGCTCCTTTGTGTTTTGTTTTCTCTGTTAGTCATTTGTCCTTTCTTGTTCTGTTTTATTTGTCCATGTTTCATTTTTTATTTAGTCCGTTAGTTCTATCATGTGAATCACCATGTTATCATGTTTAGATATCTAGGATGTTAGCATTGATTTCATGAGAGTTCTGTTTTGTCTAGGATGTTTTAGGTTCACTGTTTTGTGATTTGTCTTCATCTTTTTCTTTGCTATTTGTGTCTTCTTTCAATTTCTGTGTTCTGTTTTCATCGTAAATATCAATTTGCTCTCATGTTTCTGTTAAGTGATAATTGTAGCTTGAAAATCTATTAACATTGCAGCATGAAATAGTCTTATTAATACTGTTTGTTGAGATATGGAATGTTTATCTTAACCGATAGAAATTTTCATGTTTATTTGTTGTGTTTTATGTTTAGTCAATTAGGTTGTTGTCATTTGTGTTAGCGTGTTTGTTTTGTTTAGTTTCACAGAATGTTTCTTGTCAAATTATAGCATGAATCTCTCTTGTGCTGTGCTATTTTTCTTGACTTAACCGATAGAGTTTTTGATGAATAATTTTGATGTCATTCTGTTATGTTCTTGTGTTTTAGTATGTCGTTTCTGTTAGGCAGCATGTTTTGTGACTAAAGTCATGAGTCTCTTTTATGTTTTGATGTTTCTGTTTGCTATTTGTGCTTAACAATAGCGATTTCATGCATAACCATAATACCAATCTGTTGGTAATAAAACAAGATGTTTCCTTACTGTGTTACTATGTTTCTTATCATGTTTTCGTTTTGTTCTTCTGTCTCGTTAGTGTCCCATATTTAGTCTTCTTACAATTCTGTGTAGTTAGATAAAGTGTTTTTTTGTCAGCATGTTCTTTAGTTTTTGTGATGTGTTGTTTATCCTGTTCTGCTTTCTGTTTTGAGAGCTTACCCGATAATAATTGCATATAAATCATGATATAATCTGTTTGAATATTAAGGATAGTTCTCTTGCATGTTATCGTGTTTCTTTCTGTTTAGGAAACTAGAATGTTTTATGTTTTTATTTTATGTTTTTGTTTGTGTTAACCTAAAAGCTCTGCATGACTAATCGTGATAAAATTTTATCTGTTCCTAGTTCATAATCGACATGAAATCATGTTTAGCTAACCAGGTTTTATCGTTGTGTTGTGTTGTTTTCTTTTCTGTTTTGTTTTGTTTAGTTGAGTAGTTTGGTTCAATCATCCAAGTTATTGCATCAATTCCCTTCTGAAATTAATGACCATCTTTTAAAACATGAATCTTCATCATTGGCTGCAATAAGTCTATTTGATACTTACACTGTTTTGTTTGTTTTTAGGATTTGAGATGTTATTTCTGCCTTTTCTCTCTCTTTTTTTTTTCTTTTGTTTCCATAAGCAGCATGTCTACGCTTGCATGTAGTTCCTTCCTAGATCAACTGAGCATAATTTGTTTAAGAAACTTAATTACAAGTAACTGCTTAATGTTTTATTTAGTGTTCTGTTAATCTCCCTGTCACGTCCAACGTTAGCATGAGTTTCGATTCTACATCTTAAGCATAATTTATCTGTGGAGCTTAACTAGATTATTCTGTTTAGTGATCTTCATGAATTTTGTTTCTGTTCGGGTGTAGTTTGCAGGAAACATAGGAACTCTTGGATATATTTGCACGAATCTTGTTTCTGTTATCTGCCCAGAACACTAACTCGTGATTTCTTTTTTTGTTATTGCATGGATGTTATGCCATATGGTTGTGATTAGTGATATGTTTTCAGTTTGCATTCTTCTGATTTCTACTATCCAGCTGTTGCATATTTTATTCAGCGTAGCTACCGATAATCTTCATGCATAATTCCAGATAATCTTTATTCCTGTTTTGCCAAACCCAAATAACCCTGGTTGCATGAATATATTAATTCGATTATTCAGTCTTCTATTTAACATCACATGATCTATCTTGTTTCGAACTTGAATTAACCAGAAAGTTTGCTACGATTTCCACAAATACCCAACGAAAGCAAGAAATCACTGCTCTATTTTCTGCACGTAACCAAAGGTAATTCTCAGGAATAGTCATTATTGTTTTCTGATGGTTGCAAGGGTGTTTAGTTCGTGGAATTTTTCTGGTTGTGGTCCAAACCGTTGCATCAAACGAATGTTTTATTCATTGAACATCTTCTGAGTTGGTGCAAAGATTTGAATTACTCCCAATTGTGTTATTCCAGTTGCATGCATATTAAACGTGTTATTCTGTTTAATGTTCAACATGTTTCTGAATTCTCTTTTAACTGTTGAGAATCCTGTTAGCCAAGCGTTGTCGTTATTGTGCTGAACTTTCATTCCCGAAGTAGAGCACATAAGTTGTTGTTTTCTCTGACTATTCCTTGGGTATATGTATTGCTCTATCTTTCGATGGTATTGTTGGTCATTGAGCTGAGATTGTGCACTGCCAAATGGAATTTCATTTCAACCAAGACCTGTTCTGCCCGTGGGGTTAATATCTATTGAATTATTTCCTCTATTTCTTTCTAGGTTTTAGTGTTCTGCTTGTTGAGTTGATAACTGTTGAAATGTTTCATTCTTTCTTTCCAGCTTGAACATATTATATTATAATCATTTGCTGTAGGTTAAATGTTTTTTTGGGTAAACTATTTTATTCAAACAATGCATTTCAATTCTTATTTCCAAAATCTGAGCTTGATAACTGGAGGTGATATTTGTGTTATTCATTTAAAGATTATTATTGGATTAAAATGGTTGATTCATATTTATGGATAACATTTTTTTCAGTTATAACAAAATTCTCATTATTATCTGGGAATTCACCGACGACATTGGTAAACCTTTGAATTTGAAGACAAATCCTTCCTCAGTCAGAGAGTATGATGTGCCTACGACTTACAAGACACTGGATTTGAAGAAAAATCCTCATTCACTTGAAGAGTATGATATGCCTTAGATTTCGAAAACACGTCTCAAACCAAGGTACGCAAATCAATCCATCTTTCTTTCTAACTTGCTTGCTAGTTTTGTAGGCATGAGGCATTTCAACAGGTTGGTGATGTTCAAATTTTGGGCGCACAGCAGGAAAATAATGTTTAAGTGAGGCACACAGCATGAAGACGATAGTCGGAGTTGGTACGTAAAACAAATAGGCGTGATCGGGTCAGGCAAGTACAAAAGGATGGACCATGGGCACTCAATGAAGACTTTCATTAAACAGTTATCGCGCAATCGTGGAAGTAGACCAAATAGCAACTTGGGTGCACAAGATGAACCGGGTCGGAGCTTGCGTGCATGAACAATAGAACCGATTGGCAACATGCAAGAACCAATCAACATCATGGAAGAACCAGGCAGTAGCATCAGAGAATCGAGCAACAACCATAGCACGTGAGGCGGACAAGACGAAAGCTTGGGCACACGAAACTTCTTCAGGCACGCACGAGCAAGTGAATCAGCGAGCAGCTATAGGCGTGCACGGAAGAACCATACATGGCGCACACAAGCATCATCCTACGCACGTAGACCAGCACTGTCACCAGCAGCATGCGACAGAGGCACTAATTATGCGCTTATGTGGCCGAGAGCATAGACGCTCCAACGACTATATTTTGCCAACAGATAGATTTTTATTTTCTTTCTGGTTTTCATCTCTGATCACCCTTGCTCTTTATAAACTCGTTACGAATATTTAAATTTGAATATTTCTTCTCTGATTGCCGCCAGTGTGTTCTTCACCACCATATTGTCTATCAAGCCATGGTTTCTTGATAGCTCTCATATTACTCCTTCTCGTCGGCCATCTTTGAATGGTGTGCTAGCAGAAGAGAGAAAAAACCAATGCCCGAGCAGTATCGACATTCTCAATGGAAAATAGTCATCACCCAAAAATGCTCTAGGATGTTTTTGGGCCAGCTACGGATCTTCTTGCATTCACCCCATCGGCTCTATTTGAGGAAGAAACAAGGTTGTTTCTTTAGTGTACGCAGGGTCATTTCTCCATTTGCTGGTGGTTCCTACATAAGCATTGGTGCCTTCCCGAGTGGTGCTCTAGTTTGCCAATTGACCCAACAGTGGTTCCCTCATCATTCTAGTTGTTCCATCGTAATCTTCTGAGGACGATCCACATGTGTGTTACCTATTCCCATAACTCGTCTCACATCCATCTTCACGACATTACGCCATTATCTCTTTCTTCGCTTCTGTTTGTTGTTTTTGTTGTCTGCTTCCGTTTGTCGTGATCATGTACCTTTTTAGCGAGAGATTTGCAGGTCGTTGGCACATCATCGAGAAGAGTTGAGAAAACCAGACACTGTGTCATAATCTTTCTTAAAAGATTATATTTCTCGAATGTGTTCTATGTTGTCTTTCGAAGCAATTATGAGACTTTTTACATATTTTTTTCATTTTATTTTATTTTCACATGAAATTTGTAGGGTTTGTTTGTCACTCATTAAGTAAGTTCCTCTCCTAATTTCGTTACATTTGAACTTCATTTACTATATATATTTGGTTGCTGAACTTGGAGTGATCTCGGATTTAGTCAAGGACACCGCACCTTGTCTTTTGGTCTTGCAACACCTTTGTTTTACAGGGGCAAAGGTTATCAAGAATCCTTAATATTCAAATAGAATAACACAAGATTTTAAACATGCAAGACAATACCGTTTACTAAAAAATAAAAACTGCAAACAAAACATGAAACAGATGGTAGAAAGATGATAATTAAAATATGAGACATGCTACAATTACCAAAGATAGACTCTGGAAAACATAAGACACATACAGAGAAAACAAATTAGAGACATGCTTCAAAACATAGAACCATGCATGAGTAATATCCTTCATAATCCAATAGAATCGTTCAAGATTTTAAACATCCAAACGCTGACATTTACTAAAGACAGAAAACACAGGAAACAAGAATTGATAGAAATTTGTCATGCAATATGTCGCTTAACAGAAACATCACAAGTAAATTTCTATCGAAAGAGAAAACATAAACAAAAGAAAAGCTAAAATAGATATGACATTCCTAGTTGAACATTATGGTTTACTAAACAGATGATCTCACAGGCAAAATACTATTGGTTAAGAATAGATAACAGCATAAGGGTTTCATGCGCACATGGGATATGTTGGGTAGTAAACAAAGACAAAATGTCACAACAATACGAAAAACAACAGAAGCAAAACAAAGCAACGGAAACAATGACAAACTTAAAATCAATAGAACAACATGCTATCAATGTTAATCTTTCGAGGCTCTGTAAAACAGAAGTACGCAAGCATACGAGGATTGAACATGTTATACTATCATGACAGAAAACAGACACAAGAAAAGCAACAACAACTCACGATAAATAATTTGATCAACTAAGCAGAATATGTTTGATAGCAATGTTACGTGCAAGCTGGGTAATTTAAGTAGATAATAGCCCATGCATTATGGGGTTAGCTTATTCAGAAACATGAACTGACGCAACTTCACAAGACAACATATTACAGAGAATAAAACAACAAGAAAACATAAACTAAGCTTGATGATTAACTAAGCAGAAGTTCACACATGAAAAAACACCAATGGTTATGATAATATGACAGAATATTGATTCATGCAAAACTTGAGATACATCTAGGTAATTAAACAGAACACTTAGATACGACAAATGAACAGAAGATGCTAGAGAATAGAATCACAATGCATATAAGCTTTGCACAAAATATGCTGGATAACTAAGCAAGATTAAACTCATGCATTGTGAATATTCTAGACAACAAACAGACCAAAACACATGAAATAGAAAGCAGAAACAATAGAGGAGTACTTCAGCTCTGATACTAGATGATACGATATGAGACCTGTGAGAGCACGCTAAAACAAATGGTCAACACTCATTCAGTGAAGTTGAAGGTGCACCCAAAACCAACAACAATATCTTAGCGAATTCATCTACATAAGGAATAAGTAGCTTAATTAGCTTCTTGGATCAGTCTTTTGTGATTGGGCCTTGAGGCACATCAATGCCACTTAATCAACATCTTCTTGTTAAGCGTCCAAGACTCGAACACTTGAGAATAATGGCTTATTCCTACAAAATTAACAAACAAATTAGTCATTAAAAAAGATTGATAGACGTACCTTGTTTCCTTTGGCCTCTTAGACGAATCATTAATGGACAATCAGACAATGAAGTATCTCCTCTCTTAATGGAGATTCAAGCTCCCCAAAATCCATAACCCTAGAGGAGCAAGAGTCCACCATTTGCCATTTTAAAGAGATAGATCTATTTGCTCTCATGTCGATCCAAGAAGAAAAGAAATTGCTACCCCCAATAAAGGTAACATATGTTCAGCACATTGATTGTATAAACCTCGTGAACAAGAATCCTTTTATTGCACCTTGGCAAAAATCAAGAGGATTCTTAAGGGTTGAGTTAACTTATGCTTTAATTCTATGGGACTATCGAAGGATTTTTAAAGAAATTATGTCACCTTTAAACAGATTAAACTAAGTCATGAAGTCCATGGGATGCTCAAGACTCAAAAGCACTATTGATGGTTAAAGGGATTACAACTAATCACCATAATGGATGAAAATCTTTTAGTCTCATTAATATCTAATCACTTGGAAGACTTCAAAACTATTAAGAATAAAAATGCCCAGAAGAATTGGACTTCCTTATTGTCCAAAGAGAATGACCCAAGGATCATACATATGGAAGATCAAAACTTCTGCCTACCTAGGCCAAATTCATAGCCAAATTTTGATTGTTTCTATTGACCTAGGGATGGTTGAAATATTGCAAGGAGGAACTCTTCCATATTTGAGGTCAAATTCTCAACCTTCTCGTGAGGATTATATGTTTATGGGATACCATAGCTCGAAACTAGCAAGAACCATAGTCGAGTTTTATTTCTAACTTTTGTATTCATTTAATAGGAAAATAGGTTAATGCCCACGTGACAGAGAAGCTCGACCATCTGGACGACTTTCGAATTGGCAAAGCATTAGATTTGAGGTCAAATTCTCAAACACCCTGAGAGGATAATGAGCCTCAGAGGCCTGTGGCTCATGCTCAAATTCAGGTACGTAAGCTAACTAGACTTTTCTCTAACACGGTTGTTAGCTTTGCAGGTAAAAGACATTTTTGGTAGCTTGAAAGAGGAATTTGTCTCCCTAAGACAAATTAATTGTTACAAATTTGGTTTCTTTTATTATCTAAATATTTTTTTGTAAGACAAAACACTAGCCTCTTGTTTATGGCATTATTGCATGGTTTAATTTGGTTTGGGTTTTTATTAGGATTAGAGCGCTCAAGAAGGAACTGTGATCAGCAGCAGTGCCGCGAATGAAAAGGGCCAGCAACAGGAAAGGCGCGCAAGAGATGAAGACTTGATCAATGGGTTAGCACGCAGACACGCACACCCAAAATACTGGGCGCACAAGGAACCAGCACGTGTAGCAAAGGTGCTACCTAGAAGCACTGATTGCATGCAGCCCACATTAGCCGACGAAGCATCGGTAACGACTATATTCTGCCAACGACTACATTTTATTTTTCTTTTGGTTTTTTATCTCCTTTTGTTTTGTGTTATTTAAACTCATTTTCGAAGCTTTGTAATGCATCTTTGGATCAATAAAAATTATTGTAGAAGTTTATCTTCTTCTTTAGAAAGATTTGATGAACCTTCATTGTTCTCTACTAGGTGCATAACATCCGAACTGTTGGTGTTTCTCCTTTGGTGCGTCATATCCAAATGGGTTCTACGTCATCATTAACCGAGTTTGGTGTGTAACATCCTAGTTGGGCTCCCTTCGGTGTGTCATATTCGAAAGGCTTCTCACGATCATTCTGTTGGTGCGTAACATCCGGTCAGACTCTTTCTTATCCTGCCAAGTCCTGGGATACTTGGAGGTTCCTCATTGACATCCTTCTAGCTGGCCCTTTCTGAGTGTTGCATCCAAAAGAAGGGTGGAAAATCCTAGTTCGTTGCTGGAGTTGTCCTTTGTTTGCGAAGTACTTCTGTTTCGAGAAGTGCCAAGGTTGCTTCCTGGGTTTGCCACCACTCCGTCGACCTCTTCTGACGAAGATGTACGAGTGGGTTTGTTCCATGTTCAACATTCTTCGTTTTTCTTCTATTTTTGTTCTGTATTCTGCTGCCAATATATACTGTATTTGTGGTGCTTCCTCGGCCACAACCAAGAGAGCACCGACCGATGCTTCTTGTTTCTGTTTTGCAAGAGATTTACCATAACACCTAAAAAATTTAACATATAATTTATTAGATGTGCATAATATTTTATGTCAAATTATAATTTATTATTAGCAAAGGATGAGTGGGAATTATATTATTGTGTAGTTAGATTTAATATTGGAATTGAAAAATCAAAACGTGAGGCATTTGACGGTGATGTAAAGATAAGAAGTGGTTACAAATTATAATTGGATGAGATTAAGGATGATTATGTAAATGTTGGTGATGAGTCAACTTAACCATAGGTTGACACCTCGTTCTTTTCATCCTTATTGATCAAGATTGCTTTTAATTGATGAAAATCCATCATCTGAGAACCCCATGAAAACTCACGATTGGAGAGCCAAATGAAGATGAATCACGAAGCCTTCTTCTCCTTCTCCTCTCTCTTTGAAGTTTTTCCCACGAAACACCCTATCTCTCAAGTTCTTGAATGTAAGATAAATTTATTTTCTTGGTTTGCGGTTGAAGGTAGAAAAACAGTTTTCAAAAAAACTGTGCCTATTACGGTTTTAGTATTTTTAGACCCTTTTTGTGATTTTATTTTGTTAAAATATTTCAACATGATATATTAGACAATTCAAAGATTAAATTTGTGAAAAAAATATGATTTAGAGATGTATACATAGGTAAAGCCGTGTGTAATGAAAAAAGCAAGCACGGTTTGGGGAGGGATTTTATTTTATTTTAATAAGTTAATTATCGAATCCATCCAACGAGTTCCGGGTTTGAGTCCCGGGCAACCCATTCTAATTATTCTATCCTTATTATATCGAAATCATATATATAAATTCCAATTCTATTTTTCTTTTTTAACTCTTTTCACTTTGAATTGGTCAAAATATGCGGAATTTCTTACTTTTCGCGGAGGATTAGATCCAGTAACTGGAGGTCTATGGTTAACCGATATTGCACACCATCATTTAGCTCAAAACCGTAGCTCCTGAAATCGATTAAATTAGAAAAGTATATTTAACTTTATGATTTTTCAAAATTGAGACAAAAACTGTAAAGAGTATTCTGTGCCTATCACGATTTGGATAGCATCGACCTAACTTAGTTACTTTCAATTGATAACTGGTTTTGACATGTTTTATTAGACACTTTATGAAAGTATGGGCGTTGAAATTTGATAAATTGAATAAGTATGATGAAAGTTATGAAATTTTAAAGTTGGATTAAAACAGTGATTATAAATATCAAGTATGTTAAAAGATGGAAATCTGGACAGTTTTGGTTTTGGCATTGTTAGCCTAATCTTAGGATTTTCAATTATTAAATGGTGTTGACATGTTAAAGTAGACACCTTGAGTGAACTATGATCTTTGAAATTGAAGCATTTGAATATATATACATTGAGTTATGAGGTTTTGAAGTTAATACAAAATATTAGTCATATTCTGAATTGAGATCCATGGAATGGTTTAATTGGTTATGTTATGTTCAAAACCATTATGATTTGGGTACTCAAGTTGAGTTTAGGTGCATGTATGCTCTACTTGAGAAACCTTTGAATTAGAAATTTGATTAAATTAAATGTTATATATGATTTAAATTGTTATGATGCTAATGGTGTGATTCATATGCTATAAGTTTATCAAGTCACAAAGAATATTGATCAAGTTGCTATAAATTATGCTAAAGACCTAAGGTAAGTGGTGTTGCATGTGTTTGGCCAAGTGACCTACATCACAAAGTGCTAGGAAATTCATAGCTATTAATGGTTCAAATTGGAGATGAATATGATGAATTATTAGATGTTTATTGTTATGACCTTGAGGATATGAATTGTTTAGATGCTTATGGTTATGACATTGAGGATATGTTATATATATTCTTCATGTATCATGCATCATGTTTTACAAAAGCATAGAAAATGATTATGCATACGTTTTCACGTAAGAAAGACATAAGATGAATTTAAGACACCAGCTTTAGCAATACGACACCAATGGAGCTTTGGTGGGTTTGATGGCCTCCAATGTAGCTTTGGTAGACTTGGTCTCTAACGATTTTGAGCTTTGGTAACGTGTCCCAATGTTAAGAAATAAAAAGAAAGATATAATTCTAAGAAACAAGCTTTGGCAATACGATACCAATGGAGCTTTGTGGGTTTGATGGCCCCCATTGTAGCTTTGGTAGACTTAGTCTCCAATGATTTTGAGCTTTGGTGATGTGTCCTAATGTTAAGAAAGAATATAAAAGGTATAATTCTAAGAAACAATCTTTGGCGATACGGCACCAATGTAGGTTTGGTGGGTTTGGTGGCCCCCAATGTAGCTTTGGTAGACTTGGTCTCTAATGGTTTTGAGCGTTGGTGACATGTCTCAATGTTAAGTAAAGAAAAGAAAAGAAAAGAAAAGAAAGAAAAGACTAAAAATGCATTGGTTTACAAACTGCATAATCATGATCATTCATCATACATCACTTGTTGAGCATTACGCTCATTAGTTGAACTTTGTAATGTAGGTGACGAGTTTGTAGGTGAGAGCTATGAGCATTGCTGAAGATAGAGGATGTAGTTGACGGAGTATGTTCATTGCAAACACTTGTGCTTGTTAGGGCAATTTTGACCGGTGAGTAACTCTACTAAGTATGTAATAACTACGATTTATAAACAGAAAAGAGTTGATGTTTTTAAATATTGAAAAAGGTTTATTCATATCAAGTCTCAATTTAAATATGTGTTGAAAAGAAGGGCCTATTCCTATTTTAAAGTCTTTCTCTGCGCACTGTAAAAATGATTTCGTTACAAAGTTTATTAAAATGATATTATGAGCATGTATTGTGAGGATTTTTATGGATGAAATGTCAAAACAATTCTTGGATGTCATGTTGAAGAAAATGGACAAAAGGTTGAAAATTTTGACAAAAATGGAAGTGGCACTTGAGGGGGTGCCGATCAGTCGCCAAAAATGAGGCAACCAATCGCTGCTCTTATGCTCTTGGGTGGATTTCCACCCCTCGAGAAGGTGCCGACCGATCAGCTCCCATGAGCCGATAGATTGGCGTATTACTGTTCACTTAAAAAAAAATTTTAAAATAATTTTACATACGAAAAAAAAGTTATACGATTACATGACGTTACAAATATAGTGTAACGCCCCGAAAACCTACCCGTTTCCGATTCGTTCACTTCTACTACTCACCCACTACGCTCAAAAGAATTTGAATAAAATTTAAAACTTTTTTTCCTCGGTTTAAAACGACGTTGTTGAAAGTATTTTAAACGATATTGCCGCGGAAAAATTAATTAAAATCAGTTGAATAAAACTTCATTTTTTTTTAACATAAAACAAAGACACTGCTCAACACTTGTAAGCATCGGTCGACACTTGGGTTGTCTCAGGACGATCGGCTCAGGTCTTTTCGGCGGTCGACACTTCTACGTTCATTTCAGAGAGCGGTCGACACCTACTTTCGTGGTCGACACCATGATCCTCTCTGTTCGTGCAGGTCGACCCTCGCGGTCGACACCGCTGTCACTTTTACACTACCGGTCGACATCTACAACAATAGGTCTTTTCGGCGGTCGACACTTCTACGTTCATTTTAGAGAGCGGTCGACACCTACTTTCGTGGTCGACACCATGATGCTCTCTATTCGTGCAGGTCGACTCTCGCGGTCGACACCGCTGCCACTTTTACACTACCGGTTGACACCTACAACCATAGGTCGACACTTACTTCGGCTTTGCCCGCACAGGTCGACCTTCGCGGTCGACACTTACAGGGTCTGGTCGACCACTAAGCCTATCGGTCGATACTTCCTCCCTAGAACTCTGTTTGAAAACCTTTAAAACTTCACAAAATCGATCGGAGTTCGACTCAATGCTAATAATAAACCAACACACACTTTTTCCATCAACTCAAATCATTATTTACATACAGAAAACGACTACTCAAGTTTGAAATCCGTCTATACACTTGTTCGACTCAAAAACAACTTAAAACCCTATCAATTACACTCCCAAACTCTATACCTATGCCTTCCATAGTCAAAACGCCCTGACAGCCGGCCAGATCGTCCACGTGCGTACTCCTCCAACCGCCTCTTAGTCCTGGGCATGCTCGGAGTACTCACCAACTATGACGTCGTCACCTACATCACAGAACTCAACTATTAGCCTAATGCTAAGTAAGTAATGCATGAAACATAACGCTGAAAACAACTAATCCTAACAGATGCAGTCTCTACAGTTTCGTCTCTACTTTTGTTTTCATCTCTTTCTTACATCCTCTTTATCTTCTTACTACTAGGTTCTTTTTTACGCGCTAGACTAAGGTGACACCTCTCGCGGTCCCCCTCATAGGACGAAGTCCCCCTTATAGGACTGAGCCAAGCTCAGTCTAGTAAAGCGACACACTTCACGATCCCCCTCATAGGATGCGGTCCCCCTCATAGGACAATGTCGCCACGCAAAGCGGGGGAAGAATGACACAGCTCGCAGTCCTCCTCGTATGACGCGGTCCCCCTCATAGGATAATGTCACTCAACCCCACCTTCATTATCTTCTTACGTATCTTCTCTTTTCGTTCGTCTCATCACATCCTACTATTTCACTTCGTAAAAACATGAAAATTCATTTTTGTCTCGTTCGTCTAATTTAAAACAATGATGCACAACCATGAAAGCATAACGCAAAGTTAACATGCAATGCATCCTACTGAACTGTGATGTTTGCCCGTAGGCAAAACTCCTATTATATTACTTACTTGACGTCCTAGAAATTCCTCGCACTTCGTAACTTCGTGCGTTAACTGGAAAAACCTATAAAACCACGCATTTATCGCTTTACTTCCCTTCCAATTCATAAAACTCTAAAGGAAGCAACACTCTCACGACTAATCCAACTAACCCAAAATCTTATACAATTTCCAACCAAATTCAGAATTGTATAACTTTTTCAATACTTGTCCGATTTGGACGATTCAAAATGCTATGGGTTCTTTAGGGCGTCTAATTTCTAATGGTTTCATTCGTTTCCTAATTGGACCTCCACAACTTGGTCGGATATGTCCAAACAGAAACTGTTCTACAATCCGAGCATTCGGCTATCCGAACGCTCAATCTTCTTCATAAAATTCCGTAACCTACTCCTACTTCTAGTTTAAACACTAACACACGAATACAAATTGACTTAAACTTCTAAATTTTGTATCTCCCTGTTAGGGTTTACTAAAACTGCCCACTACTCACTCTACTTCACTTTTTACAGCTCAAAACCACTAGAGGACTAACTATCTACTAAGAAATAAGAAGAACTTACCGAAAAATGAAGAAACGAAGGGGAACAGAGGGGAATTGTCGAGGCTTCACGCGGGGAAAGAGAAAAACTGAAAGGGAAAGGGTGAGGGGTTTCTGCTGGAGAGGGAGAACATCGATGGTGTTCTTCTTTCATTTTTTTTTCTTTTTAAATTAACAATAATAATAATAACACCTAATTACTATGTCGCCCTTAACTCTAATCTGTTTAATAAATCTGTTATTCGATCTGTGTTTGGTTAAAATCGTAAAATTTTTCCTTCACCATTAGTCCCAAAATAATTTTACACTTAGGAGTGAAAATTCTCCGCTCTCAATTTTGACCAAAACTCCACAGATTATAATTACAAAAATCCAAAATTAATTTAAACGGAAAATTTGGGTGTTACATTCCACCCTCCTTACAAAAATTTTGTACTCAAAATTTGCTACCTAAACAACTTAGGATAACGATCCATCATATCCTGTTGTCTTTCCCACGTTGCCTCTTCCACATTGTGGTTACGCCACAATACTTTCACTAGCGGAATATCCTTATTGCGTAAAATCTTCACTACATAATCCAGAATCTCCACTGGCTTCTCTTCATATGTCAATGTGGGTTGCACCTCTATATCCTGTTGCTCCACGACGTGAGGAGGATCTCGTATACACTTCCTCAACATGGATACGTGAAATACATTGTGGATCTCATCCATCGAGACTGGTAGTTGCAGCTGGTAAACTATTTTTCCTATTCTCTTCGTAATAGGAAATGGCTCAATAAATCTTGGGTTCAACTTGCCTCTTCTTCCAAATGTCACAACTCCTTTAAATGGTAAAACTTTCAGGAAGACTTCATTTCCATCTCAAATTCTAACTCCCTCCTCCGACGATCTGCATATGTAATGCCCCCAGAACCCACACGTTCTCGGTGCACTCACTACGTCTACACACCATGACATAAAGAAACTTGACGCGAACTCACTTAATTTAGTACCACTTTCATTTTCAAATCATATTCAAAAGGACATTTGTGAGTATAAAAATTTTTCAACTCGATTCGAAAACTACTTGCGCCTTGAAGAGGGAACACGAAATCCTCAATATAAAATACGCAGCGGAAAAGATAATTTAAAGTAGTTTTAAGAATAAGACAACAAAACTTGAAACCCTAGGAGGGAGTCCAACACACACCTCGAACTACGCAAATTCGGTGCCGCGTGTCCACATCCCCATTTCGGCACCCCGTGCACCCCCCTCTTGGTGCCACGCGCGCTAACTCAACATCACCGTGTCACGCGCACGCTCGCAGCGCCGCATTCCCCACCTGCCTTGCCTCCGTACAACACATCCGCACGCACGCCCTCACCTGACGCCGCACGACCTGTACGCACCCACAGGGCCGCGTGCCTTGCGCACCTGCGACCACGCCGCACTCCCGCGCCCATCCGCACTTCTGTAGTACCTCACTGTACACAGCCCGGCCTATTTCACACCCTCTCGACTTCTAACCTTTCTCCTGAAATTTCGACAGAATAACGCCTAAAAATTTGGCTATCCCAAAAATTTAAAGCCTGCACGCAGTTCACCAGAAAACTAGAAATATCTATCCATCAACCATCCAGAGAATCTCCATTACAAAATCAAAGTTTAAAGACAACAAAATCCATCAACTACAAATAAAGAAAGTTCCCAGTACAGAGTATTACCAAGCTCCTACATGTAAAGAGTACGCGTACGTCACCAAAATTTCAAGCACTCCATAAACCCCTATACAACTAACACCTATACGATTGGTCTGATCAACTGTATATCGACACAACAAAAGAAAATTCCTACAATAGTCAAGCCACCACCTACCATCTCCACGGGTCGGGTCGCCCTAACAAATCCACCGTCTGGTGCCTCGGTCCCACACCACCAACAGTCCTATGCCTCAGGACTAAACTCTCGAGGCTCACCAACAATATCGTCAGCACCTACACTATAGAACACACAGCATAAGCGTAATGCTCAGTAAGTAGTACAATATGAAAGTAAAAGCTGACAATGCAAACCTATCACATGCAGTCTTTACATTCACACTCATATTGTCACATCTGTGACGCGTAGTGCAGCCGCACCAGGGTGAGAATGAACCTAGCGCCACCCACACCCTAACACGTCGCCACCGTCCCGGATTCCCCAGCAACGAGGTTGACAAGCTACACACACGTATTACCATACAGCAACCACATCAGGGTGAGGGTGTTCCTTGCGCCACACTACACCCTGACACGTGCCCCCGTCCCAGCCTCCCCAGCAACGGGGCTACAGTTGCCCCACACACATTTTGCGACAGCCCAACTGGCTCACTACTCGAGCGAAATCTACGACTGGTGTTGCACCGGCCCACACACTAGTAGGATCCGCGGTACCACTGTCCATCATCCTCACCGCTGACACATACATGCCACGTGATGGCCTAGCCGGCCCACTCCTCGAGCGGAATCTCCGATTGGTTACAAACCGATCCACACACTAGTACGATTCGCGGTACCACCGCCACGTGTCTCACCACGTACTCAAAATATGTTTAAAACCATTTTCGTTCCATTTTTAAAACATGATGCATGTCAAACAATACGCACGCACACCACAATCAACAACATAAATCCTAAAGTACCACGGTGTAGGCCCACCTGGGCAAAACACATGCATGCACTACTTACCTAGCGTCTTAAGCTCACTCGACGAACAGATTCGCCAAAAATGCCTCAACCTAAAACGCAAACAATCACTCATCAATCTTCACTTCAAAATTCACCAAATAAGTTAAAAATAATATCCCTTAACTAAACCTATGAAATTCCCACTAAAATGGGTCACCAATTTTGTTCGGCCGAAAACCAGTCTAAACTTCGGACGCACATAACTTTTGCGTCCGTTAACGGAATCGAGCAATTCAAGAGGCTAAACGTTCCCTTAGGAACCTAGTTTAACATACTAAAACGGATTTTAAAACGGTAAGTCACAGCTAGGTGAAAAAATCCTGAAACCGAATTTTCCCTTTTTATCCAAATTTCACAATTTCGTTTCCTTCAACCAAAACTCACTCAAAACTAGCTTTACGCATTAAAAATAGCAATGCTAATACCATGCATCACAATTCTACGAAAAATGCCCAATAATTTAATTCAGTCTAAAATCTGACATAAACTTTCGACGCGCATAACTTTTGCGTCGGATATCGGAATCGAACGATTCCAGCAGCCAAACGTCCCTCTAACAACGTATTCTAATCCACAAAAACAGAATCTGCTCTTACAAAAAATAAAATTCGATTTTGATTTCAATTCAAATTCCAAAATTTCTATATACAGCTACCCACATTTCACTCATACACTTCGGCCAAGCGCATAGGGAATGAAGGGAGGCCGAACACTAAGATCGGCCAAAACAGGAAAACGACAGGGCTCACCTTCGGTTTCTCACAATTCACAGCACCTTTCATCCAACCCCTCCTAAAATTTAATCACTACCCACCCCCTACAACGAGCTAAACTCTGGGAGAACAGGGAGGGATTGAGCCCTCACGCACAGTTGACAAAATTGTAACAAGGGAGAGGCTTATGTTTCGACTTGAGCTCGGGAAAACCCACTCACGCTGAATTTCTGCCTCGTCGGAACCGTCTAGCACGTCACTGTCTCTCCCTCGGTGGTCAATAGTCGGTAGTTTGCTCTCCCGATTACTCTCTCGCTCTCCTCTATTCTCTCGGGCACTCGGTTTGTAATAGCCGAATGGCTTCCTTCCGAAGCCATTCGGTTGTAACAATATATATATATATTTAATTTAAATAATAAAAATTTACCAAAGCGCCCTCACGTGTTTTTATCGTCCGTAACTTCGTTAAATTCTCATCCTCCTAACGTTAAAATTTCTAAAACCGTCACTAAAACTAGATTCCGAGTTTTATAACTTAATTTCCTTGTTAAAATATTTCTCAAAACTCCAACTGAGATTAAATTAAAAATTTCAGAAATTAGATTTAAAAATCTAAAAATTTTTCGGGTTATTACAGCATAACTCTTCTGTCGGCTTTGAGCAGTTAAAATTCGGTGCCGAATAAATGTAATTTTCTCCACTGTCTGCTGCAAAATATCCGGACCAACCAATCTTGCCTCGCCAACTTCATCCCAATATATCAGAGATCTGCACTTCCTACCGTAAAGAGCCTCATAAGGAGCTATATCTATCGTAGCCTGAAAGCTGTTGTTATACGAAAATTCCACCAATGGTAGGTATTTGCTCCATAAACCCTGGAATTCCAGTATGCAAGCTCGAAGCATATCCTCTAGCGTCTGAATGGTCCTCTCAGATTGACCGTTTGTCTGAGGATGAAATGTTATACTAAAATTGAGCTGCGTACCCATAGCCTTGTGCAGAATCTTCCAGAACTTTGACGTAAACCTTGGGTCTCTATCTGATACGATCGAGGTAGGAACTCCGTCAAACCGTACGATTTCCTGTACATATAGTTCGGCGAATCGGTCTATAGAATATGTCATTCTCACTGGCAGGAAATGGGCTGATTGGTTAACTGATCTACAATCACCCATATGTCATCATAACCTTTTGTTGTCCAAGGCAATCCAACAATAAAATCCATTGATATCTTCTCCCACTTCCACTCGGGAACAGACAATGGTTGTAGCTTTCCCGCAGGCCTTTGGTGTTTAGCCTTTATCTGCTGACAAACCAAGCACGCCTTGCTACAATCTTCTTCATATCGGGCCACCAATAATGCTGCTTATGATCTTTGTATGTCTTGGTACTTCCTGGATGCACAGAAAATCTTGAAGAGTGGGCTTCAGCCAGTATTTCTCTCTGTAGTTCTTAATTACTCGGAACGAACCACCTGTTTCGAAACTTAAGAATTCCGTCGTCCAAATAATTGAACTCTGACCTGTCGTTGGAAGCCATGCTTGCTTTAATTTCATCGCACTTAGCGTCATCCTTCTGTTTCTGCTTAATCTTCTCCAAAATCGTAGGCTGTAAGGACATAGCTGATAACATGGCCGAGACACTCGACACTATCTCCAAGTTGAACTTCTGAAATTCTGCCTCCAAGGCTAATGGCACAGCTGAATCCATCCCCGACGTGGATGCCGTCACTCTGCTCAATGCATCAGCCACCACGTTTGCCTTACTGGGGTGGTATTTAATCTCAACATCGTAGTCCTTCACGAATTCTAACCACCGCCGCTGCCTCATATTCAACTCCTTCTGAGAAATGTTATACTTCAAACTCTTGTGATCCGAATATACTTCACACGGCTGTCCATACAAATAGTGTCTCCAAATTTTTAGTGTGAAGACTACTACAGCTAACTCTAGGTCGTGTGTCGGATAATTCTGCTCGTAATTCTTTAGCTGCCTAGAAAGCGTAGGCTATCACCTTTCCTTCTTGCATTAGCACACATCTAAGACCTACCTTGGAAGCATCACAATAAATGCTAAATTTTCCGTCCTCGATAGGAAGCGTCAAGATTGGAGCAGTAGTCAATTTCTGCTTCAACGTCTGGAAACTGTGTTCGTAATTCCCGGACCACAGATACTTCATGCCTTTCCTCGTCAACCTGGTCAGAGGCGTTGCTATCTTTGAAAATCCTTCAATGAACCTCCTGTAGTAACCTGCTAACCCGAGGAAACTTCGTATCTCCGTGACATTCTCCGGCTGTGGCCACTCCTTAACGGCATGGATATTTGCTGGATCCACCGATATTCCGTCACTTGAGATGACATGCCCAAGGAACTGAATTCTATCCATCCAAAACTTGCGCTTAGAAAACTTGGCATAAAGTTGGTGTCGCTTCAAAGTCCCCAACACCAATCTCAAGTGCTCCTTATGCTCCTACTCGATTCGAGAGTACACCAAAATATCATCGATAAACACTATGACAAATTTATCGAGATAATCATGGAACACTCTATTCATCAGGTCCATAAAGGCGGCGGGAGCATTTGTCAGTCCAAATGAAATCACTATAAACTTATAATGTCCATACCGTGTCTGAAAAGTTGTCTTCCGACCTAACCTTTAACTGATAATAACTCGATCTTAGGTCAATCTTTGAAAACACGCATGCACCTTGGATTTGATCAAATAAATTGTCTATCCTTGGCAGAGAATACTCATTTTTAATTGTCAGCTTGTTTAACTTCCTGTGGTCTATGCACATTCGTAACGACCCATCCTTTTTCTTAACAAAAAGGATCGGCGTGCCCCACGGCAAAAAGTTGGGGCGTATAAATCCTTTCTCCACTAATTCTTCTAATTGCTTCTTTAACTCCTTCAGCTCTGTTGGTGCCAGTTTGTAGGGATTCTTTGATACCGGCTCAGCTGCTGGATGCACATCTATAGCGAACTCTATTTCTTGATCCGAGGGCAAGCCAGGTAAATCCTCTAGAAAAACTTCAGGGAAGTTTTGAACAATTAAAACATCATGCGGCCTTGAATCCCTGGAAATTTGCATATCGATAATATTGGCGAGAAAACCATAATACTCACCAATCAAAACTTGACGAGCACTAATAGGCGCCATCACAGATATTCTTCTGGCATTCTTCATGGCCTGAAAGATGTGTTCCTCACCACCCAGGGGTTGAAATCTCACTGTCCCCGACTTGTAGTCGATCGTAGCATAGTGTTTGAATAGTCAATCCATTACCAATATTGCATCATGTCCCGTTATATCCATAATGATGAAATCAGCTAATAAAGTTTTGCTTCCCACAGACACTACACTATCTCGTACAACCTGATTCGAGTGCATCCTCCCACCAGAAGGTAGCATCACTTTGTAGCTACAATTCGTCGATATATGCCATACGTCTAACCTGACCGCGAATGTGGTCGCAATAAATGAATGTGTAGCACCAGAGTCAATCAAGGTATAAGTAGATACAAAATTTACTAGTATGGTACCTGACACCATGGTTGGCTGATCCTCGTTGCCCGAATCAATCATCGCAAATACCATCAGTGTTGAACGCGTCAGACCTTTCTTTAGAGCTGGGCAATCTTTGCTGACGTGGCCCACCTCGTTACAGTTGAAACACCGAATCACTCTTGGCTTCGGGCAATCTCTAGCCAAGTGTCCAGCTTCATTACAATTGTAGCACTTTCCCGGGTTTAGTCTGCACTCGCCTGGGTGATATCTCAAGCACTTAGGGCACTGGGGATACTGTACCGGTCCTTGAGGCCTCTGGATAATTCCCTAGCTACTAGAATCCTCGTTAAATCTTTTAGTGTCTCTTTGTTTTGGTGCCTGGGAGACACCTCTGCTATGCTGTGGGGCAACTTCCTTGAAAGACCTCTTGGAAGCCTCTCTTTGATTAACACACTTCATCTCGGCTTCGTCCACCTCTAATGCCTTGGCCACCACCTCAGAGTAAGGCACGTTCCGTATGCCCGCTATCTTCACTCCTTTGTATATTTCCAGCTTCAACCCTTATACAAACAGAAACACCTTATCTTTGTTCCGGCTTATCAAATTGCTGGCAAACTGGGCAAAGACTCAAATCGCCGGTTGTATTCCGTCACTGAAGTAGTTTGCTTTAACTGCAAGAACTCCATCCTCTTTGTTGCCCGAACCGTGTCGTTAAAATTCTTGTCATAGAAGGCTTCCTTGAACTTCTCCCAAGCCATATGCTGAGTATCGACGGTAGCCTCTATAGACTCCCACCAGAATCGGGCATCCTTTGCTAGGTGAAATGTGGCCAACACAACCTTATCCTCCTCTTCCACCTTCACGTATTTAAACATGCTCTCTATTGCCCGGATCCATTCCTTGGCAGCCATCGGGTCTGATACTTGTCCTTTGAAAGTCGGTGGCCGCAATCTCTGAAATCGGTTATCCGACTGGTCCTGACTAGAGCTAGGGCCTGCACCTCCCTGTCCTTCTTGATTCAGCAACATCCCTAGCTTCTGAGACTGTCGATCTACTAACTCTGTCAGCCGTCGAATCATCATCGAATCACTCTCACTCCTCAGTTCGGTTGTCTCTCTCGACGCTCTCGGACGTCCTGGTCAGCTAGACATTTTTGACTATCTTTCCTATACAATAGTCAATTACTCTCATAAGTATCTACTAAATAACACTAAACTTAAACACTTACAGTTGTCGAAGCACGTCATGCGGAGATCCGCGCTGCTAGGTAATCATTTGAATGTTTTGACCATTTGGCTCTCATACCACAATTGTAATGCCCCGAAAATCTACCCATTTTCGGTTTGTTCACTTCTACTACTCACCCACTACGCTTAAAAGAATTTGAATAAAGTTTAAAACTTTTGTTCCTCGATTTAAAACGACGTTTTTGAAAGTATTTTAAATGATATTGTAGCGGAAAAATTAATTAAAATCAGTTGAATAAAACTTCATTTTTTTGAAACATAAAACAGAGACACCGGCGACACACGTAAGCATCGGTTGACACTTGGGTTGTCTCGGGTTTTTGCATCAGTCGACACTAGCAACGCAGGTTGACACTACGATCGTCTCGGGTCTTTTCGGAAGTCGACACTGAGAACGCCTGTTGCCACTTCTACGCTCATCTCAGAGAGCGGTCGACACCTACTTTCGTGGGTCGACACCCTGATCCTCTCTCTCCGCGCAGGCCGACCCTTGCGGTCGACACCTACAACCATAGGTCGACACTCTCTGCCCACACAGGTTAACCCTCACGGTCGACACTTGCATGGTCTGGTCGACCACTAAGCCAATCGGTCGACACTTACTCCCTAGAACTCTGTTTGAAAACCTTTAAAACTTCACAAAATCGATCAGACTTCGACTCAACGCCAATAATAAGCCCACACACACTTTTTCTATCAACTTAAATCATTATTTACATACACAAAACGACTCAAGTTTGAAATCCGTCTATACACTCGTTTGACTCAAAACAACTTAAAACCCTATCAATTACACTCACAAACTCTATACCTATGCCTTCCATAGTCAAAACGCCCTGATAGTCGGCTAGATCGTCCAAGTGCGTACTATTCCAACCGCCTCCTAGTCCTTGGCATGCTCGGAGTACTCACCAACTATGGCGTTGTCACCTACATCACAGAACTCAACTATTAGTCTAATGTTAAGTAAGTAATACATGAAACATAACGCTGAAAACAACTCATCCTAACTTATGCAGTCTCTACAGTTTTGTCTTTTCGTCTCTTTCTTACATCTTCTTTATCTTCTTACTACTGAGTTCTTCTTTATACGCTAGACTAAGGTGACACCTCTCATGGTCGCCCTCATAGGACGGAACCAACCTCAGTCTAGTAAAGCGACACACTTCGCGATACCCCTCATAGGATGCGGTCCCCCTCATAGGACAATGTTGCCACGCAAAGCGGGGGAAGAATGACACAGCTCGCAGTCCCCCTCATATGACGCGGTCCCCCTCATAGGACAATGTCACTCAACCCCACCTTCATTATCTTCTCTTTTCGTTTGTCTCATCACATCCTACTATTTCACTTCGTAAAAACATGAAAATTCATTTTTGTCTCGTTCGCCTAATTTAAAACAATGATGTACAACCATGAAAGCATAACGCAAAGTTAACATGCAATGCATCCTACTGAACTGTGATGTTTGCCCGTAGGCAAAACTCCTACTATATTACTTACTTGACGTCCTAGAAATTCCTCGCACTTCGTAACTTCGTGCGTTAACTGGAAAAACTTATAAAACTACACATTTATCGCTCTACTTCCCTTCCAATTCATAAAACTCTAAAGGAAGCAACACTCTCACGACTAATCTAACTAACCCAAAATATTATACAATCTCCAACCAAATTCATAATTGTATAACTTTTTCAATACTTGTCCGATTTGGACGATTCAAAATCCTACGGGTTCCTTAAGGCGTCTAATTTCTAATGGTTTCATTCGTTTCCTAATTGGACCTCCACAACTTTGCCAGATGTGGCCAAACAGAAACTGTTCTACAATCCGAGCATTCGGCTATCCGAACGCTCAATCTTCTTCATAAAATTCCGTGACCTACTCCTACTTCTAGTTTAAACACTAACACACGAATACAAATTGACTTAAACTTCCAAATTTTGTATCTCCCTCTTAGGGTTTACTAAAACTGCCCACTACTCACTCTACTTCACTTTCTACAGCTCAAAACCACTAGAGGACTAACTATCTACTAAGAAATAAGAAGAACTTACCGAAAAATGAAGAAACGAAGGAGAACAGAGGAGAATCGTCGAGGCTTCACGTGGGGAAAGGGAAAAACTGAAAGGGAAAGGGTGAGGGATTTGCGTTGAGGAGGGAGAAGACCGATGGTTTTCTTCTTCCATTTTTTTTCTTTTTAAATTAATAATAATACCTAATTACTATTTTGCCCTTAACTCTAATCCGTATAATAAATCTGTTATTCGATCTGCGTTCAGTTGAAATATTAAAATTTCTCCTTCACCATTAGTCCCAAAATAATTTTATACTTAAGAGTAGAAGTTTTTCACTCTCAATTCTGAACAAAACTCCACCGATTCTAATTACAAAATCCGAAATTAATTTAAACGAAAATTCTGGGTGTTACATATAGTATCAGAGCCTCTGCCCAATTGAAAATGTAGTTGACGAGGATGTCGGGCCCTCGAAAGGGGAGATTATTTTGATGGCCAAAAGGGGCTTGACAGAATACCACATTGCTTCGGGAGTAGTTGAGGGGATGGTTCATAAGTACATAACCCCTCTGAGCCAGTATGACGCGTTTTGGGCAAAGCCCAACAGCAAAGCCGTGTAGGCCTGAGACCTGAGGTCTAAAGCAGACTATATCACACTGGGAGGAAGCGGATGTTACAAATATAGTATCCGAGCTACCAAGTTAAAATGTTTCTGTAGACTGCCTAACAGCACAAGTCTCTACGTGGAAATGCTTCATCAATTATAAGTATAATCTTTTTCTTATGTTTAGTTTTGAATTATTTTCTTATTATTGATTATGTTAGAATATTTAGGAAAGTATTATTGTAAGAGGAGCTAAGAGAAGAAGGGTTCTAGGATATGCATTATGACTTAGTTGAAGAATGTAACGAGGGTTAAGTACTTGTCTTATATTATATTTTTGTTGAAGTTTTAAGTAATCCCTATAAGACCAAGTAGCTAGTATTCAAGATTTCCATAAGAAATTAGATAGTTAAGTTGATCATTACTCAAGAGGTTAAATTTTATGACATAGAAGTTGGAAAACTATAATACATATTTCTATATTTGATATTTAAGATAAAATATTCATTATTGAGGAAACATTGAGACCTTATTTTAGGTTAAGGGTTATTAAAGATTAAAGCAATTGTAGATAAGAATAATAATAATAGTAACAAATGGAAGAACTTCGATGTTGTAACACCCGGAATTTTTCGCTAAAAAACTAATTTTTCGATTTACGTAATTTTAATTGGCGAAGTTTTGGTCAGAATTGGGAGCGGAGAATTTACACCATTGAGTAAAAGATTATTTTGGAACTAATGGAGAAGAGATGTAACACCCGAGAAAACCCCGCGTTCCTGGTGCGCTACAGTGCATCTACACACTACACACACACTAACACTTGACATAACGCACTCAATTTAATACTCCTTTTGTTTTCAAATCATTTTCAAAAGAACATTTGCGAGTATGAAAAATTTTCGACTCGATTCGAAAACAATTCGCGTCCCAAAGAGGGAACACGAAATCCTGAACATAAAAACTACGCAGCGGAAAAGAAAAAAACCATTTAAAATAGTTTAAGATAAAATGGTAAAACTTGAAATCCTAGGAAAAATCCAACGCATCCCTCGAACTACACAATCCGGTACCGCGCACTCACGTCTCCACTTCAACACCCCACGCGCACTCTCGCAGTGCCGCACGTGCCAACTCCACGTCACTGTGTCTCGCGCACGTTCACAGCACCGCGTGCCCCACGCACCTTGCCACTGTACAGCACATCTGCACGCACGCTCTCACCGGGTGTCGTACGACCCGTGAGCACCCGCAGGGCTGCGTGCCCCGCGCACCTGCGATCACGCCGCACTCCCACGCTCATCTACCCTTCTCTAGCATTCACTGTTCACATCTCAACCCATTCCATATCCCCTCGACTCCCAACCTCTCTCCCAAAATTTCGACAGAGTAACGGCTAAAAACTGACTATCCCAAAATTTAAACCCTGCACACAATTCACATAATTCAACAATATTTAACTATCAACCATCGAGAGAAAACCACCATAACAAAATCAGAGTTTAAGGACAACGAAAACCCATCAAATACAAATGAAGAAAGTCCCCAGTATAGAGTAATATCATACTCTAACATATAACAATACGTACGTGTCCCGAAAACACTACAACCCCTCTATACAATCTCAAAAAAAAAATCAACGTCTATACAACTCCGCTGTCTACACAAATACCCAACATAAAATAATAAATCCACTATCACCTACCACCACCACGGGTCGGGTCGCCTTAACAAAATCTGTCATCCAGTGCCTCGGGGGCACGCCGCCAACTATCCTACGCCTCTAGACTAGGCTCTCGAGGCTCACTAGTAGTATCGTCAGTACCTACACCACAGAACACACAACATAAGGCTAACGCTCAGTAAGTAATGCGATACGAAAGTAAAAGCCGACAATGCAATCTTATCACATGTAGCCGCACTAGGGTAAGGAAGAACCTCACGCCACCCTACACCCTGACACGTCGCCACCGTCCCGGATTTCCCAGCAACGAGGCCCACAAGCTACACACATGCATCACCACACGGCAACCACATCAGGGTAAGAGTGTACCTCGCGCCACTCTACACCCTGACACGTCGCCCCCGTCCCAGCCTCCCCAGCACGGGGCCACAGTTGCCACACACACGTTTCGCGACAGCCCAGTCGGCCTACCCCTTGAGTAGGATCTGCGCTGGTGTTGCACCGGCCCACACACTAGTAAGATCCAGGGTACCACTGCCCATATCCTCACCGTTGACACATTCCCGCCGCATGACGGCCCAGCCGGCCCACCCCTCGAGTGTAATCCGCGACTGGTGAAGCACCGGCCCGCACACTAGCGGGATCCACGGTACCACCGCCACACGTCTCACCACATACTCAAAACATGCTCAAAACCATTTTCGTTCACGTTTTTAAAATATGATGCATGTCAAACAATACGCACGCACACCACAATCAATCACATAAACCTTAAAGTTCTACGGTGTAGGCTCACTTGGGCAAAACGCATGCATACACTACTTACCTGGTGTCCTACGCTCGCTTAATGCACAGCTTCGCCAAAAAGTGTCTCAACCTAAAACACAAACAACCACTCATCAATATTTATCTCAAAATCCACCAAATAGCTAAAAATAGCCTTCCTTAACTACACTCATGAAATTCCAAGTAAAATGGTCCATTGGTTTGGCTTGGCCGAAAACCAACCCAACGTTCGGATGAGCATAACTTTTGCATCCGTCAACAGAATTGAACGATTCAAGTGGTTAAACGTCTCCTTAGGAACCTAATTTAACATACTAAGACGGATTTTAAAACGGTAAGACACAGATAGGCGAAAAATACCAAAAACCGAATCTGCCATTTTTTTTATAAAATTTCAACACTTTGTTTTTCTTCAACCAAAACTCACTCAATTCAGCTTTACGCACAAAAAATAGACATGCCACTATCACACGTCAAAATTCCACGAAAAAAGTTCACTAATTTGACATAGACCAAAATCCGATATAAACTTCCAATGCGCATAACTTTTGCGTCGGATATTGGAATCGAATGATTCCAGCGGCCATAGGTTCCCCTAACCACCTAATTTATCACCCAAAAACAGAATTTAAAATGACCGGCCGAACGTAGGCCAAAACGGCCAAAAACAGAAGCTGTCCCAAACTAAAAAGTCCGATTATTGACTTCAAATTCGAATTTCACAGTTCCTATACACAACTAATCACATCCAACTTATACATTCTGGCCAAGCTTGCCAGAATTGAAAGGAGGCCGAGCATCAAGCTCGGCCAACAACAGGGAAACCGACAGGGCTTGCCTTCGGTTCCCCCCTTCAAATTCCCGGCATTCCCTCCTCAACACTTCGGCCAAAATCACCGAAATTGGAGGGAGGCCGAACCTTACTCTCGACCAAACCAGACAGGATAGCAGAGGGAGGAAGAGAGACTTACCGAGCAATGTAGTTCTGCACACAACGGGAGAAGAAGAAAAACTCCAGTAAGGCACCCAAATCGTCGGTGGCAGAATTGGTCGGCAACTCGCCCTTCGCGGTCGTCGGCAGAAAACACTCGGGCTCACTATCTTCGGAAATTCGAGGTACAGCAACTAAACAACCCCGATCGTTGGAGAACAAAACACTTGGCTGCGGTTTCGCTCACACCCTCGAGCTCGACGTCCACCGATCAAAGATCAAAACCTCAGCTCTCGATCGCCCTCTCTCCCTCGCGTCTCCCCTCTGCTTCCCTCGGGTGACAATTGAAACAGCCGAATGGCTTCTTCTCGAAGCCATTAGGTTGTTAAGTGTTTTTTTTTAAATTAAATTACCAAAATACCCTCACGCTGTTTTAATCATCCGTAATTTTGTTAATTTTCCAACCTCCCGACTTTAAATTCTGAAAACTATCGCAAAAGTAGGCTTCGAGTCTTATAATTTAAATTTTCCCGTTGAAATATTTCTCAAAACTCCGACCGAAATTAAATTAAAAATTTCGGAAATTAAAAATTAAAATTCGAAATTTCTGGGTTATTACAAGAGAAGATTTTAAGAATCCAATCAGAATCAAACCGAATAACAGATTTATTAAACGGTTAAGGGTGGAGGGCAAAATAGTAATTAAGATTAGTTATATTAAAAAATATATTTTTTTTTAAATAAATAAAAAAGAGAAGAAGAATACATCTCATTCCCTCAGCAGCTCTTCCCCTTGCGCCAAAAACCCCTTTCCCTTTGATTCTTCTTCTTTACGATTTCTCTTCATTTCTTTAAATCTAAGGTATGTTTCAGTTAGTTTTCGAGTAGATAGTTAGTTCATTAGTTGTTTTTAGCGACAAAAAATGAAGTTAGTGAGAATATTGGGTAGTTTGGTAGAAACCTAGGAGGGAGATACGAGAATTGAAGTTAGAGTTAATTTTTATCTGTATATTGGTGTTCAAACTAGAAGTAGGAGTAGATTACAGGATTTTATGGGAAAGATTGAACATCTGGATAGTAGAATGCTCGAATAGTTAGAACGGTTTCCATTTGGCCACACTCGGCCAAGCTATAGGTGTTGGATTAGGAATTTGATCAAACCGTTAGCAATTGGACGTCCTCAGAAGTCCGTAGCATTTCGAATCGTCCAAATCGGACGAGTATTGGATAAGTTATGCAATTCCGAATTTTGTCGAAAGTTGTGTAGAATTTTAGGTTTAGTTAGATTAGTTGTTAGAATGTTATTTTCCCTTAGAGTTTTATGAGTTGGACGAAGAAGAATTAATGGATGTGTGGTTTTATAGGTTCTCCAGTTAGCGAGCTGTATACGGAGTACCAATTGTTAGCACGACAGGTAAGTAGTGTAGTAGAACAATAAGTGTTTTACCTTCGGGCTCACTCAAAGTTCGGTAGGATGCATGCACGTTTACTTTATGTTATGCTTTAGTGATTATGCATCATGGTTTTAAAATACGAGAACGAAACAAAAATGAATTTTCATGTTTTTACGGAATGAAACAGTAGGATGAGATGTGATGAACGAAATGAGAAAGATACGTAAGAAGATAATAAAGGTGGGTTTGAGTGGTCTTGTCCCCAGAGGTGGACCGCGAGTTGTATCACTCTTCCCCCACTTTACGTGGTGGCCTTATCCCGAGAGGTGGACCGCGAGGTGTGTCACTTTACTAACTTGAGGTTGGCCTTGTTCCGAGAGATGGTCCGCGAGGTGTGTCACCTCGATCTAGCACGTAAAGAAGAATTCAGTAGTAGAAGATAAAGAAGATGTAAGAAAGAGACGAAAATAAAAGTAAAGGCGAAATTGTAGAAACTGCATATGTTAGGATGTGTTTAATTTCAGTGTTTAAGTTTTTATGTACATTACTTACTTAGCATTAGGTTAATAGATAAGTTCTGTGATGTAGGTGATGATGCTATAGCTAGTAAGTACTCAGAGCGTGCTCAGGACTAGAAGACGGCTGAAGGAGTGCGCTCGTGGACGGTCCGGCCGGCTGTTGGGACATTTTGACCAGGGCGGGGGTACGTGAGAGAGTTAGTTTAGTTGAGCTTGGTCAAAACCGTTTTGAATCGTTTTGTGTTGTTATGAATCAATTAGAGTCATGTGGATGTACAGACATGCTTCAAACGTTAGTAGTCATTTTCTATGTAAATATGATTTTGAGTTGATGGAAAATTGTACTTTTCGTTGTTTTATCGTTTAGTCGACTTTCGGTGTTTTCTTTGAAGGATTAAAGTTTTTAGGCAGGATTTTAGTGAAGGAAGTTTTGACCTATATGCTGAGTGGTCGACCAGGCCTGACAAGTGTCGACCAGTCTTTAGAAGGTGTCGACCACTTAGTGAGAAAAATATGTACAAAGTGTCGACTTGCCGAAAAAGGGCCGACCAAACTCTGTAGGTGTTGACCGGTGCATGTAAGTGTCGACCGGTAGTATAAAATTAGACAGGAGCGTCAACCTCAAGGATCGACTGACGCGGACAAAGTGAAACATAGTGTCGACCGGCGCCCGCAAGTGTCGACTAGTAGTGTAAGATGGACATAAGTGTCGACCTCATGGATCGACCAACGTAGACAGAGAGTAACCAACTGTCGATCGATATTCACAAGTGTCAACCGGTCAGTGTATTGAGCGGAGAATTGTCAACTGATAGTGTCGACCGATGAAAACAAAGACAAATAAGGTGTCGACTGGTGTTTGCCGGGGACGACCAAAAATGATTTTTATGTTTTAAAAAACTTGAATTATGTTTAAACTGATTTTAAATCAAAGTCTTCCGCTGTGACATTTTTAAATATTTTCAAAGGTGTCGTTCTTAAGTCGAGGAACAAAGTTTTATATTTTTACTCAAATTTTCCGAGTGTATTTGTATGATTGGTACTAGTGAGCGTATCGAGAACCATGAGGGTTTCCGGGTCGCTACTGAGAAGGTATTAGAGCAGAGAAGGAGCAGACCGAAAATCAGCGAGTTGGTTTTCAGGTCGCTACAGTTGTGGTATCAGAGCCAAATGGTCAAACCGTTCAAACGATTACCCAACAGCGCCGATTGCTGCACGATTTGCTTTGATAACTGTAAGTGTTTAAGTTTAGTGTTATTTAGTAGATAATTATGGAGTAATTAACCCTTGTCCAGGAAATCAGTCAAGATGTCTAGACGACCAGGACATCACAGGGTACCGAGAGAGACAACTGACTCGAGGAGCGAGGATGACTCGATGACGATCAGACAGTTGACGGAGTTGGTGAATAGACAGTCTCAGCAATTAGGAATTTTGCTAAATCGAGAGATTCAAGGAAGTGCAGGCTCTAGATCTAGCCATAATCAGTCAGGTGACCTATTTTGGAGGTTACGACCACCGACATTTGAGGGGTAATCAGTAGACCCATTAGCTGTAGAGGAGTGGGTCCATTCCATGGAAAGTATGTTTAAGTATACGAAGGTAGACGAGTAGGACAAGGTCTCACTAGCCACATTTCATCTAGCGAGAGACGCCAGGTCTTGGGTGGAATCTGTGGAGACCACCATCGATGCACAACACTTGACATGGGAGAAGTTTAAAGATGCCTTTTATGACAAGTATTTCGACAGTACACTGCAGGTAGCTCCGAGGATGGAGTTCCTATAGTTGAAGCAAACCGGATCAGTGATCGAGTACAACCGGCAATTTGAGTCCTTGTCCCAGTTTGTCAGCAATTTGGTGAACCGAAATGAGAATAAGGTATTTCAGTTTGTACAAGGATTAAATCCGGAGATATATAAAGGAGTAAGGATAGCAGAAACTCAACACGTGCTATATTCAAAAGTGGTGGTGAAGGCACTAGAGGTGGAGAAAGCCGAAATGAAATGTGAGAGGCAACGAGAGGCTTCCAGGAGATTTTTCAAGGAGGTTGCCCCACAATAGAGTAGGAGTGTCTTCCAGCAGCCACAACAGAGGGGCACTAAGAGGTTCAGCAAAGGTTCAAGCAGTTAGGGTAGTAGCAAAAGGCCTCAAGGGCCGGTGCAATACCCCAATGCCATAAGTGCTTGAGATATCGCCCGAGCAAATGCAGTTTGAACTCGGAAAAGTGCTACAACTGCAACTAGCCAGGACATTTAGCTAGAGATTGCCCCAAGCCTAGAGTGACTCGGTGTTTCAATTGTAACGAGGTGGGCCACGTCAGCAGAGATTGTCCAGCTCTGAAGAAGGGTCCGATGCGCCTAACACCGAGAGTATTCACCATGATTGAGTCGAACGATGATGACCAGTCAGCTGAATGTCAGGTACCATATTGATAAATTCTGTACTTGCGTATACTTTGATTGACTCTGGTGCGATGCACTCTTTTATTGCAACCGTGTTCGTGGGTCAGATTAGACGTATGGCCTGTATCGACGGATTGTAGTTACAAAGTGATGTTACCTTCTGGTGGGCTTATGCATTCTAATCAAGTTGTACGAGATGGTGTAGTTTCAGTGGGAAGTAAAATTTTATTAGCCGATCTCATTATTATGGGCATAATTGGATATGACGCGATATTGAAAATGGATTGGCTATCCAAACACTACGCTACAATTGACTGCAGAATGGGGACAGTGAGTTTTCAACCCCTAGATGGTAAAAAGCACGCCTTTCAGGTCGCGAAGAATGCCCTGAAGATATCTGTCATGGCACCCATTAGTGCTCGTCAAGTTTTAATTGGTGAGTCTTTTAGCTTTCTCGCCAATCTTATTGATGTACGAGTTTCAAGGGAGTCAAAGCCACATGATATGTTAGTTGTTCAAGACTTCCGAGAAATTTTCCTAGATGATTTACCCGGGTTGCCTTCGGATCGGGAAATAGAATTTGCTATAGATGTGTATCCAGAAGCTGAGCTGGTGGCAAAGAATCCTTATAGATTAGCACTAACGGAGTTGGAAGAGTTAAAGAAGCAACTAAAAAAGTTAGTGGAGAAAGGATTTATACACCCTAGCTTTTCGCCGTGGGGCGCACTGATCCTTTTCGTCAAGAAGAAGTATGGGACGTTACAAATGTGCATCGATAATAGGGAGTTGAATACGCTAACGATTAAGAACAAATACTCTCTGCCAATGATAGACGATCTATTTGATCAACTCCAAGGTGCACGAGTGTTTTCAAAAATTGACCTGAGATCGGGTTATTATCAGTTGAAGGTCAGCCCAGAAGATATTCCGAAGACGGCTTTTTGAACGCGATATGGGCATTATGAATTCATGATGATGTCTTTTGGACTGACGAATGGCCCAGCTGCCTTTATGGACCTAATAAACAGAGTATCCATGACTATCTCGATAAATTCGTTATAGTGTTTATCAATGATATATTGGTGTACTCTCGTAGTGGGGAGGATCATAAAGAGCATTTGAGGTTGGTGTTGGAGACTTTGAAGTGACACCAACTTTATGCAAAGTTTTCTAATTGCGAGTTTTGGCTGGATAGGATTCAGTTTCTGGGACATGTCATCTCGAGCGATGACATATTTGTTGATTCAGCAAAGATCCAGGCAGTTAAGGAGTGACCACAGCCAAAGAATGTCATGGAGATATGTAGTTTCCTTGAGTTAACAGGTTATTACAGGAGATTCATTGAAGGGTTTTCGAAGATTGCAGCGCCTCTGACCCGTCTGACGAGAAAAAATTTGAAGTATCTGTAGTTTAAAGATTGTGAACACAGTTTCTTGACATTGAAGCAAAAGTTAACTACTACTTCAATTTTAACGCTTCCTGCTGAGGACGGAAGATTTAGTATTTGTTGCGATGCTTCCAAGGTAGGTCTTGGATGTGTGCTGATGCAGGAAGGGAAGGTGGTAGCATATGCCTCTAGGCAACTGAAGACTTACGAGCAGAATTACCTAACACACGACCTGGAGTTAGCCCCAGTAGTTTTTGTGCTGAAAATTTAGAGGCATTATCTATATGGACAGCCGTGAGAGATATATTTAGACCACAAAAGTCTGAAGTATATTTTCACGCAGAAGGAATTGAATATGAGGCAGCAGTGGTGGTTAAAGTTTGGGAAGGACTATGACTTTTAGTGGTCGACCGAAAATAATTTTTATGTTTTAGAAAACTTGAATTTTATTTAAACTGATTTTAAATCGAAGTCTTCCATTGTGGCATTTTTAAATGTTTTCAAGGGTGTCGTTCTTAAGTCGAGGAACAAAGTTTTATATTTTTACTCAAATTTTCCGAGCATATTTGTGTGAGTGGTAGTAGTGAGCGTACCAGGAACTGTGAGGGTTTCTGGGTTGCTACAAAGATAATATTAGAGCAGAGAGAGAGCGGACCGAAAATCCGCGAGTCAGTTTTCGGGTCGCTACAGATGTGTAGTTGTTCAAAACAATCATTGATTGAGAAAAAATTGAGTATGACTTGGAAAAGCAGTATGTCTCAAGGGTTATAATCAATCAAAGAAAAGTTGATGATTCTACATTCAAATTTATAATTCAATTGAAGTGATCGTCATTAGAGGAAGAAACAAAAGTTACGTTCTTGTGCAGTAATTGTTATGAACGTTTATTCAAGATATGAAAATGCAGGAAATAGGAAAAACCTGAAGTAGAATTAGTAAAAAAAAAAAAAACAAAGTACATGACTAGAAATAAAGTTAAGCCTAGAAGTTTCTACTTTGCGTAATTGACTCCTAGTCCCCAAAACATGTCCTTCTCAATTCCTTCTGCAATCAAACAATGAAAAATTGACTAAAAGGAATTCAAAATTTAAAACAAAACCACACTTTAGTCCTCCATTTGAATCGACCACACTACATTTTCTACCATTTTGAAAATATTATAGCCAATGATGAGAGGGCTTAGATGCCGAGTTACCATGCCAATACATCAATGTTTAACTTCTCTTGTTTCTTGGTCATACATTGAAGTAATATTTATCTTCCTTGATTTGTCTTTTAATGTAATTAGGTTTCAAGATAAGGATAAAATATCTTAAATGGATTTCTGAATGATGTTGCAAGTGATGAAGACTTTGGAGTTGGATGTCGCGCCTATATGCTTAAATCCAAATGTTTTAACTCCTTTTTCTTTAGTGTACCTTAACTTGTTTCCAAGCTAGCTAGAAAAAAGATGTCAACTTGATTCCAAAAGAGTTGAATTGTCATTTTAATGAATTAATAAGGAGAAGATTATAAGCCTTAGTTTTCTTGTGGAGAGGGCCAATATTATTTGGTAGGAAGAATGATGGATCGATAAGGATGTGTACCAATTACAAAGAACATAACTAATTACAAATTTGAAATGATTCTTTTCTTTTTGGGCTTAGGGAAAGACAAATTAAGTAAGGTAATAATTTATAGTGGTAGTAGTTTAAGGAAAGAGTTTGATATAAAATTTAAATAAGGACACAGTGGACCAAATATAAGTTGATGTGTTGAGAATCTTAAAATAAGAAGTTCATACATTGGAATGTATAACCTAATACAACTTTGAAAAAATATGAACATTAAAATTTTTTTAGTTTACTATTAGAGAAATATAACTTATGAGATATAAGTTAGGAATAGAGAGAAACCGAATTTTAGTTGCCGAATTCTTAAAATTTTTAGACTATAACATACTCAAGAAAATTGAAAAGCTTAGATATGGATTTGTTCAGTTCAATCGTCAATTGAGAAGATATGGAAGTTGGGTTTCATTTGGAAAATCAATATATCTTGAAGAATATAGAAAATTGAAGAAACGTTCAAAACTTTACGTTCGAGTTTATATTTGGGTCAATAACAAGTGTATCAATTATAGAGAATGAAACAAATTAAGAATTTGGAATGATTTCTTTTCGGCTTAAAAACATAGAGTTTAAATTGTTGACACTATGTTGATCCAATTCATGTTAAAAGTCGTAAGCATGAGATTTACCTTCAAGATGGTAGTTAGAATAATCATTGTTGAGGAACCACAAAGATGAATTGTGATTGAGAAATGTTTTTAAACTTTGAGGAGATAGGTTGATATAATTGAATTAGTTAAGTATGAAATTAGGTTTAAGTATTTAGTTTATAAATGACCATGGTCAAAGAAAAGTAGTAATTTTAGATCTCAATTAGAGTTATTGAAATTTCAAGGATATTTTGACAATATAGTTGACCAAATATGGCATTGAGGACTTTAGGTATGAAACTTGTATTTGAATAGTTAACGAAATGGCTTGAATTCCCAAGGAAATATGTGAATTTTGACTTTATTAATGAAGTATTGAAATTCCTAAAGATATATGATTTAAGAAGTGGATAATTTTTTTTGGAGTTATATATAATTTGAAAATGTTTGAAGTTGGGAATTTGTTATGAAAAGGTTAAATGGTTTAACTTGTAATAGTGATTAGGAGTAGACTAAATGATGAAAGGGATGAAGTTAGAAGTGCCAAAGGAGATACGTTGGGAAAGAGGTGTTTTGGATTTTATACTTTAGTAGAAAAGTAAATAAAATATGTACGATAAGAATGATAAATTGGAAATAAGGTAATATAAGAGAGCAGAGAAGAAATGAATATCATGAATGAAAAAGAAATTGATGAGAAGTATGATGAAGAGGATTGGATAATAAGGAAATTCTAGCTCTGTAACACCCGAAATGTTTTTTCCGATAGAACTAATTTTTGCACTTACGAAATTGTAATCGGTGGAGTTTTGGTCAGAATTGAGAGCGGAGAATTTCTTCCCTTAAGTAAAAGATTATTTTGAAGCTAATGAAGGGGAGAAAAATTTAAAAATCCAACCAGAATCAGACTGTATAAGAGATTTATTAAACGGTTAAGAGTTAATGGTGAAATAGTAATTAGGATTATTATTATTATTAAAAAAAATAAATCAAAACACCCATCAATGTTTCTCCCCACCACAACCCTCCCTCCCCTGTTCTTCTTCCCTCCCCCACGTAGAAAGCTTGGCGATCCTCCTTCCAGCCACGGTTCTTCTCCGGTATTCTATCAATCTTCAAATCTACGGTAAGTTTTAGTTAGTTCTTAGTAGATAGTTAGTCCTTTAGTGATTTTGAGCTGTAAAAAGTGAAGTAGAGTGAGTAGTGGGTAGTTTTAGTAAACTCTAAGAGGGAGATACAAAATTTGGAGGTTTAAGTCGATTTGTATTTGGGTATTGATGTTTAAGCTAGGAGTAGGAATATATTTTGAGATTTATGGGGAAGATTGAGAGTTTGGATAGCCCAGTACTCAAATTTTGAAACAGTTTCCACTCGGCCACATCTGACCAAGCTATAGGTGTTGAATTAGAAAATGGATGAGACCGTTAGGAACTAGACGTCCTGTGGAGCCTGTAGCACTTTGGATCGTCCAATTCGGACCAATATTGGAGAAGTTATGAATTTTTGAAGATTAGTCAGAAATTGAGCTAGAATTTTGGTTTAAGCTGAGTGGAGGTTTAGTTGTTATTTCCTTTAGAGTTTTACGAATTTAATGGAAAGTAGAACTAATAGATGTATGGTTCTATAGGTTTTCCCAGTTAGCGTACGAAGTTACGAAGTGTGAGAAATTTCTAAGACGCCAGGTAAGTAATGTAATAAGAGTTTTACCTTCGAACCTACATCACAATTCAGTAGGATGCATTGCATGTTTACTTTACGTTATCCTTTCATGGTTGTGCATCATTGTTTTAAATTAGGAGAACGAGACAAAAATGAATTTTCATATTTTTACGAAGTGAAACAGTAGTGTGTGTAATACCCCAGAAAATTTCAGATTTTAAATTTAATTTTTGAATTTTTAATTTAATCTCGGTTGTCGTTTCGAGAAATATTTTAACGGGTAGATTAAATTATAAAACACGGAGTCTAGTTTGTGGTGGTTTTCGAGATTTTAGGTCGGGAGGATGAGAATTTTTCAAATTTACGGACAATGAAAACACGTAAAGGTGTTTTGGTAAATTTAATTATTTAATTTAAGTTAAAAAAAATGTGTTTAAAAGGAATGGCTTCACGAGGAAGCCATTCTACTTCGGTGACTTGCAGACCAGCCACCCAAGGGAGAGAGTGGCCGAGAAAGAGAGCGAGAGAGAGGTCGGGGAAGGGAAACTGCCGATGACCGACCACCGAGGGAGAGACGCCGGTGCCCAGAGTACTCCGGCGAGCTAAAGAGAGAAGCTGTTTTGCCTTCCCGCGCTGATAAACCGAAGGTGAGTTCTATCCTGTCTCGGTTTCTGTCAATCGAACTTGGAAGCTCTATCCTTCTTGAAATTTTCGTCGATTAGAGCTCGTTTTATGGGGGTGTTTTAGGACCTAGCGAGCGTGTGTGTGCGGCTCGGCCTTCCCGCGACAGGACCGAATGAGAAACAAGAAATTCTCTCATTCGGTCCTGCCCTGCTTGATGGCCGAGCGTGGAGTTGTTTTGCCCTCTGCATTTCAGGGGATTTTGTGATAAAATTTAGAAGGAATGTGGGGGAGGGGGGATTTCAAGGCTCAATGAACCGATTGAGAATTCCTCGGTTTTGGGAAGAAAACCATAGGAAATTTTTGTGCTGCCATGCTATTTTCTAATTAGGAACCACCAATTTGTTAAGGTATGCATTGGTAGACCGAAATGTGGATGTTCGGTGAAGAAGTTGGCGAAATTGGACCAAAGTTGAGAGTTCGGACATTTTTTTGTATAAGACCAGTTCTGTTTTTGGAGATTTTGATGGAGTTACGGTTAATTATTTTAAATAGGTTGTTAGACGCACGTATGGCCGCTGGAATCGTTCGATTCCGATATCAGACGTAAAAGTTATGCGCGTCGGAAGTTTATGTAGGATTTTGGTCCGAGTCAAATTAGTGGGCGTTTTTCGTAAAAATTTGATGTGTGATAGTGGTATGGCTGTTTTTGGTGCGTAAAGCTAAATTTGAGTAAGTTTTGGTTGAAGAAAAACAAAAATGTGAAAATTGGATAAAAATGGCAGATTCAGTTTCTTGTGTTTTCACCTGTCTGCGGCTTACCGTTTTAAAATCCGTCTTAGTAAGTTAAACTAGGTTCCTAAGGGAACGTTTAGCCACTTGAATCGTTCGATTCCGTTGACGGATGCAAAAGTTATGCGAGTCCGAACTTTAGGCTGGTTTTTGGACGAATCCATTTTGGTGACCCGTTTTAATTTGAACTTCATAGTTTTAGTTAAGAAATATTATTTTAGCTTATTTGGTGAATTTTGAGACGAAGATTGATGGTTGATTATTTGTGTTTTAGGTTGAGACACCTTTTGGCGAAGCTGTGCATCGAGCGAGCTTAGGACGCCAGGTAAGTAGTGCATGCATGCATTTTGTCCAAGTGGGCCTACACCGTAGAACTTTAGGATTTATGTGCTTGATTGTGGTGTGCGTGCGTATTGTTTGACATGCATCATATTTTAAAAACGTGAATGAAAATAGTTTTGAGCATGTTTTGAGTATATGGTGAGACGTGTGGCGGTGGTACCGCGGATCCTGCTAGTGTGCGGGCCGGTGCTTTACCAGTCACGGATTCCGCTCGAGAAGTGGGCCGGCTGGGCCGTCATGCGGCGTGAATGTGTTAACGGTGAAGGTGATGGGCAGTGGTACCACGGATCATACTAGTGTGTGGGCCGGTGCAACACTAGTCGCGGATTCCACTCGAGAAATGGGCCGGCTTGGCTGTCGCGAAACGTGTCTATGTGGCAACTGTGGCCCCGTGCTGGGGAGGCTGGGACGGGGGCGACGTGTCAGGGTGTAGTGTGGCGCGAGGTACACCCTTACCTTGATGTGGTTGCCGTTTGGTGATGCGTGTGTAACTTGTGGGCCTCGTTGCTGGGGAGTCCGGGACGGTGGCGACGTGTCAGGGTGTAGGGTGGCATTAGGTTCCTCCTTACCTGGGTACGGCTACACTGCGCGTCACAGATGTGACAACATGAGTGTGAGTGTAGAGACTGCATGTGATAGGATTGCATTGTCGGCTTTTACTTTCATATCGCATTACTTACTGAGCGTTAAGCTTATGTTGTGTGTTCTGTGGTGTAGGTGCTGACGACCTTGCTGGTGAATCTTGATAGCCTAGTCCTGAGGCATAGGATGGTTGGCGGCGTGCGACCGAGGCACCGGATGGCGGATTTTGTTAGAGCGACCCGACCTGTGGTGGTGGTAAGTGACGGTGAGATGCATTGGGTTGTTATTTTTGTCAGGTATTTATGTAGATAGAGGCGTTTGTATAGACGTCGGTTGTACAGGATTGTATAGAGTGGTTGTAGTGTTTTGGGGACGCGTATGTATTTCTATATGATAGAGTATAGTATTGCTCTATACTGTGAATTTTCTTCATTTGCATTTGATGGATTTTCGTTGTCTTCATACTCTGATTTTGTTATGGTAATTTCTCTGGATGATGGATAGATAAATACTGTTGGTTTTTGGTGAACTGTGTGCAGGGTTTTAAATTTTTGTGATAGCCAGTTTTTAGGCGTTACTCTGCCGAAATTTTGGAATAGGTTGAGGTGTGTACAGTGAATGCTAGAGAAGTGTAGATGAGCGTGGGAGTGCGGCGTGATCGCAGGTGCGCGGGGCACGCGGCCTTGGGGATACTCACGGGTCGTACTGCGTCGGATGAGGGCATGCACGCGGACGTGCTGTACAGCGACAGGGTGCGTGGGGCACGCGGCGTTGTGAGCGTGCGCGAGACACAGTGACGTTGAGTTGGCACGTGCAGCACCGTGAGGGTGCGCGCGGGGTGTCGAAGTGGGGACCTGAGTGCGCGGCACTGGATTGTGTAGTTTGAGGGGTGCGTTGGATTCTTTCCTAGGATTTTGAGTCTTACCGTTTTATCTTAAACTATTTTAAATGGTTTTCTTTTCCGCTGTATAGTTTTTTTTATGTTGAGGATTTCGTGTTCCCTCTTCGGGACGCGAGTTGTTTTCGAATCGAGTCGAAAATTTTTCATATTCACAAATGTTCTTTTGAAAATGAAAGGGGTATTAAATTGAGTGAGTTATGTCAAGTGTTAATATGGTAGTGTGTAGATGCACTGTAGCGCACCGGGAACGCGGGGTTTTCTCGGGGTGTTACAATGTTTGATGAGACGAACGAAATGAGAAGGTACGTAAGAAGATAAGAAAGGTAGGGTTGAGTGGTCTTGTCCCCAGAGGTGGACCGTGAGGTGTATCACTCTTTCTCCGCTTTACGTGGTGGCCTTGTCCCTAGAGGTGGATCGCGACGTGTGTCACTTTACTAGATTGAGGTTGGCTTTGTCCCCAGAAGTGGATCGCGAGGTGTGTCACCTTGATCTAGCACGTAAAGAAGAACCCAGTAGTAAGAAGATAAAGAAGATGTAAGAAAGAAACGAAAACGAAAGTAGAGACAAAACTGTAGAAACTGCATATGTTAGGATGTATTTGTTTTCAATGTTTAAGTTTTATGCATTACTTACTTAGCATTAGGCTAATAGTTGAGTTATATGATGTAGGTGACGATGACATAGCCGGTGAGTACTCAAAGCATGCCCAAGATTAGGAGGCGGTTGGAGAAGTACGTACGTGGACGATCTGCCCGACTGTTAGGGCATTTTGACTATGGTGGGTATAGGTACAGGTTTTGGGCGTGTAATCAAAATGATTTTGTTGTTTTAAGTCGATTGAATGTATAGACGGATTTCAAACTTTAGTAGTCGTTTTCTTTACTTAAATTATGATTTTGAGTTGATGGAAAAGTATGCGTTGGATTATTATTAGCATTGAGTCGAAGTCCGATCGATTTTGTGAAGTTTTTAAGGTTTTTAAATAGAGTTCTGAGGAGGAAGTGTCGACCGATAGACTTAATGGTCGACCAGACCCTGTAAGTGTCGACCGCGAGTGTCGACCGACGCGGGTAGAGCCGAAGTAAGTGTCAACCTATGGTTATGGGTGTCGACCGATAGTGTAAAAATAGCAATGGTGTCGACCGCGAGGGTCGACCTATGAATGCAGGTGTTGACCGCTCTTTGAGATAAGCGTAGAAGTGTCGACCGGTGTTCTCAGTGTCAACCAACGGGAAGACCCGAGAGAAACATAGTGTCGTCCGGCGTTTGCCAGTGTCGACCGATGAAAAAACCCGAGACAACCCAAGTGTCGACCGATGCTTACGGGTGTCGACCAGTGTCTCTGTTTTATGTTTCATAAAATGAAGTTTTATTCAAACTGATTTTAATCAAGTTTTTTACTGCGATGTTGTTTAAAATATTTTCAAAAATGTCGTTTTAAGCCAAGAAACAAAAGTTTTAAATTTTATTTGAATTTTTTGAATTTTTTTTATTTATTCTCCTTACTTATTATGTTATTTCTTTTGTAAGTATTGATCCAGTTGGAGATGCCACTTGGGATTGTAGCTCATCGGACATGGATGCCACATGAAAGCCTAACTTGATGGACATGGATCACCCTCTCTACCTTTTGACACAGCGGGATGCGGAACGAACGAAGAACTCTCTAAGAGAAAACGAGAAAAACTTAATTTTCAGAATCTTCAACAATAATTTCATAATACCCCTAATTCAGAATCCCCCCTAAATAAAGTAGCGATATTTTTAATAAAATCAAATAAAGCGATTTAAGGAAAGTCTAATAAAATCAAATAAAGCAGAAAATAATTCATAAAATCTTCGGATGTTGATTTAAGGGAGTCGCCACGTCATTTTGCCACATCATTCTCTCCCACCATAGAAAAACTCATCCCCGAGTTTTCCAAGTATGCTAATTTATCATCCAGGTAAAATGGAAATATGTCTGCCACATTAAATGTCTTGGATATGTTCGGCAACCCAATGACGTAAGCATTATCATTGATTTTCTTCTCTATCTGATACAGTCTGTACCTCTTAAGTTGTAATTTATTATATTTGCCAATTGGGAACCGTTCTTTGCGAAGAAACACCATAACTTGATCTCCCACAGCATATATTTTCTGACGTCGATGCTTATCTGTTGCTGTTGTATACTTGGCATTGGATTCCTCAAATTCTCTGTTTGACCTCTGATGCGACATTTTGCCATTGTTCCGCCATATGCTTTGCAGGAATATTGATGCTAGAATCCAAAGTCTTGGAAAGTTTAATCAAGTCAAGAGCGTACTAGGGCTGGTGTAAACGATAGAGAAAGGAGACTTCCCTGTTGTCCTATGAACGGCGCTGTTGTACACATACTCTGCTTGAGGTAGAGCAATGTCTCATTGCTTCGGTTTGTTTGTGCATATGCTCCAGAGTAAATTTCCCAGCGTTCTATTCGTAACTTCAGTTTGTCCGTCTGTTTGAGGGTGAGCAGTAGTACTGTAGTTAAGGGAAGAGTCGAACATTTTCCATAATGTCCTCCGAAAATGGTTGAGGAACTTGCTATCTCGATCAAACGTAATAGATTTTGGGACTCCATGTAAACGTACCACCTCTTTGAAATATAACCGAGCTACATTTTGTGCATCGGTGACTTTCCTACATAGAATAAAATGTGACATCTTCAAAAATCTATCGACCACCACAAATATAGAGTCAAATCCTCACTGGGTTCTAGGTAATCCGAGGACGAAGTCCATAGAGAGGTCCTCCCAGATGTTGTCTAGTACGGGTAATGGCATATAGAGTCTAGTATTTTGCGATTACCCCTTTGCTATTTGACAGACGTAACATTTCTGCATGACTCTGCTGACATCTCGGCGTAGGTGGGCCAATAGAATCGTTCGCTAACCGCAGACATAGTTTTGTCTCTGCCCAAATGCCCTGCTAGACCCCCTCCATGCAAATCTCGAATGACTTTCGCCCGTAGGGATGATTGTGGGAGACATAGCTGGTTGCCTTTCAAAAAAAATCCTCACGTAAATAATAATTTGCATAAGGTTGGCCGTCATTGCATTTGCTCCAAACATCCTTAAATTCTGGGTCCGATTGGTATAAATCTTTCAGACATTCGAACCCCACAATTTCGTTGGCCAAGGTCACCATTAACATTACTCTCCGGCTCAATGCGTCAGCGACTTTATTTTGAACGCCCGCCTTATGTCGTAGCTTGAACGGGAATTTTTGTAAGAACTGAACCCACCTTGCATGCATATCCTTGCTGATCCGGGTTTGATTGTTCAAGTGTTTAAGGGCATCGCAATCAGAGAATAAGACGAACTCCTTTCCGACCAGATAATGTTCCCACGTTCGCAAGGCGCGTACAACTGCGTAAAACTCTTTATCATACGTACTCCACGTACGTCTAGCTTGACACAATTTTTCACTGAAAAATGCAATCGGACGTTTTTCTTGGGATAAGACAGCTCCAATACCTACACCACTTGCATCACAATCAACTTCAAATAATTTATCAAAGTTAGGAAGAGCTAATACCAGAGATGTACAAAGCTTCAATTTTAGCAACGCAAAGCTCGCCTCTACTTCGTCAATCCACAAGAATTTTCCTTTCTTCAAACACTTCGTGAGAGGTGCTGCAATGGAGCTGAAATGTCTAATAAACCGTCGATAAAACTAGCCAATCCAAGAAAACTTCTCAATTCGGTCACCGATGTTGGTGTAGGCCATTTTCTGATAGCCCTGACCATTTCTTCGTCAACTTGAATACCATCTGCACTGATAATAAATCCAAGAAATAACAATTTCTGAACGACGAAATTGCACTTCTTAAGATTAATAAATAATTTATTGGCCTGCAGGATGCTGAGGACTTCACGCAAATGCATTAGATGCTCCCCCTCCGTCTTACTATAAATTACTATATCATCAAAATATACGACCACAGATCTCCCCATAAGAGGTTTGAGTACCTGATTCATTATACGCATGAATGTACTAGGGGTGTTGGACAATCCGAACGGCATGACCAGCCACTCGTATAGCCCTTCTCTCGTTTTGAAGGCTGTTTTCCACTCATCACCGGGTCGAATTCTGATCTGATGACATCCGCTCCTCAGATCAATTTTGCTGAATATACGAGCCCCACTTAATTGATCCAACATATCTTCCATTCGAGGGATCAAAAATTTGTACCTGATTGTGATTTTGTTGATCGCTCGGCTATCTACACACATCCTCCAACTCCCGTCTTTCTTTGAGGTCAGCAAGCCAGGAACAACACACGGACTCACACTCTCTCTGATATGACCTTTCCCTATAAGCTCTTGTACCTTTTGTTGGAGAATTTCAATCTCCTTAGGACTCATCTGATAGTGAGCTAAGTTCGATAAACTGGCTCCTGGAAGCAAGTCAATGTGGTGTTGAATGTCCCTCATGGGTGGTAAACCACTCGGCAGCTCCTCAGGAATGATGTCAGCAAACTCGTCCAATAATAGGCTGACTCCTCGGGGTAGGTCAGTCGACGATTGTTCTTCTTCACCAACTACCAGAATCTGCTGCATAATTAGTACATAAGCTTCCCGAGATTCTTTAATCGCTTCCTCCATTTCGTGATCCGTATGTCTAATAGTAAGGAAAGATTGTCCCTCTACTTTAGAAGTTTTAGAACGGTGCTTTGTCTGTAGAGGGAGCAACGTGAATTTCATTTTGTCCTTTTCTAATTTGTAAACGTTTTCTCTGCCAGCATGTTGAGCATCCACGTCAAACTACCACAGTCTACCAAACAGGAGGTGGCATGCATCCATATGCACAATATCATAGTATACCTCATCTGTATATTTACCGATCGAAATGGGTACCTTGCAGTGTTCTTTCACTTGAATCTTCTCTGCTGCCTTGATCCATCCAATCGAGTACGGGGTAGGATGCTTCTCTATAAGTAATTGTAAAGTCTCCACAGCCTCTTTGCCAATAATATTTTTGCAACTACCACTATCGATGATTAAATCAAAGAGTCGACCGTTGGTAGTGCATCTGGCGCGAAACAATTGATGCCTCTGGGAAGAATTTTCATGCTTAGGGGTGAGCATTAATTTTCAAATTACGAGTGCCTCCTCTTCCCTCTCTTCGTCCTCCTCTTCATATGCCTCCTCATCACCATCGGGTTCACAGCAAATTTCTTGCTCATGTTCATCCCTATCAACAATGTTAACTGCTCTCCGATTCAGACACTTGTTTGAACGATGACCTAGCTGATTGCATCGGAAACATTTTCCAGGGATAGGTCTCGTATAGGGGTTGGCTGATTTTGGCATTTCTTTATTTTCAGTTATCACTCGCTTCCCAAACGATTTATCTTCTCGCTGTTCTAAGCGAGTTGAGATGTTAGAAACTGACTTTTCTTTCTCTGTATTATTTCTCTGAAACCTTTCATTCCTGTAAGTATGCCTATTTGAGTCAAACCTGCTATTGTTACCTTGTTTTTCTTGGATCATCAGTTTAGCCTTTATCGCCATATTCTTTGCTTCATTCAGATTTCGTAAAACGTAAGCCCCAATTTTATCACGAATATAGGGTTTCAACCCATCCAAATATCGAGCCCCACTTAATTGATCCAACATATCTTCCATTCAAGGGATCAAAAATTTATACTCGATTGTGATTTTGTTGATCGCTCGGCTGTCTACATACATCCTCCAACTTCCGTCTTTCTTTGAGGTCAGCAAGGCAGGAACAACACACGGACTCATACTCTCTCTGATATGACATTTCCCTCGAAGCTCTTGTACCTTTTGTTGGAGAATTTCACTCTCCTTAGGACTCATCCGATAGTGAGCTAAGTTCGGTAAACTGACTCCCAGAAGCAAGTCAATGTGGTGTTGAATGTCCCTCATGGGTGGTAAACCACTCGGCAGCTCCTCAGGAATGATGTCAGCAAACGCGTCCAATAATAGGCTGACTCCTCGGGGTAGGTCAGTCGACGATTGTTCTTCTTCACCAACTACCAGAATCTGCTGCATAATTAGTACATAAGCTTCCCGAGATTCTTTAATCGCTTCCTCCATTTCGTGATCCGTCTGGCTAATAGTAAGGAAAGATTGTCCCTCTACTTTAGAAGTTTTAGAACGGTGCTTTGTCTGTAGAGGGAGCAACGTGAATTTCATTTTGTCCTTTTCTTATTTGTAAACGTTTTCCCTGCCAGCATGTTGAGCATCCACGTCAAACTGCCACAGTGTACCAAACAGGAGGTGGCATGCATCCATATCCACAATATCACAGTATACCTCATCTGTATATTTACCGATCGAAAATGGTACCTTGCAGCGTTCTTTCACTTGCATCTTCTCTGCTACCTTGATCCATCCAATCGAGTACGGGGTAAGATGCTTCTCTATAGGTAATTGTAAAGTCTCCACAGCCTCTTTGCCAATAATATTTTTGCAACTACCACTATCGATGATTAATTCAAAGAGTCGACCGTTGGTAGTGCATCTGGTGCGAAACAATTGATGCCTCTGGGAAGAATTTTCATGCTTAGGGGTGAGCATTAATTTTCAAATTACGAGTGCCTCCTCTTCCCTCTCTTCGTCCTTCTCTTCATATTCCTCCTCATCACCATCGGGTTCACAGCAAATTTATTGCTCATGTTCATCCCTATCAACAATGTTAACTGCTCTCCGATTCAGACACTTGTTCAAACGATGGCCCGGCTGATTGCATCGGAAACATTTTCCAGGGATAGGTCTCGCATAGGTGTTGGCTGATTTTGGCATTTCTTTATTTTCAGTTATCACTCGCTTCCCAACCGATTTATCTTCTCGCTGTTCTGAGCGAGTTGAGATGTTAGAAACTGACTTTTCTTTCTCTGTATTATTTCCCTGAAACCCTTCATTCCCGTAAGTATGCCTATTTGAGTCAAACCTGCTATTGTTACCTTATTTCTCTTGGATCATCAGTTCAGCCTTTATCGCCATATTCTTTGCTTCATTCAGATTTCGTAAAACGTAAGCCCCAATTTTATCATGAATATAGGGTTTAAACCCATCCAAATATCGAGCCCCACTTAATTGATCCAACATATCTTCCATTCGAGGGATCAAAAATTTGTACTCGATTGTGATTTTGTTGATCGCTCGGCTGTCTACATACATCCTCCAACTCCCGTCTTTCTTTGAGGTCAGCAAGCCAGGAACAACACACGGACTCATACTCTTTCTGATATGACCTTTCCCTAGAAGCTCTTGTACCTTTTGTTGGAGAATTTCACTCTCCTTAGGACTCATCCGATAGTGAGCTAAGTTCGGTAAACTGGCTCCCGGAAGCAAGTCAATGTGGTGTTGAATGTCCCTCATGGGTGGTAAACCACTCGGCAGCTCCTCAGGAATGATGTCAGCAAACTCGTCCAATAATAGGCTGACTCCTCGGGGTAGGTAAGTCGACGATTATTCTTCTTCACCAACTACCAGAATCTGCTGCATAATTAGTACATAAGCATCCCGAGATTCTTTAATCGCTTCCTCTATTTCGTGATCCGTCTGGCTAATAGTAAGGAAAGATTGTCCCTCTACTTTAGAAGTTTTAGAACGGTGCTTTGTCTGTAGAGGGAGCAACGTGAATTTCATTTTGTCATTTTCTAATTTGTAAACGTTTTCACTGCCAGCATGTTGAGCATCCACGTCAAATTGCCACAGTGTACCACACAGGAGGTGGCATGCATCCATATCCACAATATCACAGTATACCTCATCTGTATATTTACCGATCGAAAATGGTACCTTGCAGCGTTCTTTCACTTGCATCTTCTCTGTTACCTTGATCCATCCAATCGAGTACGGGGTAAGATGCTTCTCTATAGGTAATTGTAAAGTCTCCACAGCCTCTTTGCCAATAATATTTTTGCAACTACCACTATCGATGATTAATTCAAAGAGTCGACCGTTGGTAGTGCATCTGGTGCAAAACAATTGATGCCTCTGGGAAGAATTTTCATGCTTAGGGGTGAGCATTAATTTTCAAATTACGAGTGCCACTTCTTCTCTCTCTTTGTCCTCCTCTTCATATGCCTCCTCATCACCATCGGGTTCACAGCAAATTTATTGCTCATGTTCATCCCTATCAACAATGTTAATTGGTCTCCGATTCGGACACTTGTTCGAACGATGGCCCGGCTGATTGCATCGGAAACGATTTCCAGGGATAGGTCTCGCATAGGGGTTGGCTGATTTTGGCATTTCTTTATTTTCAGTTATCAGGCGCTTCCCAACCGATTTATCTTCTCACTGTTCTGGGTGAGTTGAGATGTTAGAAACTGACTTTTCTTTCTCTGTATTATTTCCCTGAAACCCTTCATTCCCGTAAGTATGCCTATTTGAGTCAAACCTGCTATTGTTACCTTATTTCTCTTGGATCATCAGTTCAGCCTTTATCGCCATATTCTTTGCTTCATTCAGATTTCGTAAAACGTGAGCCCCCATTTTATCATGAATATAGGGTTTAAACCCATCCAAATATCGAGCCCCACTTAATTGATCCAACATATCTTCCATTCGAGGGATCAAAAATTTGTACTCGATTGTGATTTTGTTGATCGCTCGGTTGTCTACATACATCCTCCAACTCCCGTCTTTCTTTGAGGTCAGCAAGCCAGGAACAACACACGGACTCATACTCTTTCTGATATGACCTTTCCCTAGAAGCTCTTGTACCTTTTGTTGGAGAATTTCACTCTCCTTAAGACTCATCCGATAGTGAGCTAAGTTCGGTAAACTGGCTCCCGGAAGCAAGTCAATGTGGTGTTGAATGTCCCTCATGGGTGGTAAACCACTCGGCAGCTCCTCAGGAATGATGTCAGCAAACTCGTCCAATAATAGGCTGACTCCTCAGGGTAGGTCAGTCGACGATTGTTCTTCTTCACCAACTACCAGAATCTGCTGCATAATTAGTACATAAGCATCCCGAGATTCTTTAATCGCTTCCTCTATTTCGTGATCCGTCTGGCTAATAGTAAGGAAAGATTGTCCCTCTACTTTAGAAGTTTTAGAACGGTGCTTTGTCTGTAGAGGGAGCAACGTGAATTTCATTTTGTCCTTTTCTAATTTGTAAACGTTTTCACTGCCAGCATGTTGAGCATCCACGTCAAATTGCCACAGTGTACCACACAGGAGGTGGCATGCATCCATATCCACAATATCACAGTATACCTCATCTGTATATTTACCGATCGAAAATGGTACCTTGCAGCGTTCTTTCACTTGAATCTTCTCTGCTACCTTGATCCATCCAATTGAGTACGGGGTAGGATGCTTCTCTATAGGTAATTGTAAAGTCTCCACAACCTCTTTGCCAATAATATTTTTGCAACTACCACTATCGATGATTAATTCAAAGAGTGGACCGTTGGTAGTGCATCTGGTGCGAAACAATTGATGCCTCTGGGAAGAATTTTCATGCTTAGGGGTGAGCATTAATTTTCAAATTACGAGTGCCTCCTCTTCCCTCTCTTCGTCCTTCTCTTCATATTCCTCCTCATCACCATCGGGTTCACAGCAAATTTATTGCTCATGTTCATCCCTATCAACAATGTTAACTGCTCTCCGATTCAGACACTTGTTCAAACGATGGCCCGGCTGATTGCATCGGAAACATTTTCCAGGGATAGGTCTCGCATAGGGGTTGGCTGATTTTGGCATTTCTTTATTTTCAGTTATCACTCGCTTCCCAACTGATTTATCTTCTCGCTGTTCTGAGCGAGTTGAGATGTTAGAAACTGACTTTTCTTTCTCTGTATTATTTCTCTGAAACCCTTCATTCCCGTAAGTATGCCTATTTGAGTCAAACCTGCTATTGTTACCTTGTTTCTCTTGGATCATCAGTTCAGCCTTTATCGCCATATTCTTTGCTTCATTCAGATTTCGTAAAACGTGAGCCCCAATTTTATCATGAATATAGGGTTTCAACCCATCCAAATATCGAGCCCCACTTAATTGCATATCTTCCATTCGAGGGATCAAAAATTTGTACTTGATTGTGATTTTGTTGATCGCTCGGCTGTCTACATACATCCTCCAACTCCCGTCTTTCTCTGAGGTCAGCAAGCCAGGAACAACACACGGACTCATACTCTCTCTGATATGACCTTTCCCTAGAAGCTCTTGTACCTTTTGTTGTAGAATTTCACTCTCCTTAGGACTCATCCGATAGTGAGCTAAGTTCGGTAAACTGGCTCCCGGAAGCAAGTCAATGTGGTGTTGAATGTCCCTCGTGGGTGGTAAACCACTCGGCAGCTCCTCAGGAATGATGTCAGCAAACTTGTCCAATAATAGGCTGACTCCTCGGGGTAGGTCAGTCGACGATTGTTCTTCTTCACCAACTACCAGAATCTGCTGCATAATTAGTACATAAGCATCCCGAGATTCTTTAATCGCTTCCTCCATTTCGTGATCCGTCTATCTAATAGTAAGGAAAGATTGTCCCTTTACTTTAGAAGTTTTAGAACGGTACTTTGTCTGTAGAGGGAGCAACGTGAATTTTATTTTGTCCTTTACTAATTTGTAAACGTTTTCTCTGCCAGCATGTTGAGCATCCACGTCAAACTGCCACAGTGTACCAAACAGGAGGTGGCATGCATCCATATCCACAATATCACAGTATACCTCATCTGTATATTTACCGATCGAAAATGGTACCTTGCAGCGTTCTTTCACTTGCATCTTCTCTGCTACCTTGATCCATCCAATCGAGTACGGGGTAAGATGCTTCTCTATAGGTAATTGTAAAGTCTCCACAGCCTCTTTGCTAATAATATTTTTGCAACTACCACTATCGATGATTAATTCAAAGAGTCGACCGTTGGTAGTGCATCTGGTGCAAAACAATTGATGCCTCTGGGAAGAATTTTCATGCTTAGGGGTGAGCATTAATTTTCAAATTACGAGTGCCACTTCTTCTCTCTCTTTGTCCTCCTCTTCATATGCCTCCTCATCACCATTGGGTTCACAGCAAATTTATTGCTCATGTTCATCCCTATCAACAATGTTAATTGGTCTCCGATTCGGACACTTGTTCGAACGATGGCCCGGCTGATTGCATCGGAAACGATTTTCAGGGATAGGTCTCGCATAGGGGTTGGCTGATTTTGGCATTTCTTTATTTTCAGTTATCAGGCGCTTCCCAACCGATTTATCTTCTCACTGTTCTGGGTGAGTTGAGATGTTAGAAACTGACTTTTCTTTCTCTGTATTATTTCTCTGAAACCCTTCATTCCCGTCAGTACGCCTATTTGAGTCAAACCTGCTATTGTTACCTTGTTTCTCTTGGATCATCAGTTCAGCCTTTATTGCCATATTCTTTGCTTCATTCAAATTACGTAAAACGTGAGCCCCAATTTTATCACGAATATAGGGTTTCAACCCATCCAAATATCGAGCCACTTGCTACCCTTTGCTTTCTCGTAGGTCATTCCTCTCTGCTAGCCTCATGAATTCAGCTGTATAATCATACACAGTTTTCTGACCATGATGACAGCGCTGATACTGTTGAAAAAGGATCTGCTCATAATCAGGGGGTAAGAAATTTGCCCGTAATAATTGCTTCATACGAGCCCAGATTCTAATTGATTGTTTGCCTTCCCGATAGTGCCTGTTTTATAGTCTCTCCCACCATGCAGAGGCTCCTCCCTTCAATCAGCACACCACCAACTTCACCATTTTTTCTAACGGAATCTCCATATATTCGAAGAATTGATCCACCTCAGCAATCCAATCGATGAAATCTTCGATTTTTAAATTTCCATTGAAGCTAGGGATGTCCACCTTTAGTTTAAACTCATTCTCACCAGTGGGATAGTCATGATTATTAAATCTACCGTGACTGCTGCTGAATCTACCATGACTGCCGCCGAATCAGCCATGACCTCCGTCGAATCGGCCACGATTGCCACCAAATCGACCGAAACTGCCACCGCCAAATCCTTCACGATGACCAAAACAATTTTCTGTTGTCTCCACCTCTTCTTCTTTATCTGAATCGTACTCATAATCTAGTGTAGGTCATCTTAGATAATTCGCAGGAACAGGTAGTTCATAGCGTTCACCTTGAGCAGTCTCATCTCTCGGACGAACTCTCTCACTATCTCTGTTTCTGTTGGCATCAAATCCTAAGGTGTCAAAATGACCAATCAAGTCTTCAAGGCGCTGCTCGATACGCCAGAATCTTTGATCAACATTTTCCTCCAAGTTTTTGAATGCCGCCTCTTGAGCCTCTAATCCGGCTCGCAAGATTCCCACTTCCTGAACGACATTCGGGACGTGATTGCTTCCTAAACTGGCCATCGCAGACTGAACAGAAAACAGCTCTGATACCACCTGACACAGCGGGACGCGAAACGAACGAAGAACTCTCTCTAAGAGAAAACGAGAAAAACCTAATTTTCAGAATCTTCAATAATAATTTCATAATACCCCTAATTCGAAATCCCCCCTAAATAAAGTAGCGATATTTTTAATAAAATCAAAGAAAGCGATTTAAGGAAAGTCTAATAAAATCAAATAAAGTAGAAAATAATTCATAAAATCTTCGGATGTTGATTTGAGGGAGTCGCCACGTCATTTCACCACATCACCTTTTGATATGGGATGCCCCTTGATAAGCTCGAAACATAATGAAGAAAACCATCGAGCAACAACTGGACTAGCAGAAGCCGGAATTTGTCTTCCAAGGGACAAATCCATGAAATTGTATTTTCTTTTGGCAAACTTTTAGCTATTAGTTTTTCATCCATGTATTAGTTTCATTATTTAGACTTAGTCACATAATGGTGGCATGGTTTGGGATTGGTTACTTGGCCATATTATGTAACAACCCGAAAATCCACCACGATTGCCGGTATGCTAACCACTACTACTCACTACTCTTACTCATGATCCACTGATAAAATTCGTTTAAAAATTTGAAACTTATTTTTCGATTTGAAACAACACTTTTAAAATCCACTGAAAACCTCGCAGCGGAAGAGTTTTGGTTAAAAAAATTATTTTTGATAGAATATCAAGTCTTTAAAACATTAAAAAACATTTTTGGTCTACCCTTGTCGGCACCGGTAGACACTTCGTTCGTCTCTGCCGCCACAAGTAGACCCTCACGGTCAACCTCCTTCTACTCACCCACAAACCGGTCGACACTTCTCTTTAGTGGTCGACACTTCAATCCTTTCTGTTTCCATCGGTTGACCCTCGTGGTCGACACCTCTACCATCTCCTTCATTCTTGGTCGACACCTACAGCCGTAGGTCGACACCTTGATCCTCTCTATCCGTCGACCCTCGTGATCGACACCGTTGCCATTTTTACACTACTGGTTGACACCTGCATCCATAGGTCGACACTTACTTCGGCTCTATCTATGCAGATTGACTCTCGCGATCGACACTTGCAGGGTCTCGTCAACCACTAAGCCTACCGGTCGACACTTCCCTCACAAAACCTCAATAAAACCTCAATTTTTCCCAATACGATCAATTTCGACTCGACGTTAAAAACAACAAAAACCATCATTCTTACAATCAACTAAAAATTGTTAAGTACATCCAGACTACTACTGAACATTTGAAATCTATTTTCTTTACAAAATGACTCAAAACGACTTCGACTCGACTCCTACACCCGTACCTATGAACACCGCGTCAAAATTGCCCTAAGAGCCAGCCACGAGCGTGCTCCTCTAATGACCTCCTAGTTCTGGGCTCGCTTTGAGTACTCACCAGCTATCGCTTCGTCACCTACATCACAGAACTCAACTATTAGCCTAATTCTAACTAAGTAATGCACATAAACACACACTAAATCAAACACCCCCTAACACATGTAGTTTCTATAGTTTCGTCTCTACTTTCATTTTCGTCGCTTTCTTATATCTTCTTTATCTTCTTATTACTGGGTTCTTCTTTACGCGCTACACCAAGGTGACCCATGTCACTATCCCCCTCCTAGGACAAAGCCAACCTTGGCCTAGTAAAGTGGTACTCCTTGCAATCCCCCTCATAAGACCAGGGCCATCACGTAAAACGGGGGAAGAAATGGCATACCTCACAGCCCCCCTCATAGGACCATGCCACTCAACCTCACCTTCATTATCTACTTACGTATCTTCTTAATTTTGTTCGTCACTACTCACATCCTATTGTTTGCGTCTCATAAATACATGAAAATTCATTTTCGTCTCGTTCTTCTACTTTAAAACAATGATGCACAACCATGAAAACATAATACAAAATAAACATGCAATGCATCCTACTGAGCTATGATGTAGGCCTAAAGGCAAAACTCCTACTACATTACTTACCTGGCGTCCTAGCTTTCCGTTGTGCTCGTTTCATCAAAAACCTTCTGTAATAACCCGGGAATTTCGAATTTTATCTTTAATTTTTGGAATTTTTAGTTTGATCCCGGTCGGATTTTTGAGAAATATTTCAACGAAAAATATTTAAATTATAAGGCTCGAGGCTTACTTTTGCGATTGGTTTTCGGAATTTAAAGCCGGGAGGTCGGGAAGTTACGAAATTTCGGACGATTAAAGTACGTGAGGGCAATTTGGTAATTTGTATGTATTTTTGTAATATAAAAAAAAAATAAAAAAAAATAAAATTGTAAACACCCGAATGGCTTCGCGATGAAGCCATTCGGTTGTTTCCTCTGTGCACCCGAGAGAGCCGAGAGGGAAGGAGACGCGGGAGAGATTCGAGCTCCAACGACGACCGACGACCGGAGGAGAAGGATTTCGGCAGTCGACGTGGATAAAGGGCTCCGACAAACCGGGAACGACTTGTAATCCAGCCATTCCCGTGCCGAAGACCCAAGGTAAACTGCCTTGCCTTTTTCGTTTTTCCGCCAGCAAGTGGGGAGTTCGGTTACTTCCGAACTCTCGCCTGGTTTGAGCTCGGTTCCTGGTGTGAGGAGGGTTGGGATGGGCGCGCTAGAGGCTCGACATTTCCGCCCCAAACCCGGCCGAGGAGAGGTGGGAATGTCCCCTGTTCCTCCACTAATCGTGGTGGCCGAAGATGTAGGCTACCTGTGTTCCTACATCGGCTTGTTGTGCCATGGTATGGAGGAATTGCAGCAAGAATAAAGGGTGGGGGAGGGGAGAGCTGGTAGTGCCCTGGTTTCGAGAGGAAAACCAGGGAAAGTTTTGCTGCCATTCGAGCTTTCTGATCGAGAAGCTTCGAAATTGTTATGAGTTATGCATAATGGACTGGAATGCGGCTGCTTGGTGAAAGAATTTGCGAAATTGGATCGAATTTAAATTTTCGGCTATTTTTAGGTTAGAAGCAGATTCTGTTTTTGGCCATTTTGGCCTAGTTTTGGTTAATCATTTTAAATTCGGTTTTGCGGGTTAAAAATAGGTTGTTAGAGGAACGTGTGGCCGCTGGAATCGTTCGATTCTGATATCCGACGCAAAAGTTATATGCGTCGGAAGTTTATGCGAGATTTTGGTTTAAGTCAAATTAGTGACCGTCTTTCGTGGAAAATTCGACGTGTGAAAGTAGCATAGCCATTTTGATGCATATAACTAGTTGGGAGTGAGTTTTGGTTGAAGGGAAGTGAAAATGTGAAATTTTAATAAAATGGCAGATTCGGTTATTGGCGTTTTTTGCCTATCTGCGGCCTACCGATTTAAAATCCATTTTAGGATGTTAAACTAGGTTCCTAAGGGAACGTTTAGCCACTTGAATCGTTTGATTCCGTTGACGGACGCAAAAGTTATGCGCATCCGAACGTTGAGCTGGTATTCGGCCAAACCAAACCAATGGACCGTTTTAGTTGGAATTTAATGAGTGTAGTTAGATAAGGTTATTTTTAGCTAATTGGTAAATGTTGGGAGAAATACTGATGAGAAATTGGTTGTGTTTTAGGTTGAGGCTTTCTGTTGGCGAAGCTGTGTATCGAGCGAGCTTAGGACGCCAGGTAAGTAGTGCATGCATGTGTTTTGCCCAAGTGGGCCTACACTATAGAACTTTAGTGTTTATGTGATTGATTGCGGTGTGTGTGCGTATTGTGTAACATGCATCATATTTTTTAAAACTGGAACGAAAATGATTTTTAGCATGCTTTGATGTATGAGGTGAGACGTGTGGCGGTGGTACCGCGGATCCCGCTAGTGTGCGGGCCGGTGCTTCACCAGTCGCGGATCCTACTCGAGGGGTGGGCCGGCTGGGCCGTCATGCAGCGTGAATGTGTTGACGGTGAGGATATGGGCAGTGGTACCGCGGATCCTACCAGTGTGTGGGCCGGTGCAACACCAGTCGCGGATCCTACTCGAGGGGTGGGCCGGCTGGGCTGTCGCGAAACGTGTGCGTGTGGCAACTGTGGCCCCATGCTGGGGAGGCTGGGACGGGGGCGACGTGTCAGGGTGTAGAGTGGCGCGAGGTACACCCTTACCCTGATGTGGTTGCCGTGTGGTGATGCGTGGGTGTAGCTTGTGGGCCTCGTTGCTGGGGAGTCCGGGACGGTGGCGACGTGTTAGGGTGTAGGGTGGCGTGAGGTTCCTCCTTACCCTGGTGCGGCTGCACTACGCGTCACAGATATGACAACATGAGTGTGAGTGTAGAGACTGCATGTGATAGGATTGCATTGTCAGCTTTTACTTTCATATCGCATTACTTACTGAGCGTTAGGCTTATGTTGTGTGTTCTGTGGTGTAGGTGCTGACGATACCGCTGGTGAGCCTCGAGTGCCTAGTCCTGAGGCGTAGGATGGTTGGCGGTGTGCGACTGCGGCACCGGATGGTGGACTTTTGTTAGGGCGACCCGACCCGTGGATATGGTAGGTTGTGGCCTGGTCGGTTTGTGGGTTTTCTTTCTTTTGCGGTGGTTATGTACGGAGGATGGGATTGATTGTTGTATATGCGTCAGTGTATAGGTGTATATGGAGTGCGTGTGATTTTGGTAACGTACGCGGATATTTTCCATGTTAGAGTATGTTATTTCTCTATACTGGAGACTTTCTTCATTTGTATTTTGACGGATTTTCGTCGCCTTCTTACTCTGATTTGGGTTGGGATGATTTCTCTGGATGATGGATATGTAAATATTGTTGGATTTTGGTGAATTGTGTGCAGGGTTAAATTTTTGGGTAGCCAGTTTTTAGGCGGTACTCTGCCGAAATTTCGGGAGAGGGGTTGAGGTTCGAGAGGATACGAAATAGGTCAAGGTGTGTGTATGATGAATGCTAGAGGAGTTCATATGAGTGTGGATGTGCGGTGTGATTGCAGGTGCGCGGGGCATGCGGCCTTGTTGGGTACCCACGGGTCGTGCGACACCGGGTGAGGATGTGCGCTCGGACGTGCTGTGCAGCGGCAGGGGGCTTGTGGCACGCGGCGCTGTGAGCGTGCGCGAAACACAGTAACGTTGAGTGGTATGTGCGGCACCGTGAGAGTATGCGTGAGGTGTCGAAGGGGAGACGCGAGTTGTTTTCGAATCGAGTCAAAAAAAAAAGAGGGGAGTAAATTGGAAACAAAAGGGTATTAAATTGAGTGAATTATGTTAAGTGTTTGTTTGTGTGTGTAGTGGGTAGATGCACTGTAGCGCACCGGGGACGTGTGGGTTCTCGGGGTGCTACACCTTCTCAACCTACAACAGAAACAGTTTTCCGTCAAAACTCATCTCAATACTCTACTCACTCACTAAAACCACCATACTAGCATGACACTCCATGAACTCGCCAAAATCGCTCACTAACCCAACTCAGCTCAAAATCAGCCTAAACTTCCAATGTGCATAACTTTTGCGTCGGTTGTCGGAATCACTCGATTCTATCAACTACCCACCCCACTAATAACCTAGTTTAACATACCAAAAGGGTTTTTGAACCCAATGCTAAAAGCCCAGCCAAAAATTCAGAATCAATTTCGTTTTAGTCCTTAAAATCTCACATTCTCTGTTTCTCGTTCAAACTCGCTTACTCCCTTACCATCCCATCGTATTTACCATCAATAGTCCCACAACAATCAATAACAACCCAATAAGCATCTCAAACCTTAAACCCTAAATTTCTATCCATCAATCTCTCCTCAAACTCTAACTTCAACCCAAAACTACGCTATAACTACTTAAACTTACTTTAAATTGTTTGAATGGAGGAGAAAACTTATAACGGCGTTGGCTGCACGTCGCTGGAAGGAATTCGTCGAGAGAAGGGAGGCCTTCTTGCGCGGGGGAAGGGGAAAGAAATTGAAGGGGGGAGGAGGGTTCCCGATCCTTCTCCCCCTTTCTTTCCTTTTTATTTTTATTTTTTTAATAATAATAATAATTAAATTGCCCTCAACCGTTAACCGTTTAATTAAACTTCTATTTGATTCATTTCTGGTCAGAATCTTATAAATCCATCTTGTCCATTAACCCCAAAAAAATCTTCTACCTAACCGGCTAAATTTTTCTCTCTTAATTCTGACTAGAACTTCGCCGTTTACCAAAACAAATTTCTGAAAATTAAATTTCAGAAAATCTCGGGTGTTACATTCCATCTTCCTTAAAAGCAATTTTGTCCTTAAAATTTGCGTAACGATCACTTCCTGATATTGACGCCGCCCAATCCATTATCTCACAACCAGTCTCTCTTTGAACAGCATCAAATCTACCTTAAGCTCTTAGTTCTTTAACGTCCTTATGATTAACTTCATTCTTCAACCTGTGATTGTTTTGCTTGTCCTCAAGTTCGTTCCATCCAACTACTCTCTGGCTTCCATCTATATCCTAAAACTTTACTAGTTCATCCACTAAGGCCTTAACCTTATGGTCCTCCCGTCAATAATTTCTAAAACCATGTATTCGATTCCGGTCCTATGATTGCGTTTGCTATCTTCAATCTAACTGATTGCATGCTTGACCATGTATTGAGCACTATCAAATTCCATAAATCAAATATGTACTTTACATTCAACTATTCATTAATTTGACCAGTTATAATCCAACTTCCCTAAGTCCTCTATTCTAACTCCATACCTAGCCTCCCTTAGCTATAATTCGCTTAAACCCTAACATCCTTACCCCAATCAGCACTACCTGCTTCATACTTGAACCATTCTAAGCTATTCTTTCTAACCTTAAATCGTTTCTGAATACTCTTTCCGCTTCCTCACAATGATTCGTCCAAGAATCTTATTATTTGCAAACTTGTTGTAGACTATGGTACGATGTAGCTCTAAATCTCTTCAAATTCTTACGTCCTCAGACCTAACCCAATAGGGATTCTATTCAATTGTCTATAACCCCAATCTCTGAAATCACCTAATTGGATTTCTTCCCTATATCCCTCTCAACGAAATTTCATCTAAATTCTTAATTTCCAAACTCACACTTAGCATCATCGATAGAATATTATTCTAAATATCCTCGAGTAACACTTGTTTCGACTACTTATCAAAATTTAAAATTTCTAAGTCCCTAAATTTTCACTGGTAAACTAAACCCCTTACAAAATCTTTGTTGGTAATCCACTATCTCACCGACGTAACTCTTCAAAATTTCCCCTATTTAGAGCCTTAAACATTTATCATTTAATCTGTACACATTCGTCTAAGAGTATTAGAATCTATGCACTTGAACTCACAGTTCATTCCTAAATTTCCCAATCGTGTTGCAACTAATTTAAATCTCCTAATAAAGTCACATATATTTCATTTTCCCAACGTACACACTAGCATATAGAATTTCAATTCCATTCCCTTAACTTCTTTGTGATTAGCTATACTCCTTCACTTACGATCATTCTATCTCGTATCTAGATATCTCAATATATTTTTAATCAACTCTCATACTCCTTGATCAAGCAACACCAAGTACCTGACACTTCCACTATCATCATTCCTCTTTATTGATTAATCTTCCAAGATGGTATCCATTTCCTAGAGTGGTGAATAAACTATTCACTTAAGTACAACCTTCATAGTTACATTCATTAGATTTCATCTAGCCAATATATTCCTCAATTATTTATAAGGTACCATTAAAATCTCATATCTCCAATTGGATCACTCTAAACTACCTCTCTCAACACTCAATCCTCTTTTTATCATCTCATTTAACTCTGTTTCTATGTCCCCTTGAACTAAATGCACTCTAATTCTGAAGTTCTTACTTGAATATCCTCAAGTATCTCCTCTATTGAGCAACACTAAATATTTAAGAACTCATTTTCTCATCCTGAATCGTCCATCCTTGAGCGGATCAATTACATTTTAAAATTTGTTGTCTTGAATGCGCATCAATCCTTTTTAAAATTCTTAGACTAAGCATCTCAGTATAATTTCAATCATAAGAGTTTCAAGATTTTAACCGTTTACTGGCTTCGTCACACTACGATTGTTATAAGTCCTCGCATTGATACTTATTTCCTGGAGTCATGGCCTAATCCGATCACTGGATATAACTCTATACAAAGTTGTCCTCAATTTCCCATTGATACCTTAAAGCCTTAAACTAACACTTAATATCCTCTCCATGTCTTTGAGTTGCATGTAACCAAATGATGGCTAAAATATGGTCTCTAAATTTCTAAACTAAGTTATACGACATACTCCTATATCCTCTATTTCTTCAACTTCTCATTGATCGACTTTATCCTCACGTATGGCTCTTCGGTTTAATTCAAACTTCTAACTACCCAACTGATACCCTACGCAACCTTTCTAACAATATACATCCTGTGGACAATTACTATCAGGTACATGAATTTCTTTATTCGCAATAAAATGGACTATGCATCTGTAATGACTAGAGTAGATACCTCGTACTTGAAGGCTAGCAGGTCTTCCTATTAATCCTCGCATTGCGGTTTCTTTTTTACTCACACCAACCCTAATAATCTCAATACTTTGCTAAAAATCTGATTTCATATTCTCCCTTGGTTTTTTAGTCGTTCCGTTAACCGTTCGAATATTAGTTTCTTCTCAAGGTTCCTTAATGGCCAAATATCCCTGACATTCTCGTAACTTCTTATTCAAGATTGATTACTTCCTTTTGTCAGACTATGCTCGTCTATAAATCAAATCTTGAAGTCTAATTCCATACTTAGATTCGTCCATTTAACTCTATGTGCCACTTTGAATATGAGTCTTGCGTTTACGTCTCACAACCTTAGTTGGATCAACTATACATCATAAATTAACCCTCACGTTCTCAAGTCTAAAGAAACCTTCCTACTGTATGAACTCCTCATTTCACGACCCTAAGACCCTAAAAAGAAATCGTGATGTAGATCCTCTAGCTTAACCTCCAATAATCTATAACCTGGAATTCGGTCATAACATTCACTCAGTAATGAATATTCTATCCTAAATATCGCAATTAGAACTATGCACTCTAATCTTCCAACTCCTATCCTCTAGAAGTTAAACTCTTGATAAATAAAGAATCTAACTATCCCTCTTCTTATGGGAACGCATGTGCCAGCCACTTAGCCCTATGGTGGTGTTTATCCTTAATGTAGACCTAGCACATAGTACTATTTCCAATTTCCTTTCCACTTCGATCAACTGAGGTACTTAAACATAAATTCCCATGATTCTCTCTACTCATATACCTCTCTCAACTTTAGCCGTCAATCGGGCTAGGGCTCGAATTTTCATGTCCTTCTTTGTTCATAGTATTCCTAACTGACGGAACTGTCTGTTCACTAACTCCGTTAACTATCTGACCGTCATCAAATTATCCTCGCTCCTTGAGTCTACTGCTTCTCTCGATACTCATGGGCGTCCTGGTTGTCTGTACATTTTGGCAAATTTCCTGGACAAAACCAATTACTCTTATAAACATCTAATAAGTACAGTTAAATTTAAATACTTACAGTTGTCGAAGTACGTTGTGCGGCAATCGGCACTGTTAGGCAATCATTTGAATGGTTTGACTTACTGACTCTAACCCTCGTAACATCTCCTCCTACTACTGATTAACTATCCACTCTACTTTTTTCTCAAGCGGTATGGGAATTGTGGCAGGCTCTCATGCCTTCATAATCCACCCCTCCTTATAGAGGCCTGACGTTCTCGTCGGCCACACTTCCAGTTAGGTAAAAGCTCTGATACCATTTCTGTAATGATCCAAAAATCCACCACGATTCTTGGTACACTAACCATTACTACTCACCACTCTTATTCATGATCCACTGATAAAATTTGTTTAAAATTTTGAAACCTATTTTTCGACTTGAAACAACACTTTTAAAATCGACTGAAAACCTCGCAGGGGAAGACTTTTGGTTAAAAAAATCATTTTAAATAGAGTATCAAGTCTTTAAAACATTAAAAGATATTTTCAGTCGACTCCTGTCGACTCCTGTCGGCACCGGTCGACACTTCGTTCGTCTCTGCTGGCACAGGCCGAACCTTACGGTCGACCTCCTTCTATTCACCCATAAACCAGTAGACCCTTCTCTTTAGCGGTCGACACTTTAATCCTCTTTGTTTCCATCGATCGACCCTCGCGGTCGACAGCTCTACCATCTCTTTCATTCACGGTCGACACCTACAGCCGTAAGTCGACACCTTTATCCCCTCTGTCCGCACAGGTCGACCCTCGTGGTTGACACCGCTGCCATTTTTACACTACCGGTCGACACCTACAACCATAGGTCAACACTTACTTTGGCTTTGCCCGCCCAAGGCGACCCTGGTTGAGAGAAAAGAGTTCACTTGTTTTATTGATATGTCAAAAACTAAAAGCAATATTTATGTATTCCTAAGGTGGTGAGAGATTTCAGTTGAATGAAGAAGGCATGAAACGTTCAGTTTGATCAAAAATGTCCAAGCATGCGCTCTTCTTTCCTTTCGACCATGGAGATGACTTCTTTTTAGGGTAAGTAATCTTGTACCTTGTAAGGAAGGATGAGTTTGGATATTCATATTCAAATTCAAATTAGTCTCTCTCTTTCCTTCAATGGTGGATCGGGCTTCAAGGAGTGATGGATCGAGCTCTAATTTGGTGCGAGTTTGAGTGATCCATAAACAACGGCACCCTTCTTCCTTTTATGGGCTGAGCTTCCATTATAATCCATGAGGAGTTGGAGCTTGGGTTTTTACTAAGTGAATGGGCATTTCTCCTTCAAATTGACCGGGCTTTTGTGGTGTGTTTCATGTACTTGTTACTTGTGGGTTGATAGGCTGTGCGCACCATGCTTTGGTGAACTTCAATCCTCACCACCATCTAATCCTAACATCTATCTATCCTAACCATTCAATATGCATGCATGATTACAAAGTTTAATACAATTAAGGCCAATGTTTTGCCAATATCCAAAATGCAAGAATAAATGGTTACAAAGAGCCGCTTCTGGGAAGACAACTTCTCTCTTAAGGTGGTCCTGTGCTTGTGTCCCAAAGTGAGCATATGCGTGGACTGGTCCATGTTTTGAGAGTTGGGCTTCCATGCCAAGTCTTTAAAGAGCTCCTCATAAGCATTCTATTTTAAGCAATCTAGTGGGCCTTCACCTGCAAAAATAGTGTAATTGTAAGCATAATGATTAGTTAGGATTTTTTATTTGCCTTGGGAACGTGTATTTGCTCTGCTAGGTGTATCACGCCCCTTTCATGCTAGGTTTTGAAATTAAATAGTATTTGATGAAAATACCCTTCTAACAAAAATGACACTAAACGCCTTTAAATGAAAATCCAAAAACAAAAGTGGATAAAAATAACTAATAAATGACAATACAGAATTATCAAAATAAATAAAACGACAATGACATAAACATCATCCTAAAACAACTTCGATTATGAGAACAAGCTCCAATTCTTGATTCATAATGCAATTTCCTTCTTGAAGTATGACTTCACGGAGCAAATTGCTCATTTGCACCTTCATCCGCTTCGCCTTTGCTCTCATTATTGGTCCAGCCACTTGTAATGTATATGTCTTGATGTCCGCATCAATGTCTTGAAAATTTGGATTCCATTCCAATCAGTCAAAGTGACCTTCACATGCACAAATAACAAACTTGTCAGTTAAAAGGTTAGATGGAGATAATGCCTTGGTTTGAGATCGTGTTAGGGGCCTTTGAGGCATATCACTTCAACATGCAAGACCACCCAATACATTGGAGAGGAAGAAAACCTCGAGATTGTTGAACAGTTAGATTTTAGGTCAAATCTTCAATCACCTAGAGAGGATGATATGCCAAGGGGTTCTATGACACGTTCACAAATCATAGCCAAGCACTTGTCCGATCCACTTTCTTACAAGTTTGTTAGTTTGTAGGAGAAGATAAGTTTAAAGACTTAAAGTGGGACACAAGTGGTCAAGACTCGGAGATGCCTCTCCATGTTCTATCTTAAGAACCACTCTCGGGCTAAACCAATATCGAAGGGGAATTTGTATTTCTTGAGACAAATGAATGTAATCAAGCACCTTATGTTATTTTAGTTTTTATGATACGTTAAACTTTAGTTTTCTTTACATAAATTGCATGCATGGTTGCATGACTTAGAAGAGATGGTGTCTGGACACAATTTAGATGGAAAAGGAGTTGATTTTGAGTGAAGAAGGTACAAGGGATCATGGGAGAGGGAAAGGAAAAGGGTACATTGGCCGTGTGATAGCTGATGAGGTGGCCGAATAAGGCTCCCTTTCTGTAGCCTTATTCTTCATTTTTGTTGACTAAACCCTAGCTGCACTAAGGGGGAGGTATTTAAGCATCTTTTTCAAATTTTAACAGGAGTTTTTGTTGAATTAAAATTTTGAAATTTTCTTCCTAAATCTGAAGCTGCTTCTCGGGTCTTCGTCGGCAACCTTCCTTGGTGTGTAGCATCAGAGCAAGTTGTTTATTGTTTCCAAGTTCGTGAGTCACTTTGAAACTCTTTCCCTTTGTCCTAGAGGATTGGATCTTTAGCCAAAGTGTGGAAACTCTCAACCATGTGAGCTGGAGTGGTCATTCCTTTTGCAGGACCATAAAATCAAGAGGTGCACTATTATCATTTTCCCGGACCAAGCAAAGTTTCATCATCCATATCATTTCTGTTTCTATGAATTTTCATCTAAAATTTAAGGGTTTATCTACTACACGTCAAGTGAGCTCGAATTAAATTTTTAGATTTAATTTTGGAGAAAATGTACATACTGGATTAGGGTACTTATCGGCTAGAACTGAGATTGCCGACTGATTGTGATTGTTTGTTTTGTTGGCGTTTGTTTCTTAGGTCCAAGCCTATCACCCAAGAGGTGCTTATTGTTCCCTCCTTAAATCGGCAAGCCTTGCTCCATACACATCTTTTCAGCCACAGAAAATTATTCCTTCAAAATTTTAGGGTGGTTCGTCCACTCATAAAGTAAATTCGCATTAAAATTGCTAAGTATTTGGAGTTGATTTGAATAAATTATACTGTCTGGATTTTGGGGTCGGCCAAAAATGAGTTTGTTGAAGCTATATATTATTGTCGTGTTGTTGCTTGCAAGCTGTCTAATAGGTTGAAGCACATCACATAAGTTATCAAGCAAAGAAGCTTGACTCTAATTAAACTTGTGGTTAGAACTAGGTATCAATTGATCTTCAAAATTTTAATTTTAAGTGAGGAGAACCATGAGTGTCACGAACCTGAGACCCTTCAACAACGCGTAATTAAGATTTCGAAATGCCTTTGAATCAAGTATGAGGTACTTGATGCAAATCAAACTTTGTCGACATAACCAAAGTTATCAAACAAAAAAACTTGACCCTAACCAAATTTGTAATTGAAACCAAAGCTATAATTTGATCTTCTAGGTTTTAACTTGAAGTGATAAGAATCATGACAGCTTGAGAATCCAAGACCCTTCAACGACACATAATTAAGACTTAAGAACATCTTTAAATAATAATGAGGAACTTGGCCCCACTCAAACGTTTTTTATGGAACCATAGTTATCAAGCAAAGGAGCTTGACCTTAACTTAACTAGTGCTTAGAACAAAAGTTATTAAATTAATCTTCTATATTTTAACTTAAAGTGATGAGGACCACGAGTATTGAGAAATCTTGACCCTCAATCACACATTATTAAGACTTAATAAGGCATTTGTATCAAGTATGATGGACCCGAATCCAATCTAACTTTTCCAATGGAACCAAAGTTTTCAAGCAAAGGAGCTTGACCCTAATCGAACTTTTGGTATAACAAAAAGTTATACATTTGATATTGTAGGTTTTCACTTGAAGTGACGAGAACAATGCGTATTGAGAAATCGAGACCCTTCAATGATACGTCTTTGAGACCAATGATTGCCTTTGAAACAAGTGTAACAGACTTGACTCTGATCGAACTTTGCCGAAGAAACATGACGTGGTTCAAGTGAGAAGGCATATGAAACACAAGCATTTGGCTTTCTTTGGGAAGAAGCCCTACAACTAGTATGAATGAGGTTTGGTGCACCCTTGCTAGATGTTCTACGATACAATAAAGACAGTTTCCACATTGCTCACAAATTTGAAACCAAAACACAACACAACCAGCAGATGTTACTCACCGAGTGGAGGCATTGTTTGAGGCTTGAAAGCTCAAGTTTTGGAAGAAGATAAATTTCAAAATTTCATTCAAAATGCGTTGCCCTCTAGTAACTTTAAGAGTGGTTTAAATATCACTCCTCTTTTCCAATGAGGGTTCAACATGTTCAGTAAAAGAGAAGACCAAAAACAGTGATGTTCGGCCAAGGCACAAGCCGAAGACCACTTTGTGCTTTGCCAAATTTTGCGAACTCTACATTTCTCTAAATGTCTCTTTCAATGTGGTCCTTCCTCCAACCAAAGAAAGTATTATGAGTCTCTTGCTGAATATTTGATTTGGGCATAGAAATATATAATAAAAACAAGCTAAAAGTTTAGAAATGCATAAACTAAACTTAGGTTACATCAAATTGTTCCAATGAACACGTTTGTTCCTTCTTAAGGCTTGGTGTGGCTGAGGGGGTGCTCCCATGTATCAAATAATGTGCTTCAAATGGGGGATGGAATGCACAAATCTTCCTCTGTAACACCCCGAGAAACCCCGCGTTCCCGGTGCACTACAGTGCATCTATACACTACACACACTAACACTTGACATAACTTACTCAATTTAATACCCCTTTCGTTTTCAAATCATTTTCAAAAGAACATTTGTGAGTATGAAAAATTTTCGACTCGATTCGAAAACAAATCGCGTCACGAAGAGGGAACACGAAATCCTCAACATAAAAACTACGCAGCGAAAAAGAAAACCATTTAAAATAGTTTAAAATAAAACGGTAAGACTTGAAATCCTAGGAAAGAATCCAACGCACCACTCGAACTACACAAATCGGTACCACGCACTCACGTCCCCACTTCGACACCCCGCGCGCACTCTCGCAGTGCCGAACGTGCCAACTCCACGTCACTGTGTCTTGCGCACGCTCACAGCGCCGCGTGCCCCACGCATCCTGCCACTGTACAGAACGTCCAAGCGAACGCCCTCACCCAGCTCCGCACGACCCGTGAGCACCCGCAGGGCAGCGTGTCTCGCGCAGCTGCGATCATGCCGCACTCCCACGCCCATCTACACTTCTCTAGCATTCACCGTACACACCTCAACCTATTTCATATCCTCTCGACTCCCAATCCCTCCCCCGAAATTTTGACAGAGTAACGGCTAAAAACTAACTATCCCAAAATTTAAACCCTACACACAATTTACCATAATCCAACAATATTTAACTATCAACCATCCAGAGAAATACAAATGAAGAAAGTTCCTAGTATAGAGTAATATCATACTCTAACATATAACAATACGTACGTGTCCCCAAAACACTATAACCCCTCTATACAATCTCAAGAAAAAAATCAACGTCTATGCAACTCTGCTGTCTACACAAATACCCGACATAAAATAATAAATCCACTACCACCTATCACCACCACGGGTCGAGTCGCCCTAACAAAATCCGCCATCCGGTGCCTCGGGCGCACGCCGCCAACCATCCTACGCCTCTGGACTAGACTCTCGAGGATCATCAGCAGTATCATCAGCACCTACACCACAGAACACACAACATAAGCCTAACGCTCAGTAAGTAATGCGATATGAAAGTAAAAGCCGACAATGCAATCCTATCACATGCAGTCTCTACACTCACACTCATGTTGTCACATCTGTGACCCGTAGTGCAACAGCACCAGGGTAAGGAGGAACCACACGCCATCCTACACCCTGACACGTCGCCACCGTCCCGAACTCCCCAGCAACGAAGCCTACAAGCTACATACACGCATCACCACACGGCAACCACATCAGGGTAAGAGTGTACCTCGCGCCACTCTACACCCTGACACGTCACCCCCGTCCCAGCCTCCCCAGCACGGGGCCACAGTTGCCACACACACACGTTTCGCGATAGTCCAGCCGGCCCACCCCTCGAGTAGGATCCACGACTGGTGTTGCACCGGCCCACACACTAGTAGGATCCGCGGTACCACTGCCCATATTCTCACCGTCAACATATTCACGCCGCATGACGGCCCAGCCGGCCCACCTCTCAAGTAGAATCCGCGACTGGTGAAGCACCGGCCCACACACTAGCGGGACCCGCGGTAGCACCGCCATACGTCTCACCACATACTCAAAACATGCTAAAAATCATTTTCGTTCACGTTTTTAAAATATGATGCATGCCAGACAATATGCACACACACCACAATCAATCACATAAACTCTAAAGTTCTACACTGTAGGCCCACTTGGGCAAAACGCATGCATGCACTACTTACCTGGTGTCCTAAGCTCGCTCGACGCACCGCTTCGGCAAAAAATGTCTCAACCTAAAACACAAATAATCATTCATCAATATTCACTTCAAAATTCACCAAATAAGCTAAAATAATATTCCTTAACTAAACTTATGAAGTTCCAGTTAAAACGGTCACCAAAAATGGATTCGTCCGAAAATCAGCCAAAAGTTCGGATGCGCATAACTTTTGCGTCTGTCAATGGAATCGAACGATTCAAGTGGCTAAACGTCCCCTTAGGAACCTTGTTTAACCTACTAAGACGGATTTTAAAACGGTAAGCCGCAGACAGGTGAAAAACACCATAAACTAAATCTGCCATTTTTATCCAATTTCACATTTTTGTTTCTCTTCAACCAAAACTCACTCAAATTTAGCTTTACGCACCAAAAACAGTCATCCCAATATCACACGTCGAAATTCCACAAAATACGCTCACTAATTTGACTTGGACCAAAATCTGACATAAACTTTCGATGCGCATAACGTTTACGTCAGATATCGGAATCGAATGATTCCAGCGGCCATACGTTCCTGTAATAACCTAGTTTAACCCACAAAAACAGAATTGGAAACGATCAACCGAAGCCAGGCCAAAACGGCCAAAAACAGAATACGTTTTTATACGAAAAATAGCCGAAATCTCAACTTCGATCCAATTTCGCCAATTTCTTCACCGAACAATCACATTTCAACCTATTAAGCACAATCTAACCCGAAATCAGAAATTCAAGCACAAAATCTGAATTTTGGCTCAACCTTGTCCCTCGGTTTCTCTCCTTCTCACCGGTCTCCTACTGTCCACCCGCTAACACACACTCACCTTCCTAATCCACTCAACATTTCAGCCAAATTCACAGAAAAAGGGAGGGAAGCCAAACCTTAGTCTCGGCCAAACCGGACATAACAGCAGAGGGAGAGAGAGAGACTTACAGGGTGGTGTCGCTCTGCACTCGGGTGGGGGAATGGAAGTAGACTAAAATCAGAGTGCTTGGCTGCCGACAACAGAACCGAATGGGGCCCTTCCTCGCGGTCGCCGGCAGAACACGCTTGGCCCTCACCTCAGGGGTTCGAGCTGTTGAAACCGAACTACCTCGGTTCTTCGGAGAAGCAATGCTCGACTGCGGTTCCGCTCACAAACCCGCGCCCACCGTCCACCGATCGAAGACCAAAACCGAGCTCCTCGATCGCCCTCTCTCCCGCGTTCGCTCTCAGCACTGGCGAAAAACCCGAGCAATGAACGGCTTCACGAAAGCCGTTCAGTTGTTTTATAAAATTTTAATTTTATAAAATAATTTAAATAATAAAATTACCAAAATGCCCTCACGTGTTTTAATCGTCCGTAATTTCGTAAATTTCCTGACCTCCCGACTTTAAATTCCGAAAACCATTGCAAAAGTAGGCTCCTAGTCTTATAATTTAAATTTTCCCGTTGAAATATTCCTCAAAACTCTGACGGAGATCAAATTAAAATTTCGAAAGTTAAAATTCAAAATTCAAAATTTTCGGGTTATTACATCCCCTCCACCTTATAAGAATTTTGTCCCCAAAATTTACGTACCGAATAAGTCGGGATACTGCCGCTCCATGTCATCACGCCGCTCCCAAGTAGTCTCCTCTACACCATGGTTGCGCCACATCATCTTGACCAGCGGAATCTCCTTGTTGCGCAGCACCTTCACAGCTGATCCTAAGATCTTCACTGGATTCTCCTCATAGGACAACGTCGGCTGGATCTCTATATCCTGTTGTAGCACTACCCGAGAGGGATCGCGCATGCACTTTCTCAGCGTCGAGACATGGAAAACATCATGGATGGCATCCATCAACGCAGGCAACTGAAGCTGGTATGCAGTTCTCCTAATCCGCTTGACAATCGGGAATGGTCCCACAAACCGAGGGTTGAGCTTCCCTCGTTTTCCGAACCTTACCACTCCCTTGAACGGCGAGACCTTCAGAAAAACCTCGTCACCCTCATTAAACTCCAACTCCCGACATCTCTGATCAGCATAACTCTTCTGTCGACTCTGAGCCGCTTCAATCCTCTTCCGTATCACAGAAATTTTGTCGACAGTCTGCTGTAAAACCTCAGAACTTATCAATCGGGCCTCCCTAACCTCATCCTAATATAATGACGACCTGCACTTCCTTCCATAGAGGGCCTCGTATGGCGCCATACCAATGGTGGACTGATAGCTGTTATTATACGAGAATTCCACTAGCGGTAAGAAGTTGCTTCAAGTCGCCTAAAACTCCAACACACAGGCCCTGAGCATATCTTCCAGAATTTGTATAGTCCGCTCTGACTGCCAATCGGTCTGGGGATGAAAGGCCGTACTGAAATCTAATCTGGTGCCCATAGTCTTATGCAAACTCCTCCAAAACTTGGACGTGAACCTGGGGTCTCGGTCTGAAACAATCGACACCGGAATCCCATGAAGTCTGACTATCTCCTGAATATATAATTGGGCAAACTGATCCATCGTATAAGTCATCCTCACAGGCAAAATGTGAGACGACTTCGTCAACCTGTCCACAATCACCTAGATCGCATCATGGCCCTTGGCAGTCCTCGGTAGTCCCACCACAAAATCCATGGTGATTCGCTCCCACTTCAACTCTGGTATAGGCAATGGTTGGAGCATCCCAGACAGTCGCTGATGCTCCGCCTTCACCTGCTGGCAGACTACGCAGGCCTCAACATACTCAGCCATTGCTCGCTTCATGTTAGGCCACCAATAGTGCTGCTTCAAATCTCTGTACATCTTAGTGCTTCCCGGATGCACAGAAAAAGAAGATGAATGAGCCTCTGATAATATATCCCTCCTCAGCTCCTCATCCTTCGGGACGTACCACCTATCCCGAAATTTCAGAATCCCGTCCTCTGAATAGCTGAACGCAAAATCAAGCCTGGCCTCCATACTCGCCTTTAGCTTGCTACACTCTGAATCAGTCTCCTGAGTCTGCCTGATCCTGTCCAGAATAGTCGACCTCAACGACAAAGCAGAAAGAGTGGCTGCCAGATCAGAAACTACCTCCAGACCAAAACTTTGCATCTCTGTCACTAACTCAACAGGCCGTATGGTAGTCATGGCAGAAGTCGAAGCTGTCACCCTACTTAAGGCATCTGCCACCACATTCGCCTTCTCCGAGTGGTACCTGATCTCCACATCGTAGTCCTTGACCAGCTCGAGCCATCTTCTCTGTCTCAAATTCAGCTCCTTCTGCGTGAAAATGTACCTCAAGCTCTGATGGTTTGAGTAAATCTCGCACTGCTGCCCATACAGATAATGCCTCCAAATCTTGAGTGCAAATACAACCGCCGCCAGTTCCAAATCGTGAGTGGGATAATTCTGCTCGTAAGCCTTCAACTGCCTAGAGGCATAGGCAATGTCTCTCCCACCCTGCATCAAAACACACCCCAAACCAATCCTGAAGGCATCACAATAAATGCAGAACTTCTCTCCTTCCACATTTACTACTAATCTACTCTCTTTTGCCCATCTAGACTCAACTTTCTGAATACTTCCCTTGCCCACAAGCAAGAATTCACCCAATCATTTTCTTGCTTGCAAACTTGTTGTCAAATGAATTCACATCCTTATCCCGAGTCCCCCAGTTCCTAAGTCCTCAACCCTAGTTCGATTCACCAATGTCCTCAATAATTACCCTGCTAAGTATAATCCTCATAAATCTAACTAACCATAACTAATTCGTCCCAAGACTCCTTTTGTTAAACTACATTCTTCTATACATGTTAGTTTTCTTTCTTTACCTTGATGGAACCTAACTTCCACGTCTCCCTCACTCATAATCATTCTAAACAACTCATCTCTAAACGCCTCTAATAATAATACTAGATCTTAAGATCTATATAGCTAGTGTAAGTCATACCTAAATCCACTGGAGGTTGTCCGATCTCGTCTAGCTGGATGAGGGCAAAGACCCTCGGGGTACTCTCGCTGAAGTCTTACACGTAGCTGGACAGTCCCTTGCAGAGTGGTCTAACTCGTTGTAGTTGTAACATCGAATCGGATTCGTCTTCGAGAAATCTCCAGCAATGTGATCTGTCTCATGACACTTATAACATCGGCCCAAGTCTATTCTACACTTGCGGGGGTGACTCCTCTAACACTCAGGACATAAAGGGGACTTTCCCGACCCCTGCGGCCGTTTGTTGCTCCCCTGGCTGCTAGAGCTATCATTAGGCCCCCTTCCGCTGAGATTACTCTTTCCCGTTCGACTGAGGCAACAACTATTTGAAAAATCTTCTAGGTTGCTCCTTAGGCGGCTCTCTATAACTGGGCAACTTCATTCTAGCCTACTCAATGTCTAAAGCCTTCGCCACCACATCCTCGTAAGGCACCCCTCGCATTCCAGCTATGCCCATGCCCATATATACATCAGGTTTTTGGCCCTGGACAAACTGGTGTACCTTGTTCTCATCTAGGCTCACCAAATGCCCTGCAAATTGCGACAGCGTCTCGAACTGTCTCACGTACTAAGCCACTGTGTCTGTCTGCCTCAACTGCGCAAACTCCACACTCTTACGAGTTCTGATAGCATGGCTATAATACTTACCGAAAGACACAGTCTTAAACTCTTCCCAGTTCATGGCATCCACACCTCTCATGGCCGCCACAGTATCCGACCAATGGCTCGCATCCTTGGCAAGATAGAATGCCGCACTAGAACTCTGTCATGCTCCTCTACCTCTACCCCTCGCCTCTCCTGACATTTTCTATCTTTAATATAAATATAAAGCTCACATTAGTACTACAATAAATTCAAATCTAAACACTTACAATTGGTGGAGTGCTCCCGTGCAGCGGCTAGCGGTGTTAGGTAATTCTTTGAATGACGTCGACCCCATGGCTCTGATACCATAACAGTAACACCCCGAGAAACCCCGCGTTCCCAGTGCACTACAATGCATCTACACACTACACACACTAACATTTGACATAACTTACTCAATTTAATACCCCTTTCATTTTCAAATCATTTTCAAAAGAACATTTGTGAGTATGAAAAATTTTCGACTCAATTCGAAAACAACTCGCGTCCCGAAAAGGGAACACGAAGTCCTCAACATAAAAACTACGCAGCGGAAATGAAAACCATTTAAAACAGTTTAAAATAAAACGGTAAGACTTGAAATCCTAGGAAAGAATCCAACGCATCTCTCGAACTACACAAATCGGTACCGCGCACTCACGTCCCCACTTCGACACCCCGCGCGCACTCTCGCAGTGCCGTACGTGCCAACTCCACGTCACTGTGTCTTGCGCACGCTCACAGCGCCGCGTGCCCCACGCATCCTGCCACTGTACAGAACGTCCGAGCGCACGCCCTCACCCGGCGCTGCACGACTCGTGAGCACCCGCAGGGTAGCGTGTCCTGCGCACCTGCGATCACGCCGCACTCCCACGTTCATCTACACTTCTCTAGCATTCACCGTACACACCTCAACCTATTTCATATCCTCTCGACTCCCAACCCCTCCCCCGAAATTTTGGCAGAGTAACGGCTAAAAACTGACTATCCCCAAATTTAAACCCTGCACACAATTTACCATAATCCAACAATATTTAACTATCAACCATCCAGAGAAAACCACTATAACAAAATCAGAGTTTAAGGACAACGAAAACCCATCAAATACAAATGAAGAAAGTCCCCAGTATAGAGTAATATCATACTCTAACATATAACAATACGTACATGTCCCCAAAACACTACAACCCCTCTATACAATCTCAAGAAAAAAATCAACGTCTATGCAACTCCGCTGTCTACACAAATACCCGACATAAAATAATAAATCCACTACCACCTACCACCACCACGGGTCAGGTCCCCCTAACAAAATCCGACATCCGGTGCCTCGGGCGCACGCCGCCAACCATCCTACGCCTCTGGACTAGACTCTCGAGGCTCACCAGCAGTATCGTCAGCACCTGTACCACAGAACACACAACATAAGCCTAACGCTCAATAAGTAATGCGATATGAAAGTAAAAGCCGACAATGCAATCCTATCACATGTAGTCTCTACACTCACACTCATGTTGTCACATCTGTGAAGCGTAGTGCAGCAGCACCAGGGTAAGGAGGAACCTCACGCCATCCTACACCCTGACACGTCGCCACCGTCCCAGACTCCCCAGCAACGAAGCCCACAAGCTACATACACGCATCACCACACGACAACCACATCAGGGTAAGAGTGTACCTCGCGCCACTCTACACCCTGACACGTCGCCCCCGTCCCAGCCTCCCCAGCACGGGGCCACAGTTGCTACACACACATGTTTCGCGACAGCCCAGCCGGCCCACCCCTCGAGTAGGATCCGCGACTGGTGTTGCACCGGCCCACACACTAGTAGGATCAGCGGTACCACTGCCCATATCCTTACCGTCAACATATTCACGCCGCATGACGGCCCAGCCGGCCCACCCCTCGAGTAGAATCCGCGACTGGTGAAGTACCGGCCCACACACTAGCGGGATCCGCGGTACCACCGCCATACGTCTCACCACATACTCAAAACATGCTAAAAAGTATTTTCATTCACGTTTTTAAAATATGATGCATGCCAGACAATACGCACACACACCACAATCAATCACATAAACCCTAAAGTTCTACAGTGTAGGCCCACTTGGGCAAAACGCATGCATGCACTACTTACCTGGCGTCCTAAGCTCGTTCGACGCACCGCTTCGCCAAAAAGTGTCTCAACCTAAAACACAAATAATCACTCATCAATATTCACTTCAAAATTCACCAAATAAGCTAAAATAATATTCCTTATCTAAACTTATGAAGTTCCAGTTAAAACGGTCACCAAAAATGGATTTGTCTGAAAACCAGCCTAAAGTTCGGATGCGTATAACTTTTGCATCTGTCAACGGAATCCAACTTCAAGTGGCTAAACGTCCCCTTAGGAACCTAGTTTAACCTACTAAGATGGATTTTAAAACGGTAAGCCGCAGACGGTGAAAAACTCCATAAACCGAATCTGCCATTTTTATCCAATTTCACATTTTCGTTTTTCTCAACCAAAACTCACTCAAATTTAGTTTTACGCACCAAAAACAGCCATGCCACTATCACACGTCGAAATTTCACGAAAAACGCTCACTAATTTGACTTGGACCAAAATCCGACATAAACGTCCGACGCGCATAACTTTTGCGCCAGATATCGGAATCGAATGATTCCAGCGGCCATACGTTCCTATAATAACCTAGTTTAACCCACAAAAATAGAATTAGAAATGATCAACCAAAGCCAGGCCAAAACGGCCAAAAACAGAATATGTTTTTATACGAAAAATAGTCGAAATCTCAACTTCGATCCAATCTCGCCAATTTCTTCACCGAAAAATCACATTTCAACCTATTAAGCACAATCTAACTCGAAATCAGAAATTCAAGCACAAAATCTGAATTTTGGCTCAACCTTCTCCCTCGGTTTCTCTCCCTCTCACCGGTCTCCTACTGTCCACCCGCTAACACACACTCACCCTCCTAATTCACTCAACATTTCAGCCCAATTCACAGAAAAACGGAGGGAAGCCAAACCTTAGTCTCGGCCAAACAGGACATAACAGCAGAGGGAGAGAGAGAGACTTACAAGGTGGTGTCGCTCTGCACTCGGGTGGGGGAATGGAAGTAGACTAAAATCCGACTGCTTGGCTGCCGGCAACAGAACCGAATGGGGCCTTTCCTCACGATCGTCGGCAAAACACGCTTGGCCCTCACATCGGGGGTTTGAGCTGTTGAAACCGAACTACCTCGGTTCGTCGGAGAAGCAATGCTCGACTGCGGTTCCGCTCACAAACCCGCGCCCGCCGTCCACCAATCGAAGACCAAAACCGAGCTCCTCGATCGCCCTCTCTCCCGCGTTCGCTCTCGGCACTGGCGAAAAACCTGAGCACTGAACGGCTTCGCGAAAGCCGTTCAGTTGTTTTATAAAATTTTAATGTTATAAAATAATTTAAATAATAAAATTATCAAAATACCCTCATGTGTTTTAATCGTCCGTAATTTCGTAAATTTCTCGACCTCCCGAATTTAAATTCCGAAAACCATCGCAAAAGTAGGCTCCGAGTCTTATAATTTAAATTTTCCCGTTGAAATATTTCTCAAAACTCCGACGGAGATCAAATTAAAATTTTGAAATTTAAATATCAAAATTCAAAATTTCCGGGTTATTACATTCTCAGATTTTAACTGCTTTGGAAACTTGAGCAGCAACTTGAAAATAGAATTTACTTCTGGTCCCTTGAGCTTTGGAGCTGATTTTTGTACAATTGGTGCTTTCATGAGTGGAGAAGAGCCCCTGCAAATTTCACAGCTTAAGTCTTTTAGATCTAAAGTTATGACTAAGGGACATGTCCCTTTACTATTACACAAAAAGGCTCAAAACTAACGTTAAAAACTGTGACACTTCAAACATAATCTATGACTTAAAATTAAAATAAAAAACCACTAAACATTACATCAAGCTCCTTCAATTTTGGGCATATCTTGGGGGTGGTTGGGTAACTCTCTCTTCTGGCTTCTTTGAGAAAAATAGAGCTCTTGGTAATGTGTCGGTTTGACGAAGCAATTGATTTTCAAATTCCACAATTCAACTTGTTCTAGAAATCATGAAAGGTTTGTGACGTGGAAATCACCTAAAAAATCCGAGTTAGAACCCACAAAACATCACCTAAATTTTTTGTGCTCGGAATGGTCGAGAACTCCTCAAAATTTGCAAGTATTAAAGTGCTTAGATGAACTAAAATGGAAATAAAACTTGCTGTGAATACGACCAAAGGAATGAACTATAAAAGTATGGAGTATGGAATGATAATGTGGAATGGAAATGGAAAAGAAAATAAAAAGTCCCTAAGTTGTCCAATAAGTAATTTGTTTGAAACATTCGGCAAATACTCATCCTTAGAAGAAGTAACAACTTTTGGGATGGTTATGACCACCTTATTCTATTTTATTGCCTCTAAGAGACTTGGAGAGAAGGAAGGGAAGAGAACTCTACAAGCAACCACGGGCTTGAGAGCAATGGAGGACTTCTCCTTCACGGTTTCACCGAAAACCATGCTTACCTTTGAGCACCGACCCTCAAGTGTTCTTTCTTCAAACCTACTAAGTTGATAAAGGAAAATAGTTATGTCATTCCACCAAAAGACCTTTACAACCACCAATAACCATGCTTAAATGGACTATCCTAATTGGCTAGGGTTTTACAAGAGCCATTGATCAATCGGCCATGTAGGCAGTCGAGATGACTTGGCGTGCACGTTCCATCAAGTGGTGTGGTTTTGTCTGTGCAAGCCTCCATCCAGCCCCCTCCTTTGCTATGTCATCTATCCTTGTGTGCATATTCTCTTTTCATTCAGCTGCCAAATCATAAATCCATGCCTCCTTGCGTTGGTTCATCAACGGTGCAAGTCCTCCATGGCTGAGCCAAACCCACAAGTGATATGATCAACTATGTAACCTAAAATTAGCCACCACCATACATCTAATCCTAACCACACAATCTAATACATGCATGCAATATTAAATGGCTCAGTGTTTTGGCAAAACATGAGAGCCAATGTTTGCCAAACATAATACAATAAAAATGGGTTACACGGTGTTGATGTTGGGAAAACAAATTCCATCTTTAGCTGTATTAGTCCGTGCTTCCTAAGTGCATGTAATGGTTGATCCATGCTTTGGATTTAGGTTCCCACTCTAAGCCTTTCAAGATTTCACCACCTACAAAAAAGTTAAATTCATTAGAAACAAATTAAATGTGTCATGGGCCTTGGGTATGTTTTTGGCCTTAGTCTGGGATCAGTAACGGCCTGCTGAGGCGTATTAGTTTGTTATATTTTAGTGAAGCAAACTTGTTGTAATAAAGTTGGTAAGGTTGTTGAATAGGTAAAATACCGCTTAAAGGTCAATTTGAAGGCAGTTATTTTAGAAAATCCAATAATCCTTTAATGTGCACTTGATCTTTTGCGGGTATTAAGAATCTGAAACCATTCAATGGCTCATAATTAAGACTTAGGAATGCCATTGAATAAACTATGAGGATTTTTATCTAAATAGAACTTTTCCTGCGAAACAACAGTTATCAAACAAAGTACGTTGACCCTAACTGAACTTGTGGTTAAAAATAAAGCTATCAATTTAATCTTCAAGGTTCTAACTTTAAGGTATTCGAACCACAAGTATTGAAAACCCGAGACCCTTCAACGATACATAACTAATACTTAACGCATAATTTTGAATCCAGTATGAGTGACTTAACTTGAATTGAATTTTTCCGATAGAACTAAAGTTATAAAGAAAAGAAGCTTGACCTAACCAAACTTTTTTTTGGAACCAAAGCTATATATTTGATCTTCTAGGTTTCAAATTGAAGTGATAAAACATTGTGTTGAAAACACAAGACCCTTCAACGACGTGTAATTAAGACTTAGCAAAACCCATGAATAAAGTATGGGAGACTTCACCTCAACTGACCTTTGTCGACGGATCCAAAGTTATGATGCAAAGAAGCTTCACCCTAACTAAACTTGTAGTTCAAACCAAGAGTATCAATTTGATCTTCTAGCTTTTAAGCTTAACTGATGCGACCCAAAAGTATTCTGAAACTGATAAACTTTAATCAAACTTAATTGATACTTAGAAACTAACGCGGAAACGACCTGAAAAGTTCCATGTTAAAACCCACAAACAGCAATTATGCAAAGTGCTCGGTTTACCCATGAACACTTCAATAAATGCAAGCACAAATGTGCTTAAAGGAACTCAAATGAACACAATATTTGGTATGGATATTATCTTAAAGAGTGAATATCACAAAATCTGAATGAAAAAGGGTGATGAATGGAAGACGACATTTAAAACAAAGTATAGTTTGTTTGAGTGGCTAGTTATGTCATTCGGCCTCTCAAATGCTCCGAACACTTTCATAAAGCTTATGCATTATGTGCTCAAAGATTTCTTGGGGAAGTTCATAGTGGTTTACTTCGACAACATCTTAGTTTATAGCATGGATTTCACAACACATTTGGAGCATCTCACTATTCTCTTTGAAACACATTGGGTTGCTAAGCTTTTTGGTAATCTCAAGAAGTGTTCCTTTTCTCAAGACAGAGTCTATTTTCTTGGGTTTATTACCACCAAGGATGGCATGTAGGTAAATAGAGACCATTAAAGAGTGGTTGATTCCAACAATCATATCGAAGGTAAAGAATTTTCATTATCTAGCTTCCATTTATTGGAGATTTATCAAAGACTTTAATTCTATCATAGCCTTTATCACTGATTGCACCAAGAAAGACAAGGAGTTATTATGAACTCAAAGTTGTTAACAAAGCTTTAAGTTGATCAAAAGTAAGTTTTGCCAACCATCAAACTCTTAAACACATCAAGAGCCAAGCAAAGCTTAGTCAAACATATGCAAAATGGGTGAAATACGTAGAGACGTATCTATATATTATCAAGTACAAAAAGGGTTAAGACAATGGTGTGGCCAATGTACTCTCAAAGAGATATGCACTCTTAACCAAATTGCGTACTCAATTTTTCGACTTTGAGTGGATCAAAAATGTGTACGAAGAGGTCCAAGATTTTGAGCAATAATATGCCCTAAGAAAAGACAAGGTCGATTCCGGTTACTATATTATGGATGACTATCTTTTCAAGGGATGAAAATTATGCTTACCTAAAGGCAGAATTCGAGAAGCTTTAGTGAAGGAGGCTCATGATTGCGGCATAACTGGCCATTTTGGAGAAAAGAAGAATTTGAAGGCCCTCAATGAGCACTTCTATTGACCTCACTTAATCAAGGATGTCCACAAAGGGGTAGAGAAGTGCATCACATCCAAGAAGGCCAAAAGTCGAATATTACCTCAAGGGCTCTATCTTCCTTTACAAATTCAAGTCATCCATGGGTAGTGGTGTAACACTTGAAATTTCATCATGCTATTATTAATTGGTAATGAACTATGATTAGATAGAGAATTTGGAAGGAATAAAGATTGATTTCTAGCATGAAATGGCACCTACCCTAATGAATTGAGGAATTAGTGAAATAGTGGCAAATTAGAATAAAAATAAATAAATAAATAAAATAAAATAAAAGATAGTAGAATAGGCAATTGACGTAGAAAGGAAGGAGTGAAGATAGATTAAAGTTGAAGGAGGAAAAGACCAATACCAATGAGTTTTTGAAAATTCAAAATTAAATGGACCAATGGGGATTTCAAGTGAAGAATTCAAAACAAGAGTAAACCAATAGAGTGAAGGGTTGAAAGTCAATAAAGAAAAGGAAGAAGAAGATGGAATTGGCGTTGAAGAGGGAGGAGAATTCAAGCTTGACAAAAGTCAAGGGATAAACCAAAGAAAATCCACCTTAAAACGTCCAAACAAAGAAAGAATCAATGAGTTTTTGTTGTTGAAAATTCATTGAGAATTGAACCAATAGCATTGAAGCTTGAAATCAAATGTTGAATGGGGATGAAGGGAGGTTGAATACAACGTGATAAGTGGCTGAAGATGAGTGGAATGGGAGAGGCTTCATCAAGGTTCTAGAAAAATCTTTTTGTTTAAATTAAATATGGTTAATTCAAAGAAAGAAAAAATTCACCACCCAAAACCCACGACCTCTCTCCTTTCTTCCTCAATTCTATTTCCAGCCAAAGAACCTTGCTTCCTCTTCCAAGATTTGAAGATAAAACTTGATGATAGTTAGAAATTGTGCAAGAATTAGGATTTATGTGCATGAAAAGTGATGTTTGTTAAGTTCAGCTAAAGATTGTAAAACCCTATGTAAGCAAAATCTGGAATTTTAGAACAGTTTCGGTTTCTGATTTTTCTGTTCATTTTAAAGATCCGGTTTTAGCAAATAAACTGCAGCACGCTAAACTAGACACCAAGAGGATTTCATATCATGTTGAATCATTGAAAAAGGTTGAGAATTCAATTAATTATGATTTTTCAAAGATTGGATTAAGAACTGTGAAGAAAGTTCAGACAGGTTCCGGTTTATCAAAATATTGAATGAGTTAATGATTTTATTTGCTAAATGGATTTTACCATGAAAAACTAGACACCCTAAAGTTTACATAGGCTTTTCAATCATCGATTTCAGACATATATACGATTTGTTGTGAATTTTTTAAGTTGGATGAAAATTGGTCCATTTTGGGTTTATGAGAAAACATGTATAAGTTTTTTTTTTTTGAACCTTTTGGATTTCAGTTGTATTGTGGAATTGTTGAGCTGAATAAGGACATAGGTATGCTTGAATGGATGAAGAATAATTGAATTGGAGTTCGAATGGACTTGAATTATGTTTTGGAATTATGTGATTTATTATGTTTTATGGAACAATGTTAATATGTGATGTTATTATGATTAGGTTTCAAATTCCCAGTTTTAGGAGATCAAAGTTGATAAGTTTGTTAAAGACTCCAGGTAAGTTGGTGTTGCATGCGTGTGGCCCTTCTGGCCTACGCCACAAAGTGCTAGGTGTACATAACTTTGATGGATTATGTGTTGTGTTTGGGAGTGGGTAGTATAGGCATAGATAGTGTTATTGTTTTGTTGATTTCTTATGTTACAGTTTGCACTTATGCATGTCTAAGCCATATTCATGCATCATGAATTTTAAAAAGCATAGAAAATGAATTTCTCATGCATATGTTTTCCATTTAATGAAAGATAAAGAAAACATCAGAGAAAAGTACGTAAATGTCTATTGTGGATAAAGAAACTGAGTTTGGCTGTCATGAAGGTGGACTTTAAAGAAAGCAATTCCACTTTCCCTAGGGTGAATTGGTCGTCTAAAGAGCGGGCTCCTAAAATTTTCCCTTTTCATTCTAGAGTCATGATCCCAATAGTTCAGAGCCACTTAAAGTAAAGAAAAGCATATAGATAGCATGGTTTACACGAAAAGTTCATGTATAGCATCTGTTATTCATTTGTATGACTTATTGAGTAATAGGCTCATAGATGGACTTCGTGGTGTAGGTGAAGACCTAGTAGGAGAGAACTATGATCTATAGACTGACGATTGACGTGGAGTTTCAGTGATGCGAGCTTGTGTTGCTGGATGATTTTTGACCTGTGGGTATGTTTTTGTATGTAAAGTATATAGCATGCCTAGAGTTGGTTATATGTAGCGTGTTATAGGTGTGGTTTTGCTTAAGAGTGTGATAAGGATGTAAATGATAGGATAGTTGTTTATTAATAGACTTGATAATGGTTGCATTATACTTTATTTTGGGAGATAGTTTTGGTAGATTTTAATTTGAATGGTTGATTTGGTAGTTATTGTCATTTGATGATATGCATAATGGAGTGTGAGATTATGGTAGAGGATATCGGAAATAGAGGTTGAAAATGAATTGAGAATAGTTGGAAAAAAAAAGAGAAATTGGTTTATTGTTTTAAATATTTATTCAGCGTTATGATTTAACGTTTTCAATTACAATAAAACGAGTTGTTTCAAAGGAAGTCTCAAACAGTTGTATTTTATTTGGATATTTTTTTTATTGATAGAGTGCAGAGAGAGGTTGTGACAGTTAGTGGTATAAGAGCCCAAGTCTAAATCGTTAAACTGTCTAATAGCACAAGTCCCCTCACGGAAGTTCTTCATCAACTGTAAGTATTTATGTTAAGTCATTAGAAATTTATGTGTGTGTTGGTTTTGTAGGATTACAGAACGATGATAAGGCAACAACGAGTAGTAGATAAACGCGACTATTAAAGGTAAGAGGTTGGAGCCGTCGAAACCTTTCTCCAATGCGACTATTACAACATTTGTTGTCCTAGCAGCTCGACTGAAACATTTGTTGTGCAGTTACGTCATACGGACTCAGTGGCGGATTATGTTCGACAGTTCGAGTCGTTATCCAGATTTGCTACGGATCTAGTGAGCACCGATGAAAATAAGATGTATCAGTTTATTCAGGGCCTCAAGGTGGAGATTTATAGGGGCGTGCAAATAGCCAGAACAGAAGATGTTCCTTACTTCAAAGTGGTGGCTAAAGCTCTAGCAGTGGAAGAAGCGGAGACTAAATTTGTTAAGCAAAGGGAGGCTACCAGAAGATTTTTGCGAGAGGTGCAGTCGCAACAACAACGCAAAGGATGGCAACAACCGCAACTACAATAGCAACAACAAAGAGGCACAAAAATGCCGTTTGAAGAGAAAAGTAATCAAGGCAAAGAAAAGCAGTTACAAAGGCCAGCACAAAAACCCCAATGCCCCAAGTGTCAGAGGAACCACATTGAAGAGTGCATAGTTGGCATTGGACAGTGTTTCAAATGTTGGGAGACCGACCACTCTGTCAAGAACTGCCTAAAATGGAACAAAGATCAGCAGAAGCCAATGGTGGCACCCAGAGTCTTCGCTCTGATCGAGCCGGGTGATGAAGAGCAGCCAGCGGTGATCACAGGTACCATACTTATAAAAGACATTGCGGCATAGGGTGCTACGCACTCATTTATTTCTTCAGCTTTTGTAGTCAAGTTAGAATTATTACCTACGGCGGTTGATCAGTTTTATGAAATTATGTTGTCATCGGGTGAACATCGACACTTACATCAAATTGTACGAGACTATATGGTAACTGTGGAAAATCATAAATTGCAAGCTAATCTGATAGTTATTGGTATGAGGGGGATACGATATCATTCTTGGATTGGACTGGCTATTTCGACATTTTGCTACCATTAACTGCAGAACCAGAATAGTAAGTTTCTAGCCTCCAAATTCGGAAGGATATTCTTTACAAGCAATATAGGGTACCAAAAAGATTCCCATCATGACTGCTATGAAAGTTCAACAACTGTTGAAAGCTGGAGGTATGGGTTTCATGGCCAGCGTTATTAACAACCGAATGCAATGAAACTTCAGAATGTTCCAGTTGTTCAAGATTATCCGGAGGTTTTTCTTGATGATTTGCCTGGATTATCTCTAGATCGTGAAATTGAGTTCGTGTTTGATGTATATCCGGGGGTAGAGCTGGTACCTAAAAACTCGTACAGAATGGCACCTACCGGATTGAAAGAGTTGAAAGCACAGTTGACTGAACTGGTTGATAAGGGTTTTATACATCTAAGCTTTTCACCTTGGGGAGCACCCGTGTTATTTGTGAAAAAGAATGGTGGATCCCTACAAATATGCATAGATTATCGAGAACTAAACAAAGTGGCAATCATGAACAAGTATCTCTTGCCCAAAATTGATGACTTGTTTGATCAACTCAAGGGTGCGCGTGTATTTTCAAAGATTGATATGCGTTAAGGATATTATCAGTCAAAGATATTCCTAAAACTGCATTCCAAACCAAATATGAGCATTATAAATTTCTTGTGATGTCCTTCGGATTGACTAATGCTCTTGCAGCTTTCATGGACTTGATGAATCTGTTATTTCATGAATATCTCGACAAATTTGTGATTGTATTTATTGATGATATTTTAGTCTATTCTCGGACAAAATAAGAGCATACGGAGCATTTAAAGACTATTTTGTTGAGGTTGAAGCGACATGAACTGTATGCCAAGTTTTCCAAGTGCGAATTTTGGCTTGACCGGGTGAATTTTCTCGGCCACATCATGACATGCCTCAAAGATCCAAGCTATTGTAGATTGGCCTCAACTGAGGAATGTGGGTAATATACGCAGTTTTCTCGGTCTAGCGGGATATTATAGGAGATTTATCGTGAAATTTTCAAAAATAGTCGTGCCTTTATCCCATTTGACGAGGAAAAATGTAAAATTTTGGTGGTCAATTGAATGTGAAAAGAGTTTTCAGGAGCTCAAATAGAGGTTGACAACAGCTCCTATACTGACATTGCCTGAAGGGGACAACAAATTCAGTATTATTGCAATGCTTCGAACTTGGGATTAAGAGTTGTTTTGATGCAGGACTAGAAAGTTATTACATATACCTCAAGATAGCTAAAAACATATGAGCAGAACTATCCGACATATGATTTGGAGTTAGCTGCCGTTATTTTCGCTCTCAAACTATGGAGGCATTACTTATATAGGCAACAATGTGAGGTATTTTCTGACCACAAAAGTCAAAAATATATATTTACGCAAAAGGATCTAAACATGAGACAGAGGAGGTGGTTAGAATTCATGAAAGATTACGATATTGAGATAAGTATCACCCAGGAAACGCTAACGGGGTAACTGATGCGTTGAGTTGAAAATCCACAATGCAACCTGAAATATCAGCTATGTCAGTAGAGCTTAGATCTGAACTTCTGAGGTTTGATGTTGAGTTTGTTTCAGATCTGACAGCCATACTTTTGACGATGTCTTTGAAGCCTACTTTTCTGAAGAAAATTAAAAAAGCTCAACAAAATGATTTAGAATGTGACAGTTTCAAATCAAGCATAGCATCTAATGATTCTTCAGATTTCAAACTTTCGACCAATGGCATATTGAAATTCCGGAACTGGTGGTACGTGTCTAATGATCCATAGTTACAGAAGGAGATATTATCTGAGGCACATTCATCTACGTTCTTTGTGCACCCAGGAAATACAAAATTGTACAAGGATTTGAAGCAGCACTTCTGATGGCCAAACATGAAGAGAGACATAGCTAAACACGTCAAAGCATGCATTATTTGTCAACAAGTAAAAGCAGAACACCAGAGGCCAGTTAGAACTTTACAGCCATTGCCGATTCCAGAATAGAAATGGGAACAGATTTCTATGGATTTCGTTATTGGATTACCAACAATAGCAAAAGATTATGATGGAATCTGGGTTATAGTGGATCGATTAACGAAGTCAACACACTTCCTTCCAGTGAAAATGACGTATTCTATGAATCAGTCTGCTGAGCTATTTATTCAAGAGATCGTCAGATTACATGGAGTCTCCACATTGATAGTATTAGACGGGGACCCAAGATTTACTTCTCAATTCTGGAAAAGCCTACATAAAGCTATGGGGACTCAACTGAATTTTAGTACAGTGTTTCATCCCCAAACGGATGGGCAGATTGAGAGAACGATTCAAATTCTAAAAGATATGTTGAGAGCCTGCGTACTAGAATTCCAAGGTTCATAGAGCAAATATTTACTTTGGTGGAGTTCTCATACAACAACATATATCAAGCTACAATTAGAATGGCTCCTTATGAGGCATTGTGCGGTAGGAAATGTAGATCTCCTCTGTATTGAGATGAAGTCGACGAAGCAAAATTATTAGGTCCTGATATTTTGCAATAGACTACAGAAAAGGTTGCGATTATCAGGTAGCATATTCAAACAGCACAGAGCCAACAGAAGACTTATGCAAACCAGCGACGAAGGGAGCTTGAGTTTAACGAAGGCGATGAAGTGTTCTTGAAGATTTCTCCGTTCAAAGGGGTCATGCGTTTTGGGAAAAAAGGAAAGTTAAATCCTCGGTATGTTGGACCCTTCCCAGTTACAAAGAGAATAGGAAAGACCGCCTACATGTTGTGAAGCAAGCAAATATCAAGATCCAGCCAACATTGACCTTTGAGGAACAACCAGTGAGAATTCTCGAATCATCAGTGAATCATCGAGGCGCCATGATATGATGTACCACTATCCAAAGTTATTCGGTACGTAAATTTTGAGGACAAAATTTTATTTAAGCAAGATGGAATGTAACACCCAAAATTTTATCATGTTATTAATCATATGCATTGTAATTGGTAATGAACTATGATTAGATAGAGAAGTTGGAAGGAATAAAGATCGATTTCTAGCATGAAATAGAACCTACCCTAATGAATTGAGGAATTAGTGAAATCGTGGCAAATTAAAATAAAAATAAATAAAAGATAGTAGAATAGGCAATTGACGTAGAAAGGGAGTGAAGATGGATTAAAGTTGAAGGAGGAAAAGACCAATACCAGTGAGTTTTTGAAAAGTCAAAATTAAATGGACCATGGGGATTTCAAGTGAAGAATTCAAAACATGAGTAAACCAATAGAATTAAAGGTTGAAAGTCAATAAAGAAAAGGAAGAAGAAGATGGAATTGACGTTGAAGAGGGAGGAGAATTCAAGCTTGACAAAAGTCAAGGGATAAACCAATGAAAATCCACATTCAAAAGTTAAAACAAAGAAAGAACCAATGAGTTTTTGTTGTTGAAAATTCATTGAGAATTGAACCAATAGCATTGAAGCTTGAAATCAAGTGTTGAACGGGGATGAAGGGAGGTTGAATCCAACGTGATAAGTGGCTGAAGATGAGTGGAATGGGAGAGGCTTCATCAAGGTTCTAGAAAAATTCTTTTGTTTAAATTAATTGTGGTTAATTCAAAGAAAGAGAAAAACCCTTATGCACCACCCCTAAACCCATGACCTCTCTCCCATCATCCTCAATTCTATTTCCAGCCAAAGAACCTTGCTCCCTCCTCCAAGATTTGAAGGTAAAACTTGATGATAGTTAGAATTTGTGCAAGAATTAGGGTTTATGTGCATGAAAAGTGATGTTTGTTAAGTTTAGCTAAAGATTGTAAACCCCTATGTAGGGATGCACGAAAATTGTTTCTTTTTTTTGTTATTTGGATATTTAAGGGTTTCAAATGAATTTTATGGTTGGTGGCTGATGAAATGGAAAGGAAAGCATGGAAGTATGAAAAAATAAGCAAAATCAGGAATTTTAGCACAGTTTCGGTTTCTGATTTTTCTGTTCCCTTTAAAGATCCGGTTTTAGCATATGAACTCCAGCATGTTAAACTAGACACCAAGAGGATTTCATATCAAGTTGAATCATTGAAAGAGGTTGAGAATTCAATTAGTTATGATTTTTCAAAGATTGGATTAAGAACTGTGAAGAAAGTTCAGACAGGTTTCGGTTTATCAAAAAACTGAATGAGCTAATGATTTTATTTGCTAAATGGATTTTACCCTGAGAAGTTAAACATCCTAAAGTTTACATAGGCTTTTGAATCATCGATTTCGGACATGTATACGATTTGTTGTGAATTTTTGAAGTTGGATGAAAATTGGTCCATTTCGGGTTTATGAGAAAACATGTATAAGTTTTTTTTTGAACCTTTTGGATTTCAGCTGTATTATGGAATTGTTGAGCTGAACAAGTGCTTGAATGGATGAAGAATAATTGAATTGGAGTTCGAATAGCCTTGAATTATGTTTTGGAATTATGTGATTTGTTATGTTTTATGAAACAATGTTAGTATGTGATGTTATTATGATTAGGTTTCAAGTTCCAAGTTTTAGGAGATCAAAGTTAATAAGTTTGCTAAGGACTCTAGGTAAGTTGGTGTTGCATGCGTGTGGCCCTTCTGGCCTATGCCACAAAGTGCTAGGTGTACATAATGTTGATGGATTATGTGTTATGTTTGGGAGTGGGTAGCATAGGCATACATAATATTATTGTTTATGTTACCGTTTGCACTTATGCATGTCTATGTCATGTTCATGCATCATGAATTTTAAAGAGTATAGAAAATGAATTTCTTATGCATATGTTTTTCATTTAACGAAAGATAAAAAAAAACATCAGAGTAAAGTACGTTAAGGTCTATTGTGGTTAAAGAAACTGAGTTTGGCTGTCCTGAAGGTGGACTTTAAAGAAAGTCATTCCACTTTTCCTAGGGTGAATTGGTCATCTGAATAGCGGGCTCCTAAAGTTGTACCTTTTCATTCTAGAGTCATGACCCCAATAGTTCAGAGCCACTTAAAGTAAAGAAAAAGCATATAGATAGCATGGTTTTCATGAAAAGTTCACGCATACCATCTGTTATTTATTTATATCACTTACTGGTAATAGACTCATAGATGAACTTCGTTGTGTAGATGAAGACCTAGGAAGAGAGAACTATGATCTACAGACAAGCAGACTGACGGTTGACGTGGAGTTTCAGTTATGCGACCTTGTGTTGCTGGATGATTTTTGACCTGTGGGTATGTTGGTAGGTAAAGTATAGAGCGTGCTAAAGGTGTGATTTGCTTAAGAGTGTGATAAGGATGTAAATGATAGGATAGTTGTTTATGGATAGACGGGATAATCGTTGCATTATACTTTATTTTGGGAGATAGTTTTGGTAGATTTTAATTTGAATGGTTGATTTGGTAGTTATTGTCATTTGACGATATGCATAATGGAGTGTGAGATTATGGTAGAGGATATCGGAAATAGAGGTTGAAAATGAATTGAGAATGGTAAGGAAAAAAAAAGAGAAGAGAAATTGGTTTATTGTTTTAAATATTTATTCTGCATTATGTTTTAAACGTTTTCAGTTACAATAAAACGAGTTGTTTCAAAGGATAGTTGTATTTTATTTAGAAATTTTTTTATCGATAAAGTGCAGAGAAGTTATGACTAGTGGTAAGCATAGATTTTGTGCTAGGGTTACCTCACACAATGCGTGGCAAAGATTCAATCATGGTGGTGGTTGATCGGTTCTCAAGGATGACATACTTCATTGATTACTCTAAAACAGATGATGTCATACATGTGTCCGACTTATTCCTTAAAGAGGTGATGTACATATATTGAATTCCTAAAACTATTGTCTCGAATCATAATACTAAGTTCTTGAGTTCTTTTTGAAATACATTATGGAGGAAATTTGACACAAAGCTACTCATTAGCACTTCTTTCACCCCACAATAGATGGGCAAATCAAAGTAGTCAATAGAAGTTTAGGAGCATTGTTAGCAAACGACTCACGGATTGAAACATTTAACTCTCATATATTGAGTTTGCTTATAACCAAAGTGTGCATGGTTCAACGCAAAAGTTTCCATTTAAGGTAAGTGTATGGATTTAATTTACTCTTTCCCTTAGATATTATACCATTGTCATTAAAGGAACTCGTCAATCCAAGTGAAAGCAACAAAGTTGAACAAGTCAAAAGCACGCATGAATCAGTTAAGAAAACCATCTTACTCATATTATACCTATAAATGTAACGTCCCGTAATCCTATAACTTTTATTCATAAAACTTTGTAAAAATTTTTGTCAATTTTTTTTTTAAAGTCAATAGTAATCTGCCCATCGATCGGCTCATGGGACTCAGTCGATCGGCACCCTCTTGGGTGGAAATCCACCCGACAACATAAGAGGGGTGATCGGTCGCCTCATTTCCAGCGACCGATTGGCACCCCTTCGGGTGCAACTTCCATTTTTGTCAAATGTTTTCAACCTTTTGTCCCTTTTCTTCAACAAGACTACATGAATCCTTTTGACATTTCATCCATAAAAATTCTTGCAATACATGCTCATTATATCGTTTTAATAAACTTTGTAACGAAATCATTTTTATAATGCGTAGCGGAAAACTTTAAAATAGGAATAAGCCCTTCGTTTCAGCACGTATTTAAATTGAGAACATGATATGAATAAAACTTTTCAATATTTAAAAACATCAACTGTAACGCCCCGAAAATCCTCCGTGATTCCCGGTCCGCTACCAACTACTACTCGTCACCGTCTCTCATATTCTCTACCAAATAATTCTTAGAAATTGGAAAGCTTTATTTTTTTTACTCAAAATGACTTTTTTTTTTAAACGTCTTTCAAAAGAAATACATATAAATGCCACAGCGTAAACTCCTTTAAATTCAGTTTAAGTAAACTTCACCATTTTAAAACACAGAAATACAGAGACCAGTCGACACTTGTAAATGTCGGTTGACATTTTGTTCCTCTCTGGTCTTTCCAGCGGTCGACACTAGAATAAACCGGTCGACAGTTCTATGCTCAACTAGGAGAACGGTTGACACTTCCTTTGACAGGTCGATACTTTGGCCCTCTCTGCCCCTGCACGTCGATCCCCGCGGTCGACACCTGCTTCGGCTTTGCCTGTCACAGGTCAAGCCTCGCGGTCGACACTCCCCTTACATTTACACTGACCGGTCAACACCTTTCGACTTCGGTCGACACCTCACCCCAGAATCAGTGAAAATAACAATCCCAATTCGTTTTAAAAATAAACACACGACGAATACTCCTCGACTAGATCCACGAAGTAAAGCTCATATGTTGAAAACGTAATATTTCCCTAGTAAATCTTAAAACGACACAACTTCACTTCGACCTTCAACTATCCCCATACCACACAAGATGTAACCTCAAAATTTTATACAACTCTATTCGACTCAAAACTCTTACAATTTACACTCTCTTTACCCGCCATGGTCGTGTCGCCCCAACATTCCCCTGCACCGGCATGCGCCATCTCCCGCCAACTCCGACACTAGGCCTGCTCATCGCTTAGCAACTCACCTGACAGCGCGTCGTCACCTACACCAAGGAACACAAAACGTAAGTCTAATGCTTAGCAAGTATAGAAACATGAACTCGAAAACCAATGCAAAACTCAACCCCTACTCATGCAGTTTCTATACTCAACTCCGTTTTCTTTTCATTTCGTTATTTTCATCTTTCACTTTCCTGTGTGAGTCAGGCCAGCACCCATCCCTTCAACACTCGGGACGGCCATTCCATAACCCACGGAGCGAGGTTAGAGGCACAAATCATGTTTGCACACGAAACGACCCTACGTAACCTCCTCCTAACATCGACCGTTGAACCCTCTAGTGCTCTCAATAGCACGTTAACAATGAGGCGTTCGCAAACTGTGTCACATTACGTACTTTCATCCATGGGAACCCCCTAGTGCTTTCTCACTAGCACGTTAACGACGAGGCGTTCACTCATGCGTTGCAAATCTTTTCTTATCTGGTTACGTTTCACATATACATTTCAAAACATGCTAAAAACTCGTGTTTCGTAGTTGAAAACCATGATGCATGACAATTACAATGCACGACTCAATAACTGAACAACCAAACAACAACCAAAGCAAACAAACAAGCAACCAAACAACCAAACAATCCTACCGTTCCATGGCGTAGGCCCGAAGGCAAATCACAAGCGGTCCATCACTTACCTAGCGTTCTCGAAATCTTTTCGCGTTTTATGAATTGGTGCTCTAACTGGAATACCTATAAAATTATACCTCTCTCAATTCTAACTCCTTAAATTCATAATTTCCTATCCTGAAAATCCTAACTTATACCAAAACTCACACTCTTCACTAAACCCGAAATCCCTCGTAAATTTCTGTCCAACTTCGAAAATTCACAACTTCTTCAGTACTCGCCCGAATTGGACGATATAAAATACTACGGGTTCCTAAGGATGCCTAGTTCCCTGTGGTCGCATCCATTTCTCATTCGAATGTCCACAACTTAACGAACGTAGCCAAACAAACACCGTTCTAAATCTCACGTACATGGCTAATAAATCTCCGAATCTTCCTCACTAATTCTCGTAATCTACTCCTATTTCTATCCTAAGCACCATTACACGGACAGAAATCAGCTCTACGCTCCATTTTTCGCATTACTCTCCTAGGTTTTCACCTATTTGCCCTATACCTTTGCCAAATCTGGTTTTGCCACTAATAACGCTAACACACCAACTAACTATGCAAAACTAACGAGAACTTACCGTACATTTGAAGACTCGCGAACGAACGAAAGAAATCGCAGCGCAGAGGAGAGGAAGACGCCAATCGCGGGAGAGAAAAGAGGAGGGAACCAAAATGTTGGGGGGGAAAGGGGCACCGACGGTGCTCTCCCTCTTTTTTTTTTTTATATTATTTTATTATATTTTTCATCATTATCAAACTGCCCTCCACCCTTAACCGTTTCATAATTTTGTGATTCCGTCAAATTCTGGTTGAATTCTTAAATTTTTCTCTCCACCATTAGCTTTCAAATAATATTTTACTTAGGGGTCAAAATTTTTCGTTATTAATTTAGACCAAAACTCCGCCGATTAAAATTTACGGAAATCCAACATAAATTTCCAACGAAAAATTTTTGGGTATTACATCAACTATTTTCTATTTGTAAAACGTAGTTATTATATACTTAGCAGAGTTATCCACCGGTCAAAATTGTCGTAACAGCCACAAGTGCTCACCATGAACATATTCCGTCAACTGCGTCCTCTATCTTCAACAATGCTCATAGCTCTCACCTACAAACTCGTTACCTACATCTCAAAGTTTAACTAATGAGCATAATGCTCAGCAATTGATGTATGATAAATGACCATGATTATGCAGTTTGTAAACCAATGCAGTTTTAGTCTTTTCTTTTCTTTTCTTTTCTTTTCTTTTGTTTGGTTTTCTTTTCTTTACTTAACATTGGGACACATTACCAAAGCTCAAAATCATTGGAGACCAAGTCTGCCAAAGCTACACAGGGGGCCATCAAACTCACTGAAGCTCCATTGGTGGCGTATCGCCAAAGCATGTTTCTTAAAATTATATCTTTCTTTTTCTTTCTTAACATTGGAACACGTCACCAAAGCTCAAAATCATTGGAGAGGAAGTCTACAAAAGCTATATTGGGGCCATCTAACCCACTAAAGCTGGTGTCTTAAATTCATCTTCTATCTTTCTTACATGAAAACGTATGCATAAATTATTTTTCATACTTTTGTAAATCATGATGCATGATACATGAAGAATGTATATAACATGTGATAACCAGAATGCGTACGTATGAGCACGACTGCGAGGCGAACTTCGGGTTGCATGGCAAATCTCGGGACCTAAGCCGAATGTAGGTAAATCCCAAACTCGAGTATAGGCAAATCTCGGGTCGTAAAAATGGGGTTGTAACAATCTCATATCGCTTGGGAAGGTATATGGAAATGAAACATAAGTAAGGAAACCCTCCCAAGATAGTAAAACGCATTTTGAAGAACAATTGACAACGGACAATGTTGGATGACCAACTGAAAAGTACTCGCGAAACAAATCCGTCAGTGTAGGATATTGAGCTACGACCCAATTTCCAGAGCGGACAATATCTTACTGGAAAATGGGTCGTTATATAACAGATCCTCAATGTCATAACCATAAGCATCTAAACAATTCATATTTTCAATGTCATAACAATAAACATCTAAACAATTCATATTCTCAATGTCATAGCAATAAAAATCTATAAAATTCATATCCTTAATGATGAGCTAAACCTCAAGAAGAGCTAGCTAAAAACCCACAAATATAGAGGATGTGCTCGAGTGTGTGAGTGTGGCCGAAAATGAAATAAATGAAGGAGATGAAGAAGATGAAATGGAGTGACTAAAGATGAAATGAAGGTGAGTGTGTGTAGATGAAAACTGTGGCAAAAGAAATGAAAAAGATGAATGAAAAATGTGGTGAAAATCGTGGGTGAAGTTAACCCCCCCTTAGAGGCTCTCAAAGCTATTTAATATTATGCTTTGAGGTTAAGCGGTATTTTCCAAGAGGAAATACAACCACCTTGGGGAAGGTATCTCAACTTCTTCACCCTTTAGACTCTCCAAAGAGAGGGAATGAAGAAGACGATAAGAGCTAACCAAGCTACCTTCAAGCTTGCTAGCAATGAAGAGTTAAACTCCACACGATTTTGAGAGCAAAAATCCTGGTGATAAAGATGAACTCCAAGGTTTAAAAGATACTCAATAGATAAAATTTAGCCAAAGGTTTTTTGGCTACTACAATATGCATGCACTATATAGACCTAAGGTGGAGGTTAGGGTATCTAAATGAGGGAAGGAATGAGAGCCATTGGATGAAAAGAATTATGGGTGGCCAAGATGCATCATGCTTGGGATTTCTTGGGTTGGCTCTTCATTGACCTATTTGATGAGGGTGTTGCATCCAAATATGGGCTGAGGCTTACTCCAAATGTGAGCCAAGTGATGCTTCCAAGTGGCGGCCAAGTAATGACTCCAAATGTGGGCCAAGAGATGCTCCAAAATGTGGTTAAGTGATGCTTCCAAATGTGGGCCAAGTAATGCCTCCTAATGTGGGCCAAGATGAGGCTCCATAATATGTAACACCTGAGATTTTCTGAAATTTAATTTTTAGAAATTCATGTTGGTAAGCGGCGGAGTTCTAGTCAGAATTAAGGGCGAAAAATTTAGCCGGTTAGGTAGAAGATTTTTTTGGGGTTAATAGACAAGATGGATTTATAAGATTCCGATCAGAAATGAATCAAATAAAAGTTTAATTAAACGATTAAAGGTTGAGGGGAATTTAGTAATTATTATTATTATTATTAAAAAAAAAATTAAAAAGGAAAGAAAGGGGGAGAAGGATCGAGAACCCTCCTCCCCCCTTCAATTTCTTTCCCCTTCCTCAGCGCGAGAAACCCTCCCTTCCCTCGATGAATTCTTGCCAGTGACGTGCAGCCAACGCCGTTCTAAGTTTTCTCCTCCATTCCAACGATTTAAGGTGAGTTTAAGTAGTTATAACGTAGTTTTGGGTTGAAGTTAGAGTTTGAGGAGAGATTGATGGATAGAAATTTAGGGTTTAAGGTTTGAGATGCTTATTAGGTTGTTATTGATTGTTGTGGGATTATTGATGGTAAATACGATGGGATGGTGAGGAAGTAAACGAGTTTGAAAGAGAAACAGAGAATGTGGGATTTTAAGGACTAAAACGGAATTGATTCTGAATTTTTGGCTGGGCTACGAGCATCAGGTTCAAAAACCCTTTTGGTATGTTAAACTAGGTTATGAGTGGGGCGGGTAGCCGCTGGAATCCAGTGATTCCGACAACCGAAGTAAAAGTTATTCGCATTGGAAGTTTAGGTTGATGTTGAGCTGAGTTGGGTTAGTGAGCGATTTTGGCGAGTTCATGGAGTGTCGTGCTAGTATGGTGGTTTTAGTGCGTGAGTAGAGCATTGGGATGAATTTTGACGAAAAACGATTTCTGTTGTAGGTTGAGCAGGTTTTTTATAAAACGAGCACCACAAAAAGTTAGGATGCCAGGTAAGTAATGTAGTAGGAGTTTTGCCTTCGGGCCTACATCACAGTTCAATAGGATGCATTGCACGTTTATTTTATGTTATGTTTTCATGGTTGTGCATCATTGTTTTAAAGTAGAAGAACTATACAAAAATGAATTTCCATGTATTTATGAGACGAAAGCAATAGGATGTGAGTAGTGAAGAACGAAATTGAGAAGATACGTAAGTAGATAATGAAGGAGGGGTTGAGTGGCGTGGTCCTATGAGAGGGGCCGTGAGGTATGCCATTTCTTCCCCCGCTTTACGTAGTGGCCCTAGTCTTATGAGGGGGATTGTGAGCAGTACCACTTTACTAGGCCAAGGCTGGCTTTGTCCTATGAGGGGGACCCTAAGATGGGTCACCTTATTCTAGCCCGTAAAGAAAAAGCCAGTAATAAAAAGATAAAGAAGATGTGAAAAAGAGACAAAAACGAAAATAGAGACAAAACTGTAGAAACTGCATGTGTTAGGGGGTGTTTGATTTAGTGTGTTTATGTGCATTACTTACTTAGCATTAGGCTAATAGTTGAGTTCTGTGATGTAGGTGACGAAGCGATAGATATATTCTGGTGCCAGTTGAACCTAATTTGTGTATTGTTCTCTCTCATTCTCTTGCAATTTTTCATTGCTTCTCATCATTTTTGCCCAAAAATCTTACATCTTTTATTCTTTTTTCATCAAATGGCATCCTCTTCTCATCCTACAACTCAAAATGTCAAGCAAGAAGTTGGAACTTCTCAAAGCGCCTCGACTCAACCTCCTCTTCTATGGAATGTTCTTCATGATACTTCAAACCAGTTGAATTCAAAGCAAGATATGATGACGACATTAAAAAAAACCCTTGATCATATCTCAAGGTTTCTTATCTCAAACTTCTTCGATTAGGTTGGAATAATATGTTTGAAGAATTAAGTTTGTATAAGTTATATGATTTACATGGTTTGCATTATGAGACTCGGATTAGAGTGTTCTCTTCTACGCATTCATACTTAGTTTTTTATATGGAAAGAATATTACTTCAACTGCACAATCTCTAAATGATTTGTTGAAATATGATGTGGATGAATTAGTAAAGTATATTATAAAGCTAGTAAGGACCCGTAATTTATTGGGACATCAAGAAGGTTAGATTTCTTGAGAAAATTTTTGAAAAACCCGAATGTCAGAGTATTGTTCAGGGCTAAGGATTTATATGTTTTCACAAAAATCATTCATCACATTTTCACATACAATATATTACTTAGAGATAATCATAGGGACCACATTTGTAGCATAGATTTGTATGTTTTGTTTAAGATTATTAATAGTGAACGATTTAATATGGGGCACATTATTCTTCACCGCATGCTAGATTTTTCCATCAAATCATCCTAGTCCCTTCCATTCAATTTCCTTATGATGCAAGTTTTTCAAGCTAATGGATTTGTGATTCCTCCAATTGCGATTTTTAAGCTGGTGAGGATTGTTGATACTTACATCATTCATACCATAGCTAAGATGGGTATTGTTCTCGATGGTATTGGCAATTGAATCTTCAAAGCTATGTCACATGCCTCGTCCTCTGTTGGCACCTTTGAAAGTCAAATTGCACCTATTAAGTGCAATGTGCCCAATGCTCCATTGTCCTTTTCTCGCTTTGCTCGTGTTCACCCTCAAGGTGGAATTTCTACGTTAGAGGAGAAGATGGATCTTAAGGCTGCATGTCTCTATAGTCTTAGTATGAGCATGGAGCGCGCTTCCAAGATCAGGTTTCCTCCTTTGTATGCTTTCAGGCCGAAATATCATCACGTTTTAATTCTCTGGAATGTCATTTTGAGGAGTTTTCCAACTCCTATTGGACCAATACCTTCGTCGATGAAGCTCCCTCCATAGCCAAACAAAACATGTCATCATCAACTGTGACATTCCTTCTTCTGATTCTTAGTTTGGCTCTTAGAACTGAATTTTCTTTCTTTTATTTATCTTGGTTGTGATCTGAATATAATTATTATGTTACTTTTGGCTTATGGAGCATGTTTTAAAATGAAAAAAATATATTTTTTTTAATGTAAAACGACGTACTACATTTTGATTATCTCTTGTTTTTTAAAGAAAGTCATAACATAAGTTTTCACTTGCATTTGGATACAATATAGGATTTCTTATTGAGTTAGTTGCTAATCCTAAAGACCCTCACCATTTCCCCAGGTTAGGATCATGTAGCTGATATGGTTGTTGATCACCAAGCAGTGGTCCGCTTTTGGTTCTCCTATCTTTCATCTTGAGTGTTATTTTGTTCTAGCAAGAGACTATTTGTTTATGTTAATTTGTTTACTTAATTTGTTTAAATTTTAGATTTTATATATCATTTCTTTGAATTATTTAAGTTTTTTACTAATTTTTAGGTAATCACTATGTGAATTTTAGACAATTCCTTGTTGGTCTGGGCTCCTATTAATTTAAAATCTTCTGATGTAAAACCTAGTTTGGTGTTGGACGATCGAGTCTTCTTTGAGAATTGGATCACTCAAGACAGCATTTCTGTCTAGGCCCACCTCTGAGTCGTGACACCACGTAAGACAGTAAATATAAAAATAAAATTAGATGGTATACCTAACATTACAAAAAAAAAATCATCTTTCAATTTTTCAAATACCTTAAAAGTGAAATTAGCATTTTATCATTCATATTTTTAGTCTTACTTAGACTAAAGAATTTAAGTACTATATTTTCAAGTCTTGAATGGAACAAAAAATTTGAGGTACTATGAAATAAAATACTTGAAATCACTTGTTCAAAGTGCCATTGTATTTGTTGGCAAGACTTTGAATAGGATAAATAGACACAACAATAAAACCAAAATTGGAGATATCAATGTTAGATTTTGTTTTCCTTAATTCCTAAAATGCGTTATTCCCAATATCTCTATCTATGTATAATTACCAAGAGAACTGAATTACTTACTTGGGTACATTACAAACATTAAATGAAAGACTGGTTGTTAACAATCTTCTAATCAACACCATTCTTTGAGGAAAGGAATCTCTCTTTATTGCCTCCTTCATGAGATATCAAAAGAAGTGAATAGAATAAGCGAATAACCTTATTGGGTCATGTTTCTAATTTCATCCTTCGTTAAATCAAATTCAGATTTCTAGTCTCTTTATAGGTGTAAAAAATGTTATTTTTATATTATTAAAAATTTTCAAATAAATTTATCACGTTGTTAATGGTCAACGGATCATGGGTTGACATGTTTTATCGTTTAACGATCATGTTAAATTTTTTGGTCAATTTGTCAAAATTGGTAATTTGAGAAATTATTGTGTAAGAACCCGGAAAATTTCATATTTTTAACTTTAATTTTTCCGAAACTTTTAATTTAATTTCGATTGGAGTTTCGAAAAAATATTTTAACGGGACATTTAAGTTGTAAGACTCAAAGTCTACTTTTGTGATGGTTTTCGGAATTCAAAGTCGGGAGGACGATAATTTAACAAAGTTGCGGACGATAAAAACGAGTGAGGGCATTTTGGTAATTTGTAATTGAAATAAAAATAATAATAATAAGTTATAAGGTGGAATGGCTTCGGGTGGAAGCCATTCCACCCTGTGTTGTCGCGCGGCAGAGAGAGCGAGACCCGAGAGAGAGAGCAAGAGAAGTCGGGGAAGGGAAGCTGCCGACGACCGACCGCCGAGGGAGAGACGCCGATGCCCAGAGTACCCCGGTGAGCTGAAGAGAGAAGCTGTTTTGCCTTCCCGCGCTGAAGAACCGAAGGTGAGTTCTCCCCTGTTTTGGTTTCTGTCGACCGAACTTGGAAGCTTAATTCTTCTTGAAATTTGCGTCGATTAGAGCTCGTTTTGTGGGGTGTTTTAGGACCTAGCGAGCGTGTGTGTGCGGCTCGGCCTTCTCGCGACAGAACCGAATGAGAAACAGGAAATTCTCTCATTCGGTCCTGCCCTGCTTTGATAGCCGAGCGTCGAGTTGTTTTGCCCTCTGCATTTCAGGGGATTTTGTGATAAATTTAGAATGAATGAGGGGGGGATTTCAGGGCTCAATGAACCGATTGAGAATTCCTCGGTTTTGGAAAGAAAACCGTAGGAAATTTTGTACTGCCATGCTATTTCTAATTAGGAACTCCCCAAATTGTTAATGTATGCATTGGTAGATCGAAATGTGATTGTTCGGTGAAGGAATTGGCGACATTGGATCGAAGTTGAATTTTTTGCTATTTTTCTTATAAAAACAGATTCTGTTTTTGGCCGTTTTGGCTAGGCTTGGGTTGATTATTTTAAATTCTATTTTTGTGGGTTAAAATAGGTTGTTAGAGGAACGTATGGCCGCTGGAATCGTTCGATTTCGAAATCCGATGCAAAAGTTATGCGCGTCGGACGTTTATGGCGGATTTTTGTCCGAGTCAAATTAGCGAGCGTTCTTCATAGAAATTCGACGTGTGATAGTAGCATAGCCGTTTTCGATGCGTAAGACTAGTTGCGAGTGAGTATTGATTGAAGAGAAGTGAAAATGTGAAATTTGATAAAAATGGCAGATTCAATTTTTAGCATTTTTCGCCGGTCTACGGCTTACCATTTTAAAATCCGTCTTAGTATGTTAGACTAAGTCCCTAAGGGGACGTTTAGCCACTTGAATCGCTCGATTCCGTTAACGGACGCAGACGTTATGCGCGTCCGAACTTTGGGCTGATTTTCGGCTGAACCAAACCAATGGCCATTTTTAGTTGGAATTTCATGAGTGTTGTTAAGGAAGGTTATTTTTTAGCTATTTAGTAGATTTTGAGATAAATATTGATGAGTGGTTGTTTGTGTTTTAGGTTGAGACACTTTGGCGAAGTCGTGCGTCGAGCGAGCTTAGAACGCCGGGTAAGTAGTGCATGCATTCGTTTTGCCCAAGTGGGCCTACACTGTAGAACTTTAGGGTTTATGTGATTGATTGTAGTGTACGTGCGTATTGTTTGTCATGCATCATATTTTAAAAACGTGAACGAAAATAGTTTTGAGCATGTTTTGAGTATGTGGTGAGACGTGTGGCGGTGGTACCGTGGATCCCGCTAGTGTGCGGGCCGGTGCTTCACCAGTTGTGGATTCCGCTCGAGGAGTGGGCCGGATGAGCCGTCATGCAGCGTGAATGTGTTGACGGTGAGGGTGATGGGCAGTGGTACCGCGGATCTTACTACTGTGTGGGCCGGTGCAACACCAATCGCGGATTCTGCTCGAGGAGTGGGCCGGCTGGGCTGTCGCGAAACGTGTGTGTGTAGCAACTATGGCCCCGTGCTGGGGAGGCTGGGACGGGGGCGACGTGTCAGGATATAGTGTGGCGCGAGGTGCACCCTTACCCTGATGTGGTTGTCGTGTGGTGATGCGTGTGTGTAGCTTGTGGGCCTCGTTGCTGGGGAGTCCGGGACGGTGGCGACGTGTCAGGGTGTAGGGTGATGTTAGGTTCCTCCTTACCCTGGTGCAGCTACACTACACGTCACAGATGTGACAACATAAGTGTGAGTGTAGAGACTGCATGTGGTAGGATTGTATTGTCGGCTTTTACTTTCATATCGCATTATTTACTAAGCGTTAGGCTTATGTTGTGTGTTCTGTGGTGTAGGTGTTGACGACCTTGCTGGTGAGCCTAGTCCTGAGGCATAGGATGGTTGGCGGCGTGCGACCGAGGCACCGGATGGCGGATTTTGTTAGGGCGACCCGACCCGTGGAGATGGTAGGTGGTGGCCTGGTTTGTTTGCGGGTATTTTTCTTTTGTGGTGATTATGTACAGTCGATGAGATGAGTTGTATATGCGTCAGTGTATAGGTGTATATGGAGTGCGTGTGATTTTGGCGACGTATGCATATATTTTACATGTAGGAGCTTAGAAGTTGCTCTATACTGTGAATTTTCTTCGTTTGCATTTAATGGATTTTCGTTGTCTTCATACTCTGATTTTATTATGGTGATTTCTCTTGATGATGGATAGATAAATATTATTAGTTTTGGTGAATTGTATGCAAGGTTTTAAATTTTTGGGATAGCCAGTTTTTAGGCGTTACTCTGCCGAAATTTTGGGAGAGGGGTTGGGAGTCAAGAGGATATGAAATAGGTTGAGGTGTGTATAGTAAATGCTAGAGAAGTGTAGATGAGCGTAGGAGTGCGGCGTGATCGCAGGTGCGCGGGGCACGCGGCCCTGCAGGTACTCACGGGTCGTGCGGCGGCGGGTAAAAGCGTGCGCGCGGACGTGCTGTACAGCGGCAGGGTGCGTGGGGCATGCGGCGTTGTGAGCGTGCGCGGGACACAGTGACGTTGAGTTGGCACGTGCGGCACCGTGAGGGTACGCGCGGGGTGTCGAAGTGGGGACGTGAGTGCGCGGCACCGGATTGTGTAGTTCGAGGGGTGTGTTGGATTCTTTTCTAAGATTTCGAAACTTACCGTTTTATCTTAAACTATCTTAAATGGTTTTCTTTTTCGCTGCGTAGTTTTCGTGTTGAGGATTTCGTGTTTCCTCTTCGGGACGCAAGTTGTTTTCAGATCGAGTCGAAAATTTTTCATACTCATAAATGTTCTTTTGAAAATGATTTGAAAACGAAAGGGGTATTAAATTGAGTGAGTTATGTCAAGTGTTAGTGTGTATAGTGTGTAGATGCACTATAGCGCACCGGGAACGCGAGGTTTCTCGAGGTGTTACATATTGTGGGGTTAATTTTGAGGAAGATTAATGTTTGTGGAGGAAAATTGAAGGGTAAATCATTCTCCCCTTGCTTTCTGTGTTTAAATATTAGAGTTTTTATGTAAACCAAACTTGAAAGCTCGAATCCATGTATTGTTTACATGTTATCTAAGTAGGTTTAAGTTTTATTGAAGTTATTAGATGAAATGGTGGTGAGAAACGACGAGGCAGGGCAATTTTTAAAACTTCTTATTTTTTAAAATTGTTAATGTATCCACTGTTATGGTTGCTCTGTGGTTTAGTTAGCACTTTTAATTCAATCTCTTGTTTCTTTTTCTCATCATTAACTTTATTGGTATATATGTAAAAACCATTAGTTGAATGACAATAATAGAGAACATAATTTCTCTTGTTGTCAAACTCTCTCTCCTCTTGTCATCAGGTACTTTTTCTCCTTCGTTCCGGTTTTGTTCACCAGCTGTTCTTGCTTACGGCAATGTAGATTCAAAATTGGTATTAGAGCTTAAGAAGGATGGCGTCCTCTAGCTATACACCTCCCTCCTCCCCCACAATAGTTTCACCTTTGCCTCTCCTTCCCCTTACCTCTGCAACCCATATATTGACAATCAAACTAAACAGCACGAACTACCTGATTTGGAAAGCGCAACTTCTGAATATTGTGATTGCCAATTGTATTGACCATCTCTTGAACACCTCTATTCCAAACCGTCCAAAATTTCTGGACTCGATTTCTTCTTAGCTAAACCTTGAATTTACTACCTGGATGAGGTATAACCAGCTCATAATGAGCTAGATGTTCTCCTCCATGCTCTAAGATTTATTGCCCCAAATCATGTCCTTCCCTACCGCCGGCAAAATATAGGATGCTATGGCTCGTATTTTCACCTCTTCGTTGCTGGCAAGGATAACCTATTTACGAAGCCAGCTCCATTCAATGTCCAACGATGGACTTTCTGTCGTTAGCTATGTACCAAAAAAATTATGAATTTGTGCAACACGCTAGCAGAAATCGGGGAACCAATTTCTTACCGAGACTGCCTGATATATTTCCACGGTGGGTAAGGAGTGAATACATTGCGTTCGTGGTCTCCATCACAAACTAGGCGGACAAACCCTCTTTGGAAGAAGTTCATAGTCTTCTCCAGATCTTCAATTTTTGCTTGAAGAAACAAAACGCGGCTTTGTCCCTTCTGATGCCGAGTTTGCTTCAGACGAACGCTGCCTAATCTCCCCACCCAGTTTGGCCTTCTCGTTCGCCACTGGCCGTCTCGTTCAAACCAAATCAACACGCTGTCAATTGAAACAGTGGACTGGGTTTTTTAAGATGTCGCCCGCCCAGGCCCAACGACCCATTTAAAGCCTGCTGTCAAATTTGCAGCAAAACGGGCCACTCTGCCTCCTCCTGCTACCATTGCCTAAACCTATCCTACAGACCAGCCCAGTTCAATCATCACCTGATCTAGTCTCCTTTCAACCAACCCCCATCTCACCCTTCGGCCCACTTAGCTGTTCACTTAGTAGCCTAAAATCCATCTTCCCAAAATCCATACCCATCTTCATTTCCTCATTTCGGTTTGGAACAACCACCAGCTTCCAATGTCAGTGTCCTCTCGACTCCAACTTCTATGTTCACTGTCGAGCCTTGGCTTCTAGATTTCAGTGTGACAAATCACTTCTCTCCGACTATCTCAAGCACAACCCTACTTCGGTTCCTCCACTGTCACCACTGCCGATGGTACTTTTCTTCCAATTCTAAACACTAGTTCTGCATATACTCCCTCTATCACCAAATCTTTGAAATTAAATTCCATTTGTCACACTCCACAAAAGTCACACAATCTTATTAGTATCCAAAAATTTTGTCAAGATAACTCTGCTCATGTCAAATTTCATGCAAATTATTTCTGTGTTGAGGATCAAATTTCTCATCGGCTCCTTCTCCAACGCACCCTCTCTAACGATCTTTACCAGATCCAGCCAACTCTCTTGGTTCATGCACTCTCTACTTGGCTCCCCACTTCAATCCGAGACTCCACTACTTTTTGGCATATCCGGCTCGGACACCCTTCTCTGTCTGTTTTACAGAAGGTGTTCAAATTGTGTAATCTTCCCTTCTCTACCTTAGGTTCCCATCAATTGTGTGTATCTTTTTCGATGAGTAAGACTCATCGTCTTCCTTTCGTAAACTCTAATTCTCATGCTAAATACTCTTTTCATCTAATACACACTGATGTTTGGGATCTGTTCCCTGTGAACTCTGTTACTGGTGCACATTACATTTTGTTATTTATTGATGACTACATTCAATTTATTTGGTTTTTTTCGTTAAAATTAAAAAATGAAATTTATTCTACTTTTGTACACTTTCACATATTTGTTCAAAACTAATTTGGCGTCTCTATTAAAAGTGTGGAATCGAACTGAGGTGGTGAGCTCCAATCTCTGACACTGCTTTTTAAGTCCTTTGGCATAACTCATTGTATTTCCTGCTCATATACTCTAAACCAAAACGGTCGTGTCAAAAGGAAAAATCGACATGTCGTCAAAACTAGGCGTGCCCTTCTGTATCATTTCTCTGTTCCCTTACCTTCTGGCCATATGTTTTTCCTATGGCCACCTTCTTAATTAACTTGCTTCCTACTCCTGTTGTACAAGATAAATCTCCATATAAATATTTATTCAAGTCCATTCTCAATTACTCATCATTACGTGTCTTCGATTGTCTATGTTTTCCCTGTCTTCGACTCTTCAACAAGCAAAATTATAACCCCGATTCCTTCCCTGTGTGTTCCTAGGTCCTAGTATTTATCACAAAAGCTTTATATGCTTAGATCCTAAATCCAAAAAAATCTATATCTCTTGCCATGTTACATTCGGGGAATCCAATTTTCCCAATACTTCTTTACAGCAATCTCAACTCGAAGCTCCCTCCTTCTCCTTATCCATTCCCTCTGTCTTTCTTATACCCCTCTCACAAAATACGTTTTACACGCATTTAGTATAACACTTCTCCTTAGATTAGACGATCGAGTCATCTCTGAGATCTGCCTCCGGGTCGTGACTCGTATTTTTGCAGTACCAATTTTTGGGTCGTCGGGGCGATAATCGGCGGGGTTCTAGTTAGAATGGAGAGCGGAAAATTTGTAAGATTAGGTAGGAGATTATTTCGAGACTAATGGTGAGGAGAAAATTTTAGAACTCCAACCGAAAACGGATTGAATAGCCGTTTGATTAAAATATTAAAGTGGGAGGGCGAAAAAATAATTAATTTATTATTATTATTATTATTATTATTATAAAATAAGTAACAAAGAGGGGGAGGATCGTAAATCTCCCCCTCCACTCTGTTTCTTCCTCCCCCTCCCCGCGTGAAGAAAGCAGTGAACGGAAGAAGACCATCCCGCGGCAAACCCTCCTTCCGATGACGTTCAACCAACGCTGACCTCCATTTTCTGCTTTACTTCGACAGTAAGGTAGATTTTAGTGGTTTATGGTTAGTTTTGGTTAACGGAAGAGTGTGATGAGAATTTGATGGATAGGGAATTAGGGTTTTAGGGTTTGAAAATTTGTTGGAGTTATTATCGATCTCCGTAGAATTGTTAATGATAAATGTGATAGATTGATGATGAATGTGCGGAGTTTTTACTGAAAGGCCGAGGAAGGGGGATTTTGAACCCTAAGGCCTATTTTGTTTTCAGATTCTGCCTTGACTTCAATTAATGGTTTTAAATTCTATTTTGGTATATTAAATTAGGTTATGATTGGAGCGTTTGGTCATTAGAATCGAGTGACTCCAATGACGGACGCAAAAGCTATGCGCATTGGAATTTATGTTGATTTTAGTCAAAATTCAGGTTAGCGAGCCGTCTTGGTTGGGCATTGGTGGAGTGAGTTAGTAGACATAATTATAGTGTGTGGAACGAGTTGTATGATGAGTTTTTAATGTGAATTGTTATGTGATAGGTTGAGCCCGAGGAGGTGATAGAATCGAGCACCACAGAAAGTTAGGACGCCAAGTAAGTAGTGTGAGTAGTGTGTGCATGTGCATTGCCCTTACGGGCCTTGATAACTCTTAAATTAGAGTTATTTTATATTATTTATTATTAATAAAATTCGTATGATTTAAATGAATTTAAATAGAATGTGGCCAAAATTATAATAATTGCCATAAATTATTAAGTATAGAAAGAATTTAAGATATTAATGATTTTTATGCATATATTTCTAATTAAATCAGATTATGAGCATTAATAATTATTTTTTATCTTTGGCCACAGAATTATTAAAAAGTGGATTGCACATTTGAACAACCTAAAAAAAAGGAAGATAAATGGAGAATGCTCTAAAATCAGGGAAATTGAATTGATGGAAGAGCAAGAGAGAGAAGAGGAAGAGAATGGTGATGTGGCCCTAAACGACAAAAGAAGAGTGATGTGTCGCGAAAAGAAAGAAGAGAAGAGTTGGCTGATGAGAGAATTTAAAAGGGAATAAAAATTTAAAAATGAAAAGGAGGATTTTGGAAGGAGAGAGAAAATTATTCTCCCCCTGAAAAGGGGGATTTTTATTTCTTCTCTTGATCTTTCAAAAACTCTCCTTTTTACTGATTTTTTTTCTCTGGCTGTTAGGGAAGGCTCTCTCGCTCTTTGGCGGACGACATGAAGATCTCTAGAGGAAGAATTCTCTAAAGAGCGATTGTTCAAAAGAAGAGTGAAGACCATAATTTCTTCTATACTTTTTATTTTTCTCTTCATAAATATTTTTATTATGATTTTTATTAGTATGATTTTATGCTAAGTTTTTAATATTGGTTAGGAAAGATAGTACTCGTTATGTGTTTTACTTAATTCTATGAAAGTTTACGTATTTTTTATGGAACAATCTATCATGATGTTTATTGCTTAATTTGAATTGTATCGACGGACAAATTTGATGTTACATGTTCCTATTGTATCGATAGGTAGATAGGAATTTTAAGATACATAATAGATTAAATAAATTAAATTGTTGCAAAGTTGTTGATATTAATTTATTTGGCATTGAGAATAGAGCTGAAAAGAAATTCAATTCAAGTTTTATTCTTTCAAAGTCGAAAGAAACCTTAGGTTGAATTTAACTAGGCAATTCGATAAAACCCTAGAAAAATATTTGTTCTCGCTGTTTCGTAGAAAATGTTGTAGCTTTCTGTAACATCAGTAGTAAAATTCACGTAACGAGGAAATCGACCCTAACCAAGCTTTTATTATTGTAATCATCCTAAATTAGTTTAATTTATTTCTCTAGCATATCTAAGTGATTTCTAATTTTATATTATTCTTTCGTCACGTTATTTGTCTTATTAATTCATCTTTATTTAATATAATTTTATAGCGATTAAAATTGATTAAGAATATCCTCGTGGGATCGACTTTTACTTACTATTTATTACTTTGTTAACGACACGTACACTTGCGTTAGCTGTAGAAAATCCACTAATAGGCCTACACCATAGGACAGTAGGGAGGTATTGCGTGTTTTACCTGTTGTGTTCGGTCATGCGTCATGTTTTAAAAAGTGTAACGAAAATGAATTTGAGTATGGTTTTATGTGCGAATGTGAAGTGCGATGTACGGTGGTGAGGACGATGTGTGTGGGCAGCTTTGGCCTCGTTGCTGGAGAAATCGGGACGGTGGCGACATGCTAGGGTGTGGTGTGGCGAGCGCGTCCAGCCTCACCCTAGGGTGGCTGCTACAGTGTGTGTGTGGTGGTATGCAACTATGGCGTCGTTGTTGGAGAAATCGGGACGATGGCGACGTGCCAGGGGGTGGTGTGGCGAGTGCGTCCAGCTTTACCCTGGAGTGGTTACGGTGGGTAGAGTGATGTGTGGGTACGGTTTGAGGGCCTCGTTACTGGAGAAACCGAGACAATAATGATGTGTCAGGGTGTGAGGTGGCGAGAGAGTCCAGCCTCACCATGGTGCGGCGGTACCGTGCGACACCGGTTATGACAACATAGTGAGAATTTAGAGACTACATGTGATCGGATTGCATTGTCGTTTTACGTTTCATATTGCACTACTTACTCAGCGTTAGACTTCTGTTGTGTGTTCCGTTGTGTAGGTGGAGATATTTCAGCAGGTGAGTTGCAAGAGCCTAGACAAGATGAGTAGGCGGTTGGCGGCGTGCTACAGTGTACTGGCAGGTGGAGTTCGTCAAGGCAACCCGACCCGTGGGGTGAGGTTAAATGGTGGTTCTTTTGGGTTGTATTTTGAGAGGTATAAGTCAAGTGTATAGATTTTTGAGAATATATGTTTGTTTGGAACGATTATAGTTAGGATTGGTGTAAAGTTGTGTTTTTGAAATTTCTTGAGGGGATTATGTCTTAAAAACACAGGTCTTTACTTCATGGTTTTAATTCGTGGAAGTTTTCGACGTCCGTTTTTTTTTAACTAGTGTTATTTTTATACTGCTGGTGCGAAGTGTCGACCGAAGCCATAGGTGTCGACCGGTCAGTGTAAATTGGAAGGTGAGCGTCAACCGCGGGGCTCAACCTGTGCAGGCAGAGAGAAATGAGGTGTTGACCGGCGACCGTGGGTGTCGACCGGTTACTGTAAAATCAGTGAGAGTGTCGACCACGGGGTTCGACCTGCGCGGACATAGAGGATCAATGTGTCGACCTATGAAAGCAGGTGTCGACCGCTCTCTGAGATGAGTGTAGAAGTGTCGACCGGTGTTCTCGGTGTCGACCGACAAAAAGACCAGAGAGAAACGTATTGTCATCCGGCGTTCGCCAGTGTCGACCGATGAAAAACCCAAGACAACCCAAGTGTCGACCGGCGTTTGCAGGTTTCGACCGGTCTCTTTATTTTTATGTTTTAACAAGTGAAGTTTATTTAAACCGGTTCTAAATTGAGTTTTCTGCTGCGGCATTCTTTAATAGTTTTCAAATAGTACTGATTTAAGTCAAGGAACATAAGTTTCAAATTTTATACGAATTCTATCGAGGTGAGAAGTAAGTGCACAGTTGGCCACCGGGTCCGGGGACGACTCGGGGGCGTTACAGATGTGGTTTTGGGGCAGTGAACGAACTAGAAACGGATAGGTTTCCAAAGCGTTACAGTTATGGTATCAAAGGTTTTACCCAACAAGAAGCATGGTCAACGAGGATGTTAGACCCCTCGGAGGAGGGGTGAGATTGTGAAGGCAAAAGAGCCTGTCACAATTCCCACACCGTTTAGGGGAAAGGTAGAGGGGATGGTTAATAGAGGGAAGAAGGTATGGTACGAGTGTCAGAGCCACGAGGTCGACGTCGTTTGATGGATCTCCTAATACCACCAGTCGATACATGGGAGTACTCCACCAACTATAAGTATTTCTTAGACCCCTCATAGTTTTGTTTGGACTCACTAGATGTTGTGATGTACAGATTTAGCGTTATGGTTAGAGAGACGCGTAGAGCTGTAGGCGATATGGATGACATCGTTAGACAACTTGCTGAGTTGGTCAACCGCCAATCACAGCAGCTGAAGCTGTTCATGAGTAGGGAGGACCAGGGCCAATCTAGTTCCCAGACTTCGACGGATTGTGGGGGTGATAGGTTGTGCAGGCTTAGACCCCCAGTGTTCGACGGATCATCTTCGAACCCACTCATTGCTGAGGAGTAGATTCAAAGTATGGAAGACATGTTGAACTATGACAAGGTGGATGATCAGGACAGAGTTCCCGCTGCAGCATTCCACCTGGCCAAGGATGCCCAATTGTGGTGAAATACGGTGAAGGCCACGAAAGATGTGAAGGTCATGACCTGGGAAGTGTTTAAGGCGATATTCTTTGGTAAGTATTTCAGCCACTTGGTCAGGACCCAGAAAATGGTTGAGTTCGCCCAGTTGAGACAAATGAGTACAGTGGCCGAGTATGTGAGACAGTTTAAGGCGTTGTCTCGGTTTGCCAGACATTTGGTGAGCCTAGATGAGAACAAGGTACACTAGTTCATGCAGGGATTAAAGCCAGATGTATACATGGGCATGCGAATAGCAGGGACGCGAGGGGTGCCCTATGAGGATGTTGTGGCCAAGGCATTGGACATCGAGAAAGCGGGAATGAAGCTTCCCAGCTACAGAGAACCGCTTAAAGAACGGCCCTGATGATTTTTCAAGGAGTTACTACCTCAGCAGAGTGGGGAGGAATCGTCCCAACAGAAGGGCCTAAAGAGGGCTAACGATAGCTCGAGCAACCAGGGGAGCAATAAGCGGCCTCAAGGGTCAGGGCAGTTCCCTGTATGCCCTAAGTGCAAGAAGAATCTCCCCGGTGAGTGCAGGATAGGCGCGGGGCGATGCTACAACTATGGTAAGGTGGGCCACATGTCCAGAGATTGTGAGAAGCTGCGACAGAACTGGTGCTTCAATTGCAATAAGGTGGAGCATTTTGCTGAGGATTGCCCGAACTTGAGCAAGGCTCCAGCGAGGGTAGCACCAAGGGTCTTCGCCCTCATTGAGCCAGATGATGCCGCCCAGCCATCGATGATTTCAGGTAATATTTTATTTCGGGCGTGGCAGCTTACGCCCTTGTCGATATGGGTGCCATACATTTGTTCGTGTTTACTGCCTTCGTGGTCAAGGCAAATTTAGTGTCCAGCTCTTATGGGCAGTTTTATAGTACGTTGTTACCGTCGAGGAGGCGCCTATGCTTGGATCATGCGATATAGGGTGATAGTGTGACAGTGGGAAGATTCCTTTTGACTTGAGGACGTAGGGGTTAGATTATGGGGTCATAGTTGATCCAACTGAGGTTGTGAAATTTATGTGCAAGACTATATTCAAAACAGCACGTAGGGTAACCCTTATTATGAAACAACAAGGGGAGCGGTAATTGGGAGAGCGGAAATATATATGGCTATATTGGAAGATTAGACTAGTTGAAAGGAGATTGAGAAATCTAAGAATAAGTTAGGAGTCCAAGAGCATAATTTCTGGTACTCTTGGTTAAAGGTGTATGGATGGGATGATGATTCTTTGAGGCTCTTATTGGGGGATATTTTGAGAAGTTACGTCGATAACACGGTGGAGTACCAACAAAGATTGTGAAAAAGGGTTTAGTTTATCAGTGAAAATTTAGGGACTTAGAAATTTTAAATTTTGATAATTAGTCAAAACAAATGTTACTCGAGGATATCTAGAGTTATATTTTATCAATGATGCTAAGTATGAGTTTGGAAATTTAGAATTTGGATGAAATTTCGTTGAGAGGGATGTAGGGAAGAGATCCAATTAGGTAATTTTAGATATTGGGGTTATAGATAATTGAATAGAATCACTATTGGGTTGGACCTGAGGACGTAAGAATTCGAAGAGATTTGGAACAACAGTTTTGCATAGTCTACAACAAGTTTACGAACAATAAGATTCTTGGACGAATCAATATGAGGAAACGGAAAGAGTGTTCAGAAACAATTTAAGTTTAAAGAGAGTAGCTTAGAATGGTTCAAATATGAAGCATGTAGTGATGATTGGGTAGGGAAGTTAGGTTTTGAGCGAATTATGGCTAAATGAGGCTAGGTATGGAATTAGAATAGAGGACTCAGAGAAATTAGATTATAACTGGTAAAATTAATGAACAGTTGAGTGTATAGTACATAATTAATTTGTGGAATAGGATAGTGCTCAATACATAGACAAGCATGCAAATAGTTAGATTGAAAATAGCAAACACCATCATAGGACCAGAATTGGATACCTAGTTGTAGGAGTTGTTGACGGAGGATCATAAAGTTAAAGCCTTAGTGGGTGGACCACTAAAGTTTTAGAATGTAGATGGAAACCAAGAAGTAATCGGAGGGGACGAACTCAATGATATGTAAGCGAGTCGTAGTTTGAAGAAGGAAATTAAACACAATAGCGTTAAAGAACTAAGAGCTAAAGGTAGATTTGACGTTGCTCGAAGAGAGCCTAAATGCAAGATAGTGGATTTTGTGGTGTCAATTTCGGGAAGCTATAGTTGTGCAAATTTTGGGGACAAAATTCTTTTAAGGAGGGGAGGATGTAACACCCATATTTTCGCAGTACCGATTTTCGGGTTGTCGAGACGATAATCGGCAGGGTTCGGGTCAGAATGGAGAGCGAAAAATTAGTAAGATTAGGTGGGGGATTATTTCAAAACTAATGGTGAGGAGAAAATTTTAGGACTCTGAGCGGAAAGAGATTGAATAGCCGTTTGATTGGGAGGATGAAAAAGTAATTAGTTTATTGTTATTATTATTATTATTATTACTTAGAGAGGAGAAGGATCGTAAATCTCCCCCTCCTCTGTGTTTCTTTCTCCCCCACCCCAACCCGCGTGAAGGAAGCGGTGAACGGAAGAAGACCCTCTACGGCAAACCCTCCTTCCGACGACGTTCAACCAACGCCGACCTCCGTTTTCTACTCTACTTCGACGGTAAGGTAGATTTTAGTGGTTTATGGTTAGTTTTGGTTAATAAAAGAGTGTGATGAGAAATTTGATGGATAGGGAATTAGGGTTTTAAGGTTTGAAAGTTCATTGGAGTTATTATCGATCATCGTAGAATTGTTGATGATAAATGTGATAGATTGATGAGGAATGTGCGGAGTTTTTGCTGAAAGGCCGAGGAAGGGGGATTTTGGACCCTAAGGCCTATTCTGTTTTCAGATTCCACCTTGGCTGTGGTTAATGGTTTTAAATTCTATTTTGATATGTTAAACTAGGTTATGATTGTAGCGTTTGGTCATTGGAATTGAGTGATTCCGATGACGAACGCAAAAGTTATGCGCGTTGGAAGTTAGGTTGATTTTAGTCGAAATTCAGGTTAGCGAGCCATCTTGGTTGGGCATTGGTGGAGTGAGTTAGTAGACATAATTTTAGTCTGTGGAAGGAGTTGTGTGATGAGTTTGTAATGTGAATTGTTATGTGATAGGTTGAGCCCAAGGAGGTGATAGAAACAAGCACCACGGAAAACTAGGACGCCAGATAAGTAGTGTGAGTAGTGTGTGCATGTGCATTGCCCTTACGGGCCTACACAATGGGACGGTAGGGAGGTATTGCGTGTTTTGCCTATTGTGTTCGATCATGCATCATGTTTTGAAAAGTGTAATGAAAATGAATTTGAGCGTGGTTTTATGTGCGAATGTGAAGTGCGATGTGCGGTGGTGAGGACGATGTATGTGTGGGTAGCTTTGGCCTCGTTGCTGGAGAAACCGGGACGGTGGTGACGTGCTAAGGTGTGGTGTGGCAAGTGTGTCCAGCCTCACCCTAAGATGGCTGCTACGGTGTGTATGTGGTGGTGGTGGGCAACTATGGCCTCGTTGCTGGAGGAACCAAGACGATGGCGACGTGCTAGGGGGTGGTGTGGCGAGTGCGTCCAGCCTCACCCTGGAATGGTTGCGGTGCGTAGAGTGACGCGTGGGTACGGTTTGAGGGCCTCGTTGCCTGAGAAACTGGGACAATGGCGACGTGCCAGGGTGTGAGGTGGCGAGAGAGTCCAGCGTCATCATGGTGCGGTCGTACCACGCAGCACCGGGTTGACAACATGAGCGAGAATGTAGAAACTGCATGTGATAGGATTGCACTGTCGTTTTACGTTTCATATTGCATTACTTACTGAGCGTTAGGTTTATGTTATGTGTTCTGTTGTGTAGGTGCAGAGATTTCAAGGGTGAGTTGCAAGAGCCTAAACAGGATGAGTAGGCGGTTGGCGGCGTGCTACCGTGTGCCGGTAGGTGGAGTTCGTCAAGGCAACCCGACCTGTGGAGGGAGGTTAGATGGTGGTTCTTTTGGGTTGTATTTTGAGAGGTATAAGTCAAGTGAATAGATTTTTGAGAATATAAGTTTGTTTTGAATGATTATATTTGGGATTGGTGTAAGGTTGTGTTTTTGAAATTTCTTGAAGGGATTATGTCTTAAAAACACAGGTCTTTACTTCATGGTTTTAATTCGTGGAAGTTTTCGTCGTCCTTTTTTCTTTCGAACTGGTGTTATTTTTATACTGCTGGTGTGAAGTATCGACCGAAGTCCATAGGTGTCGATCGGCCAGTGTAAATTGGAAGGTGAGTGTCGACCGTAGGGTTTGACCTGTGCGGGCAGAGAGAAATGAGGTGTCAACTGGCAACCGTGGGTGTCGACCGGTTAGTGTAAAATCAGTGACAGTCTCAACCGCAGGGTTCGACTTGCGGGAGCAGAGAGGATCAAGGTGTCGACCTGTGAAATCAGGTGTCGACCGCTCTCTGAGATGAGTGTAGAAGTGTCGACCGGTGTTCTCGGTGCCGACCGACAAAAAAAGCCGAGAGAAATGTAGTGTCGTCCGGCGTTCGCCAGTGTCGACCGATGAAAAACCCGAGACAATCCAAGTGTCAACCGGCGTTTACAGGTGTCTACCGGTTTCTTTATTTTTATGTTTTAAAAAGTGAAGTTTATTTAAACCGGTTCTAAATTGAGTTTTCCGCTGCGACGTTCTTATATAGTTTTCAAAGAGTACTAATTTAAGTCGAGGAACATAAGTTTCAAATTTTATACGAATTCTGTCGAGGTGAGAAGTAAGTGTACGGTTGGCGACCTGGGTCTGGGGATGACTCGGGGGCGTTACAGATGTGGTTTCGAGGCAGTGAATGAACCGGAAACGGGTAGGTTTATGGGGCGTTACAGTGACAATAGGAGACTCGATTCATACTATTGAACATTTTAAGCCTATTAAGTTACTCTACCGTTAGAGTTATGTGTGATCTGAATTCTAGTCGCGTCGAATTTGTGCAAATTTCTTATATGCTTATAGTTTTTTCTCACTTAGGGTTTTCCACATAAATTTTGGTGTCCCTGCATTTTCGCATTATTTTTTTTCTCGATTATTATTGTTTGATTCTCAACAATTGGTATCAGAGCTTTGGTTTCGAGAATTAAGAGTAAGTTTAGAGTTTTGTACTTGAATCGAAAAATTTTGGGTCTGTGATTTTTGTAAAAAGAAAATAGAAATAAAAAAAGGGAAGCTTTTGTCTTGTGTTGCTGCGTTGTCTTCTTCTCTAGAAGAAAATGACTATCCAAACGTCGTTGCTTCTTTAAAATGGTGAAGTGAAACGACCTTAGAAGCTGCCGTTTGAAGAAGAACAGTCCTTAGTCACACAACCGCCGTCACCACCAAGCAAAGGAGAAAACCATTTGCAACTGATGTTCTGCCATCAGAGAGAAGTCGCCTGTCCGACATCCCTTTGCTGTTGATTTTGTACAAGTTTGTGGGAAAGCCAACTGTCAATCAAGAAGGAGCAACAACGTTGCCTTCTCTAACAGAAGTCGCTGACTTGAAGGTTGTTTATGGTGTCCGCTCTGTCTCTGATTCCAAGCATTTCTGATACAAGCTTCGCGAAACTATTTTTGGTCGAATGGTGATCATACGCAAGGATAAAATTGAAAACTTTATGTGCTTTCAATATTGGAAATTTCTTGATTTTGCCTTATTTGTTTTTTAGCGGAATATCACGTAATATTCTGGTGTTATTTTAAAGTTTCTGCAGCTGAGTTATTGATAGTATATTATCTAGTTATTTTGGAGAATTTTATTGAGATGATTTTGAGTTAGGATACCGCTTTTTAGGCTTCTAAATTTGGAATTGAATATTCTGTTGAAGAAGTTTTTTGAGCAATGAGTTCGTTCAGGTTTGATATTCTATTATTAGATCAGAACACAATATTTCAGTAATGGCAGGTAAAGATGAAAGATTTGCTCGCACAGATGAAACTAGACGACGCATTGTTAGGGCTCTATAAAATGCTACTGTCTTGTAGTGAAGAGGAGAAATTTCAAAATGATCAAAAAGCCCTATCTACGGTACGTCTGCATTTATCGAATCAAATTTTGCAAGACGTTCTAAATGAGAAAATTGTCGCTGAATTATGGGTAAAATTTGAACAGTTATGTATGAAGATAACTGTGACGAGTAAGTTACGTTTGAAGCAACGGTTATATTCTCATCAGTTGATGCAAGGTAGTTGATGTGCCTCATAGGCCCGTCACACGATCTCAAGTCCAAGCACACACTTTAATTAACCTACATTCTCACACATTTGATTCTTGTGCAGGTTATGATTCAATGGAGCCGGAAGTTGCAAGCTTAAGGTGGGAAGTGGAGGCTCAAGACATGGAGCAACCGAGACACATCCTTGCATGGGAAGCCACCCTTGAAGATCATGAAGCTCTTAAGGGAATTTGTTTTCCCGAGCCAACTTTTATGTAATGTTTTATTTTGAACTTATTGGGCAAACATTGGCCTTCTTGTTTAACTTATTATTATGTGCATGCATTAGGCATTTAGGATTAGATTGAATGGTTAGGATAGATGATGGAAAGGGTTTCGGGATTGGCTTAACTTGAAGAAGCAATCAGGCATGCAAGACATGCCACTCTCGGCCGCAAGCACGCCAAGGAGGAAGTGCCGCAAGTGGTGGCCAACTTTACCCGATTTGGCCACACCATTGGGCTGCCATTTGAGATGCTTGTCCCATTTACCTTTTGTGGAAGAAACATGGATCCATGACATGGCATTCAGCAAGCCATTGATCAACCTCTTGGCTGCCATCGTCTCGGCCGCACACTACAACACTTTGGAGCCGGTTACAAGTTTCTTTGCACCAAGTTTTGAAGACCAAAGCACAGCCCTAAAACCCTCCATCCTAGGCCTATATAAGCATAGCATTGATGTGTGTATTTCGGTTGGCAAAGTTAATGAGCATCGGCATATTTTCTAAGAGGGAGTTTTCCACCACCTTTCCAAGGTAAGTTCTCGGTTCCATGAACCGATTAGGAGTAGCCTCCTAGCTTGGCAACTCAAGGTTGTTGCTCGAGCTTGTCTTCCACTTTTCTCTCCTCCCTTTCAAGGGAAGGAAACAAGAAGGAAGTGGCCAAAACCGGTTCCCCAAGTTGAGAACCTTTCCATGGAAAGGTTGTGATTGCCGAGAACATAACATTGTCTCTTCGGCCGACTTGCGGGTTTGCTTGCACAAGTTTGTCATTTCTAATCAACCTGGACCACGACCACCACCATCATACACCTCACTCACTCCACTAATCTCACACCAAATTTCATTTCATTTCAAGCACATTTGGTCGTTCATTTTGTTGTTTTTCTCAAGGGTTTCTCGGCTTGGCCGAGATCTGAGGGCCTAACCGATCCTTTCGTGCATTTTAGTGACCGAGCAGGGGCTTGGCTGTAACATTTGGTATCAGAGCATAGGAGGGCCCCGTGGAGTGCTAGAAATCAAGTTAGTTTGGTTTTCCAAACTCATTTGGATGGCTGCACCTTAAGACCTAAAACTGGGTTTCATTGCTCACCTATTCGGGTTATTGATGTGCTTGCGGTTTCTTTGTTTTATTTCCGATTTCTTTTGAGCTAAAATCATCTCCAGCATGTTTCTTGAGTTGTTAGACATCTAAGTATGAAGAAATATCAGCCCTTAGACTCCATTTTCGTGACTGCAATTTCCTTCCCCTTTTGGTTAAACAAATGCTAACCACTTTAGTACTTGTTGTCTTCTTTGCTATTTCGGGTGCAACACTTTTTCTTGCTGTGTTTTAATATTTCCAGCACCTCACATGTCTTGTTAAGTACTTAAGCATGCATGTTTAACTTTAAAATTATATGATTAGCTTGATGGTTGCATTGGTTTAAAATGTTTAATGCACTTTGTTAGAAAACCGCATGTTTCAAGTTTAGCTTTTCTTTGACAACCGGTTTGTGTGCACTAATAACCGAAACTTGCAGCTTGATTTAAATGAACATTTTTATGCTTATTGATGCTTATATCCTCTGCTAAGAATGAATGTTAGGCTTGTCTAATGTTACATGTGATTCGGTTAAAGTTTGCCTAAAATCCGAAACACAATAGCATGAACTTTCTATTTTTGACATTGCCGAGAATAGTATGCTATATCTTGATGTTGTGATCTGTTTTCTTTGCACAAGACCGAGCCTATAACTTTTTAGACTTAAGTTAACATGTTATGTAGCTGAAGCATGTGCCCGCTTTCGGTTTGTTGTGGTTTAAAATTCAAATAGATGCTGTTTTGGTTAAAGGAACACACACTTTTGCAAAAACAGTTTTGTGTGCACAAAAATGGCAAGTTTGGTGTTGATAGTTGGGACCACTTTGTGCATAGCTGAAAGTTCTTCCAAGGCACGAAATTTGGCTGCATGTTAAACCTAATTTGTTGCTTTTATTATTGCTCGATTATTGTTAAAATTCTTGGAGCAAACCGAGGATAAAACTAGTGCCTCCTTTTTTTAGTGAATTGTCACACACCCGAGAATTAGTGAACAATGTTTTATCTTTGACAAATTAATCTAAATTACATGATTTCTTTTCCTTTTTGCTTATAGTATTTGTCTTGCTTTACTAGTTTTTCATACAAAAAAAAAAAACACTAAATAACAAAACAAAACAAAACAAACGTTAGAAACAAACCTAAAAGGAGAATATATCAATTACCCTAGTTAGGTTACCGTTCCTAATGTTTTAAGATCTAGGGTTCAAATATGATTGAAGTTCTCTTTCCTAAGACTTAAACATGAAAACAAGAAGTGGAATCCAAATTGGCCCTAACTCAAATATGACCCCATAACCCAATCCACCGAGCCGGGGCAAGGACATTCCCCAAAAGGAGACTCACACCCAACAAGAGGGAGAGTCAAGTATGCAAGGTCAACTAAACGGTTTAAGTGGAATGGTTGGAACCCTAAGTAAACAACTTCATAATATGAACCTAAAATTTGAACAAGTTATGAGTGGACGTCATCCTACCCACCGTAGAGATTCCTCCCAAGACACTATACCTAGGAGACGACATGACAATCTTAGGAGACGAGTTAGAGACCAAGATCCCTTAGATGATGAAGTTGAGATTGAACATTCTAGGGATAGACACCCTAACTATGACTATGATGAGGATGATGAGTGGACTTTGGATGAAGAAGAAAACTTTCGCCCACCAATTCGTAGGAATCATGATGAGTTTAGACAAGACCAACATAGGGACCGTGACGACCTCCGAAACATTAAGATCCAAATACCCTCCTTTAATGGAACATGCGACGGGATAACTTTTCTAGAATGGTTAGAGAAGGTTGAGAGAATTTTTTATTGTTATAACTACTCCGACAAAGTCAAGATTCAGTTGGTTTCTGTAGAGTTTACCGGCTATGCCTTACTCTGGTGGTCTAATGTAAGGACACAAAGAGCGCGGACTGGATTTCACTCAATTGATACTTGGAGAAAGATGAAATCTATCATGACGAAGAGATTTGTCCCTAGTCATTACAAACAAGAATTGATTATGCAAATACATAACCTCAAGCAAGGAAGTCTAACCGTAGAAGAGTACCTTACAGAGTTCGAGACTCTCAAAATTCGAGGAGAACTAGAAGAACCCGAAGAACAAACCATAGCTAGGTTTATCCATGGCTTGAATTATGACATTGCTGACGCCGTAGAATTGCATCCCATAGACTCTATGGACATAGTAGTTCAGATGGCCCTGAAAGTCGAACGCCAACTCAAAAGGAAAAGGAAAGCCACCCAATCATTTAAGATTAACCAACTCCCCAAGTACACCCCTAAACGACCTGAGGCTAACAAACCCGTGACCAAGGCTGATTGGAAAAAGCCTTTTCAAAGACATTGGCCTCCCAAAGAATCAACTAGTAAACCAATAACCCCACTGGACAAAGAGCACGCGACCTCAAGTGTTACAAGTGTCACGGCGTAGGTCATTTTATGGCCCAATGCCCGAACCGTCGTGTCATGATCATTAAGGAAGACACCGGTGAGTTTGTAAGTGAAGATGAGTGCGAAGAGGAAGTAGAAAAAGTAGCAGAGATGAGGACGACAGTGATTCGGTAGAAGAAGTTATTCATGCCCCCGATGGCCCTTTACTTATGGTGAGAAGACGAGTTCTTATAACCAAGAGTTCTGGAGAGGATTGCCAGCGTGAGAACATCTTCCATAGTAAATGCATCATCAAGGATAAGTTATGTTCTCTCATTATTGATGGAGGAAGTTGTGCGAACGTAGCCTCCAAAGACTTAGTGACGAAGTTAGGGTCAGAGACTAGTGCTCACCCCCACCCCTATAAGCTTAAATGGTTAGATGATAGAGACGATATTAAAGTTACTAAGCAAGTAAGAGTTGAGTTTGGTTTAGGCAAATACAAGAACTCAGTTCTGTGCGATGTCGTGTCTATGAGTGCAAGTCATCTACTTTTAGGCCGACCTTGGCAATTTGACCGAAAAGTGAACCACGATGGACATTCCAACTACTATTCCCTCAAATTCGAAGGTAAAGTTTTTAAATTAGCACCTATGACCCCTGAGCAGATAGTTAAGGATGAAGCTATTAAAAGAGAAGAAAAGAACAAAGCAAATCTTTTCATGACTAAGGCTGACGTAGAAGCATCCGTACTTAGAGGGGATCCCATGATTTTGATATTATACCGAGATAGAGTGATGGAGTTAGGAGACATAGCTCACCCCATTAAAACCCTACTACATCAGTTCCAAGACGTGTTTCCCGAAGATTTACCTAAAGGATTGCCACCTTTACGTGGCATTGAACACCAAATTGATCTCCAACCTGGAGCTGCCCTACCTAATCGACCAGCCTATCGAATGAACCCTGAAGAGACCAAAAAACTGCAAGAACAGGTGCAAGAATTATTGGATAAGGGCTACATAAGAGAGTCCATGAGCCCCTGTGCAGTTCCCTCACTATTAGTCCCTAAGAAAGATGGCACCATGAGGATGTGTGTCGATAGCCGAGCCGTAAACCACATCACAGTCAAATATAGATTTCTCATCCCTAGGCTCGAGAACATGTTAGATGAGCTCAGTGGAGCCTCAATCTTTTCCAAAGTGGACCTTAAGAGTGGTTATCATCAGATACGCATGAAGGAAGGAGATGAGTGGAAGACAGCGTTTAAAACCAAGTATGGCTTGTTTGAATGGATGGTCATGCCCTTCGGGCTTTCTAACGCCCCAAGCACGTTCATGCGACTCATGCACCATGTGCTCAAAGAATACCTTGGTAAGTTCATTGTTGTCTACTTTGACGACATACTAATGTATAGCACGGACCTTCCACAACACCTTAACCACCTTAGCACCCTTTTCCATACCCTTAGGAAAGCCAAATTATTTGGGAACCTTAGCAAGTGCTTCTTTGCCCAGGACAAGGTTTATTTCTTAGGCTTTATAATCTCCAAAAATGGCATGGAAGCTGACGAGGATAAAATCAAAGCCATTAAGGACTGGCCCACACCCAATTCTATATCGGAAGTGCGAAGTTTCCATGGGCTAGCCTCCTTTTATAGAAGATTTATCCAGAATTTTAGCTCAATAGCTGCACCCCTTACAGACTGCACTAAGAAAGGGAAAGAGTTTACTTGGACCCCGAATTGCCAAAGAAGCTTTGAGTTAATTAAGGAGAAGTTATGTCATTCCCCCGCACTTGCTCTTCCTGATTTCAACAAGGTATTCGAAGTCAAAAGTGATGCATCAGGAGTTGGAATAAGAGCAGTACTTATGCAAGACCAATGACCCATCGCATATTTCAGTGAAAAGATGAAAAGAGCCGTGCTCAATTATTCTACGTATGATAAAGAGTTTTACGCAGTTATACGAGCATTAGAGCACTGGCAACATTATCTCCTATCGAGGGAATTCGTTATCAACACTGATCATCAAGCCTTACGACACATTAAGAGCCAACATAAGCTGAACAAGAGGCATGCAAAATAGGTAGAATTTTTAGAGAGCTTTCCCTATACCCTTAAGTATCTCAAGGGAGAGAATAATGTAGTAGCAGACGCCCTATCTAGGAAGCGAATCCTTTTCACCGAGCTAGCAGTAAGATTTTTTGGATTCGAATGGATTAAGGATAGCTACGCCTCTGACCCCGACTTTGGACCTCATTACGCCCGATGCCTAGACAAGGTTGAAGGAGATTATTGCCTCATGGATGGTTATTTGGTCAAAACAGGCAAATTATGCATCCCTCAAGGAAGCTTACGACGGTGCCTTGTGAAAGAAACTCATTGTGGGGGCTTACCCAATCATTTCAGGGAAAAGAAGACCCTCGATATATTAAAGGAACATTTCTTTTAGCTTCACATGATGAAAGATGTGCATCGCCTGATAGAGACGTGCATAGTTTGCAAGAAAGCCAAAAGTAGAGTTCTACCCCAAGGCTTGTACATGCCCTTCCCCGTCCCTGCACACCCCTGGATTGCAGTCAGTATGGACTTTGTCTTAGAACTACCACGAACCGCCCGAGCTAAGGATTCCATCATGGTGGTCGTGGATAGATTTTCCAAAATGGCACACTTTAATCCTTGTGTCAAGACAGATGACTCTACTTTAACCGCCGACCTATTTTTCTAGGAGATTGTTCGCCTGCATGGCATCCCACACTCAATAGTGTCAGATAGAGACACTAAGTTTTTAAGCGCCTTCTGGACCACTTTATGGAGAAGGTTGGGGACTAGGTTGTGCTTCAACACTTCTTTTCATCCCCAAACTGATGGGCAAACGGAAGTTGTTAATAGGACTCTAGGCTCCCTCTTACGCAGTGTTGTAGGCAAGAAATTGTCTAACTGGGACATCATACTTCCAGGCTTGGAATTTTCCTACAACCGCACCCTTCATTCCACTACTCAGAAAACGCCCTTTGAGGTTGCCTATGGGTTTAATCAATTTACACCGTTGGACCTTGTCCCTTTACCTACTAAGGATTTAGCCAACCCATCAGGTGCAAATAAGGTCGAACAAATTAAGAAGTTGCACGAAACTGTGCGAAAGGCCATTGAAAAGAGAAATGAGAGTGTGGCTAGGCACGTGAACAAAGGTCGCAAAGAAGTCATTTTCCGTGCAGGAGACTTAGTATGGTTGCACCTCCGGAAGGAAAGATTTCCAGATAAGAGAAAGTCTAAACTTCTACCTCATGCGGATGGCCCATTTAAAGTACTTGAGATGATCAATGATAACGCCTACAAAATCGAATTTCCGGGTGAATATGGAGTATCCGCGACTTTTAACGTCCAAGATTTATCACCCTATAAAGGCGATGAAGATCAGTTCCAGGACCCGAACTTATCGGATTTGAGGTCAAATCCACAGTCACCTGGGGAGGATGATGTGCCCCATAGGCCCGTCACACGATCTCAAGTCCAAGCACACACTTTAATTAACCTACATTCTCACACATTTGATTCTTGTGCAGGTTATGATTCAATGGAGCAAGAAGTTGCAAGCTTAAGGTGGGAAGTGGAGGCTCAAGACATGGAGCAACCGAGACACATCCTTGAACCGAGGGAGTTTTCCACCACCTTTCCAAGGTAAGTGCTCGGTTCCATGAACCGATTAGGAGTAGTCTCCTAGCTTGGCAACTCAAGGTTGTGCTCGAGCTTGTCTTCCACTTTTCTCTCCTCCCTTTCAAGGGAAGAAAACAAGAAGAAAGTGGTCAAAACCGGTTCCCCAAGTTGAGAACCTTTCCATGGAAAGGTTGTGATTGCCGAGAACATAACATTGTCTCTTCGGCCGACTTGCGGGTTTGCTTGCACAAGTTTGTCATTTCTAATCAACCTGGACCACGACCACCACATCACACACCTCACTCACTCCACTAATCTCACACCAAATTTCATTTCATTTCAAGCACATTTGGTCGTTCATTTTGTTGTTTTTCTCAAGGGTTTCTCGGCTTAGCCGAGATCCGAGGGCCTAACCGATCCTTTCGTGCATTTTAGTGACCGAGCAGGGGCTTGGCTGTAACAGTAGTTCAGTTCAAGAACACATAACTTGTAACGACCCGAAAATCCTCCGTGATTCCCTGTTCGCTACCAACTACTACTCGTCACCATCCCTCATATTCCTCTACTAAATATTTCCTAAAAATTTGAAAACTTTGTTTTTTTTTCGACTCAAAACGACTTTTTTTTTTTCAAAAGAAATACATGTAAATATCGCAGCGAAAATTTCGTTTAAAATCAGTTTAAATAACTTCACTTTTAAAACATAAAGATTAAAGAGACCGGTCGACACCTGTAAGAACCGGTCGACACTTAAGTTGTCTCGGGTTTACATCGATCGACACTGAAAAACACCGGTCGATACTAACTTTCTCTCGGGTATTTTCACGGTCGACACCGGGGACACCGGTCGACACCTCCACACCAATTTTAGAGAGGGGTCGACACCCGCTGTCACAGGTCGACACCTTGATCCTCTCTGTCCGCGCAGGTCGACCCTCGCGGTCGACACCACTGCCAATTTTACACAGACCGGTCAATACTTGTAACCAGGGGTCGACACCTACTTTGACTCTGCCCTGCGCAGGTCGAGTCTCGCGGTCGACACTCACCCTCTAATTTACATTGACCGGTCGACACCTATGGACTTCGGTCGACACTTTGCACCCAGAAACTTTAACAGAATTCAACAAAACGATACGAATTTTGACTAAACGTTTAAAAACCATAAATCTACTTCTCGACTCAATTTACAACTTGTTACGCACGCCAAAATACTCAACCCAAATTCAAATCTCTTTTTTACATTATAATAACTATGTACAACTCAAAATACTTCACCACCCATACTTACACCCGCCATAGTCAAAACGCCTCAACAGCTGACCCAGTCATCCCACGAGTGTTCTCCTCCAACTGCCTCCTAGTCCTAGCCATGCTCGGGATGCTCACTAGTTGCTGCGTCATCACCTACATCATAGAACTCAACTATTAACCTAATGCTAAGTAAGTAACGCATACATACATAGATAAAACAAACATTTTCTACACATGCAGTTTCTACAATTTTGTCTCTACTTTTGTTTTCGTCTCTTTCTTACATCTTCTTTATCTTCTTACTACTATATTCTTCTCTACGTGCTAGATCAAGGTGACACACCTCGCGGTCTACCTCTCGGCACAAGGCCAACCTCAATCTAGTAAAGTGACACACCTCGCGGTCCACCTCTCGGGACAAGGTCACCACGTAAAGCGGAGGAAGAGTGATACACCTCATAGTCCACCTCTCGGGACAAGACCACTCAACCTCCCTTTATTATCTTCTTACGTATCTTCTCGTTTCATACGTTTCATCACATCATCATATCCTACTCTTTCACTTTGTAAAAACATGGAAATTCATTTTCGTTTCATTTCGTAATTTAAAACCATAATGCATATCATAAAGCATAACATAAAGTAAACGTGCAATGCAACCTACTGAACTGTGATGTAGAACCGAATGCAAAACTTCTACTACATTACTTACTTAGCGTTCTTAGCACTCGTATATGAACCTCGTATTTCGTTTGCTTACTGGGAAACCTATAAATTACATAACTATCAGATTTACAGTCCATGAAATCCACAATTTCTAAGAAAATAACCTCTATCAACCCATCTAACTAAACTCCCAACATTCTACACAAATTCCGACCAATTTCGGAATTGCCTAACTTATCCAATACTCGTCCTATTCAGACGATTCAAAATGCTACGGATTCCACATGACGTCTAGGTTCTAACGGTCCATACAATTTAACAATCCCTCACCTATAGCTTGGTCGAATGGAACTCGTTCAGTAACCCGGGTTATTCGGTTATCTACACCTTCAATCTTTTCCACAAAAACTTATAATTCACTCCTATTCCTAGCTTAAACATCAACATACGTACAAAATCGACTAAAACTTCTAAAATTTGTATCTCACTCCTAGGGCTCACCCAAAACTCTCTCTCTAACTCTACTTTTACTGTTCAAAACGACCCGAGTACTAGCTATCTACTGAAAACCAACCAAAACTTACCGTAGATTTGAAGAAACAGATGAGGACAGAAGAAATCGCCGTCGGAAGAAAGCGTCGAGCTGCTCGTGCGGGAGAAGGAGAAGAAAAAGAAGAAGAAACCGGGGGGGCGCGGGGACGTTCCTCCCCTGTTGTTTTATTTTATTTTATTTTAATAAAATTAATTATATTATTAAATATAATTATTCATATTTACTATTTCGCCCTCAACCCTTAACCGCTCACTAAATCTGTTATACCGTCCAACTCCGACTGTATTCTTAAATTTTTCTCTCCTTCATTAGTCTCAAAATGATCTTTTACCTAAGAGTAAAAATTTTTCACCCACAATTCTGACCATTACTCCGCCGATTACAATCAAGTACTTCCGAAATTAACTTGAACAGAAAAATTCTGGGTGTTACATTTCACCCTCCTCAAAAGAAATTTTGTCCTCAAAATTTTGTTACCTGAACAGTTCTGGGTATCGACTCATCATGTCCTGCCGCCGCTCCCAAGTTGTCTCTTCTACACTGTGGTTGCACCATAAACTTTCACTAGGGGAACCTCCTTGTTGCGTAGAGTCTTCACTACATAATCTAAAATCTCCACTAGCCTCTCTTCATACGTTAATGTGGGTTGAACCTCTATGTCCTGCCGCTCCATGACATGAGAAGGATCTCGTATACACTTTCTCAGCATGGACACGTGGAATACATTGTTAATCTCATCCATCGAGGTTGGCAGCTATAGCTGGTAAGCTGTCTTCCCTACTTTCTTCGTAATGGGAAAGGGTCCAATGTATCTGGGATTTAACTTGCCCCTCCTTCCAAATCTCACAACTCCCTTGAACGGAGAGATCTTCAAGAAAACTTCATCATTTACTTCAAATTCTAGCTCCCTTCTTCGTTGATCTGCATAACTCTGTTGTCGGCTCTGAGCTATTAAGATACGCTGCCGAATAAATGCAACTTTCTCTATTGTTTGCTGCAAAATATCCGAACCTACTAAACTCCCCTCACCAACTTCATCCCAATAAAGCGGGGACCTGCACTTTCTTTCGTAAAGGGCCTCGTATGGAGCCATACCTATCGTGGCCTGGAAACTGTTATTATAAGAAAATTCTACTAACGGTAGATATTTGCTCCATGATACTTGGAATTCTAGTACACAAGCTCAAAGCATATCCTCCAGCGTCTGAATAGTTCTCTCAGATTGTCCATCCGTCTGAGGATGAAACGCTATGCTAAAACTGAGCTGCGTACTCATGGCGTTGTGAAAACTCTTCCAAAACTTCGATATAAATCTGGGGTCCCTGTCCGATACAATTGAAGTTGGAACTCCGTGCAATCGCACAATCCCTTGAATATATAGTTTGGCGAAGTGATCCATAGAATACGTCATCTTCACTGGCAGAAAATGGGCCGATTTGGTTAACCTGTCCACTATCACCCATATTCTGTCATAGCCTTTTGTCATCCAAGGCAGCACTACCAAAACGTCCATCGCTATCTGCTCCCATTTCCATTCAGGTATCGGCAATGACTGTAATTTTCCTGCCGGTCTCTGATGCTTAGCCTTAACCTACTGGCAGATCAAACACGCCTCTACATACTTCGCCACCATTCTCTTCATATCACGCCACCAGTAATGCTGTTTGAGGTCCCTGTACATCTTAGTGCTCTCTAGATGCACAAAAAATCTCGAGGAGTGGGCTTCAGCCAATATTTCCCTCCGTAGTTCTTCATTATTTGGAACGAACCACTTATTTCAAAACTTAAGAATTTTGTCGTCCGAATAACTAAAATCTGACCTGTCGTTGGAAGCCGTGCTTGACTTAATATCTTTGCATTCAGTGCTGGCCTTCTGGGTCTGCTTAATTTTCTTCAAAATAGTGGGCTGTAAAAACATAGCTGATACGTTTGACACCACCTCTAATTCGAACTTCCGAAACTCTGCATCCAAAGCCACAGGCATGGCTGAAATCATAGCCGAATTAGATGCCGTCACTCTGCTCAAAGCATCGGCTACTACATTCACCTTGTCAGGATGGTACTTAATCTCGAGATCATAATCTTTCACAAATTCTAACCATCGGCGTTGTCCCATATTTAGCTCCTTCTGAATAAAAATATACTTCAAGCTTTTGTGATCGGAATATATCTCACACTGTTGTCCATATAGATAATGCCTCCAAATTTTCAACGCAAAAACTACAGTAGCTAGCTCCAGGTCGTGTATTGGATAGTTCTGCTCATAAGCTTTCAATTGTCTAGAGGCATATGCTACCACCTTCCCTTCCAGCATTAATACACATCCCAGTCCCACCTTTGAAGCATCGCAGTAAATACTAAACTTCCCGTCCTTGATAGGAAGCGTCAAGATTGGAACAATAGTTAATCTCTGCTTCAACGTCTGGAAACTATGCTCACAATCCTCAGACCACAGATATTTCACACTTTTCCTCGTTGACCGGGTCAGGGGTGCCGCAATCTTCGAAAATCCCTCAATGAATCTCCTATAATAACTCGCTAACCCAAGAAAACTCCGTATCTCCATAACATTCTTCGGCTGTGGCCACTCCCTAACCGCCTGGATCTTTGCTGGATCAACCGCTATTCCATCGCTTGAGATGACATGACCAAGAAAATGGATTATATCCAGCCAGAATTCGCACTTTGAAAACTTTGCATAAAGTTGGTGTCGCTTCAGAGTTTCCAACACCAATTTCAAGTGCTCCTTATGCTCCTCCTTGCTCCGAGAGTACACCAAAATATTGTCGATAAACACTATGACAAATTTATCGAGATAATCATGGAACACTCTGTTCATCAGGTCCATAAACGTTGCTGGAGCATTTGTTAGTCCAAAAGACATCACTAGGAACTTATAATGTCCATAGCGCGTCCGAAAAGCTGTCTTCGGAACATCCTCCGGTTTGACCTTCAACTGATAATAACCCGATCTCAAGTCAATCTTCGAAAACACATGCGCACCTTGGAGTTGGTCAAATAAATCATCTATCCTTGGCAGAGGGTACTTATTCTTAATCTTTATCTTATTCAACTCTCTGTAGTTGATGCACATGCGTAACGACCCGTCTTTCTTCTTGACAAAAAGAATCGACGCGCCTCACGGTAAAAAGCTAGGGCATATAAACTCTTTCTCTACCAAGTCTTCTAATTGCTTCTTCAACTCCTTCAACTCTGCTGGCGCCAATCTGTAAGGATTCTTTGATACTGATTCAGCTCCCGGATACACATATATAGCAAACTCTATTTCTCGGTCCGGAGGCAAACCAGGTAAATCATTTAAGAAAACTTCAGGGAAGTTTTGAACAATTAAAACATCATGTGATCTCGAATCCTTGGGAATATGCACATCCATAATGCTGGCAAGAAAACCAAAATACTCACCAGTTAAAACTTGACGAGCACTGACAGGCGCCATCACAGATATCTTCCGGACATTCTTTGCGGCTTGAAAAGTATGCTTCTCACCATCCGGCAGTTGGAAGTTCACCGTGCCCGCCCTACAGTCAATCGTGGCGTAGTGCTTGAACAATCAATCCATTCCCAGTATCATGTCATATCCCGTTATTTGCATAATAATGAGATCGGCCAATAAATTCTTGCTTCCCACCGACACCACGCTATCACGCACTACTTGATTTAAGTGCATATGCTCACCAGAAGGCAACATTACCACATAACCACTGTCAGTTGATACAGGCCATATATCCAACTTAACCACGAATGTAGCCGCAGTAAACGAATGTGTTGCACCCGAATCAATCAATGTATAAGCAGATACAGAGTTTACCAATATAGTACCTGACACTACGGTTGGCTGGTCATCTTCGTCCGACTCGATCGTGACGAATACTCTCGGTGCTATGCGCGTCGACCCTTCTTCAAAGCTGGACAGTCTCTGCTGATGTGGCCCACCTCATTACAATTAAAACATCATACAACCCGAGGCTTCGGGCAGTCTCTGGCCACATGTCCGGCTTCATTGCAGTTGTACCACTTTCCAGAGTTCCATCTGCACTTCATACATTTGGGGCACTGGGGGTACTGTACCGGTCCTTGTGGCCTCTTACTACTTCCCTGGCTACTAGAACTCTCGCTAAATCTCTTGGTGCCTCTCTGTTATGATGGCTAGGAGGCACTTCTGCTCTGCTATGGGGCCACTTCTCTTAAGGATCGCTTGGAAGCCTCCCTCTGACTGATACACTTCATCTCGGCTTCCTCTACCTCCAATGCCTTGGTCACCACCTCGGAGTAAGGCACATCTCGTATGTCCGCTATTTTTACTCCTTTGTATATTTCCGGCCTCAATCCTTGTACAAACGGAAACACTTTATCCTCATTCCGGCTTACTAAATTGCTGGCAAACTAGGACAAGGACTCGAATCACCGGTTGTACTCTGTTACTGATGTAGTTTGCTTCAACTGTAAGAACTCCATCCTCCTAGTTCCCTGCACCGTACTATTAAAATACTTGTCGTAGAAGGCCTTCTTGAACTTCTCCCAAGTCATGTGCTAAGTATCGACGGTGGCCTCTGTTGACCCCACCAAAATCGGGCATCTTTTGCTAAATGAAAGGTGGCCAGTATAACTTTATCCTCCTCTTCCACCTTCGCATATTTAAACATGCTCTCTATTGCTCGAATCCACTCCTCGTCAACCATTGGTTCTGATACTTGTCCTTCGAAAGTCGGTGGCCGCAATCTCCGAAATCGGTCACCTGACTAGTCCTGGCTAGAACTAGGGCCTGCACCTCCCTGTACTTCTCGGTTCAGCAACATTCCGAACTGCTGAGACTGTCGATTTACTAACTCTGTCAATTGTCGAATCATCGCAAAATCATCCTCACCTCTCGGTTCGGTTGTCTCTCTTAGCACTCTGGGATGTCCAGGTCGTCTAGACATTCTGACTCTCTTTCCTGGACAATGGTCAACTATGCTCATAAGTATTTACTAAACAACACTAAACTTAAACACTTACAGTTGTTGGAGCACGACGTGCGGCAATAGGTGCGGTTGAGTAATCGTTTGAACGTTTTGACCAAATGGCTCTGATACCAACACTGTAACGACCCAAAAATCCTCCGTGATTCCTGGTTCGCTACCAACTACTACTCGTCACCCTCCCTCATATTCCTCTACTAAATATTTCCTAAAAATTTGAAAACTTTGTTTTTTTTCCGACTCAAAACGACTTTTTTTTTTTCAAATGTCTTCCAAAAGAAATACATGTAAATACCGCAGCGGAAACTTCATTTATAATCGGTTTAAATAATTTCACTTTTAAAATATAAAGATTAAAGAGACCGGTCGACACCTGCAAGTACCGGTCGACACTTAAGTTGTCTCGGGCTTTCATCGATCGACACTGACAAACACCGGTCGACACTAACTTTCTCTCGAGTTTTTCCATCAGTCGACACCGGGGACACAAGTCGACACCTCTACACCCATTTTAGAGAAGGGTCGACACCCGCTGTCGCAGGTCGACACCTTGATCCTCTCTTTCCGCGCAGGTCGACCCTCGCGGTCGACACCACTGCCAATTTTACACGAACCAGTGGACACCTATTTCGACTCTGCCCTTCAAAGGTCGAGTCTCGTGGTCGACACTCACCCTCTAATTTACACTGACCGGTCGACACCTATGGATTTTGGTCGACACTTTGCACCCAGAAACTTTAACAGAATTCAACAAAACAACACAAATTTTGACTAAACGTTTAAAAACCATAAATTTACTTCTCAACTCAATTTACAACCTGTTACGAACGCCAAAATACTCAACCCAAATTCAAATCTCTCTTTTACATTATAATAACTACGTACAACTCAAAATACTTCACCACCCATACTTACACCCGTCATAGTCAAAACGCCTCAACAACTGGCCCAGTCGTCCTACGAGCGTTCTCCTCCAACTGCCTCCTAGTCCTAGCCATGCTTGGGATACTCACTAGCTGCTGCGTCGTCACCTACATCACAAAACGCAACTATTAGCGTAATGCTAAGTAAGTAACGCATACATATATAGATAAAACAAACATTTCATACACATGCGGTTTCCACAATTTCGTCTCTACTTTTGTTTTCATCTCTTTTTTACATCTTCTTTATCTTCTTACTACTACATTTTTCTCTACGTGCTAAATCAAGATGACACACCTCGCGGTGCACCTCTCGGGACAAGGCCAACCTCAATCTAGTAAAATGACACACCTCGCGGTCCACCTCTCGATACAAGGTCACCACGTAAAGCAGAGGAACAGTGATACACCTCGCAGTCCAACTCTCGGGACAAGACCACTCAACCTCCCTTTATTATCTTCTTACGTATCTTCTCGTTTTATACGTTTCATCACATCATCATATCCTACTATTTCACTTTGTAAAAACATATAAATTCATTTTTGTTTCGTTTCGTAATTTAAAACTATGATGCATATCATAGAGCATAACATAAAGTAAACGTGCAATGCAACCTACTTAACTGTGATGTAGTCCCGAAGGCAAAACTCCTACTACATTACTTACCTGACGTCCTTAGCACTCGTATATGAACCTCGTATTTTGCTTGCTTACTGGGAAACCTATAAATTACATAACTATCATATTTACAGTCCATGAAATCCACAATTTCTAAGAAAACAACCTCTATCAACTCATCTAACTAAACTCCCAACATTTTACACAAATTCCGACCAATTACGGAATTGCCTAATTTATCCAATACTCGTCCTATTCGGAGGATTCAAAATACTACGGATTCCACATGACGTCTAGTTTCTAACGGTCTATACAATTTCCCAATCTCTCACCTATAGCTTAGCCAAACGGAACCCGTTCAGTAACCCGGGTTATTCGGTTATCTATACCTTCAATCTTTTCCACAAAAACTTATAATCCACTTTTATTCCTAGCTTAAACATCAGCCTACGTACAAAATTTACTAAAACCTCTAAACTTTGTATCTCACTCCTAAGGCTCTCACCCAAAACTCTCTCTCTAACTCTACTTTTACTGTTCAAAATGACCCGAGTACTAGCTATCTACTAAAAACCAACCAAAACTTACCGTAGATTTGAAGAAACAGATGAGGACGGAAGAAATCACCGCCGGAAGAAAGCGTCGAGCTGCTCGTACGAGAGGAGGAGAAGAATCTCGGGGAGGGGGGGGGGGGGATCCTCCCCTGTTGTTTAATTTAATTTTAATAAAATTAATTATATTATTAAATATAATTATTCTTATTTACTATTTCGCCTTCAACCCTTAACCGCTCACTAAATCTGTTATACCGTCCAACTCTGACTGCATTCTTAAATATTTCTCTCCTCCATTAGTCTCAAAATGATCTTTTACCTAAGAGTATAAATTTTCTGTGCACAATTCCCACCATTACTCTGCCGATTACAATCACGTACTTCAGAAATTAACTTAAACGGAAAAATTCTGAGTGTTACATAACTGCATTCAAGGAATTAGTTTTGGATTTAAAGACTATGAGATGCAAGTATGATGAAGAGGATTTATGGTTGATTCTATTGTGGTCGATGCTTACTTAATATGATACTTTCAGAGATACAATCTTATACAGTAAAGAAAGTCTACCTTTAAAAGAGGTTTATGATATCTTGTTATTAAAGGAGAATATAAAGCAGATTGTTATTGGATTTGAGTTTCGAGGTGAGAGACTCATCGTTCGAGGTAGAACAAGAGAATCAAACAATAAAGATAGTAATGGTAATCAGGGTTCGAAGGGTAAATCAAAATCAAGGAACTGAGATAGAACCTATTACTTCTGTAAGAAGAAAGGGCACATTATATTTTAGTGCCAAGAATTGCAAAATGTTAAGAGATCAATTGAGAAGGGAAAGTAACTGATGCGTCCGGTGAGGTTGTTGTCACTAAAGAAAATTATAGTTATGGAGATCTTCTTGTAGTGTCAGAGGAAAACTCAAAGTCAAATAAGTATTGAATTCTAGATACAACTTGTTCATTTAATATGAGTTATAATTGGAATTGATTTTCAACATATGAGGTAGTGTGAGAAGATGTTGTGTTAATGGGTAATAACACACTTTGTAAGATAGATGGGGTTAGTACCATCAGAACCAAGATTGTAACGCCCTGAAAACCTACCCGTTTGCAGTTTGTTCACTGTTCCGACACTACATCTTTAACGTCCCGAGTCATTCCTAGACTTGGGTCGTCAACCGTACACCCGCTTCTCACTCCGACAGAATTTGTATAAGATTTAAAACTTTTGTTCCTCGACTTAAAACGACATTTTTGAAAATATTTTAAACGGCTTCGCAGCGAAAAACTCGATTAAAATCAGTATAAACAAAACTTCATTTTACAAAACATAAAACAGAGACACCAGTCGACACCTGTAAACAGCGGTCGACACTTGGGTTGTCTTGGGCTTTTTATCGGCCGACACTGGCAAACACCGGTCGACACTTTACGCTCATCCCAGAGAGCAGTCGACACCTGCTTTCACAGGTCGACACCTTCGTCCTCTCTGTTTTCCAGCGGTCGAGCCTTGCGGCCGACACCTACCATATTTACACTAACCGGTCGACACCTTCAATTATAGATCGACACTTTCTTTGGTTTTGCCCGCGCAGGTCGATCCCCGTGGTCGACACTCTCGCAGATTTTACACTGACCGATTGACACCTACGATCGCGGGTCAACACTTCAATTCTCTCTGCCTGCCCCGATCAAACCCCGCGGTCGACACTCACCTCCAAATTACACTGACCGATCGACACCTATCGACTTCGGTCGACACTTCCTCTTCAGAACCTCAGTAAAAACTTCACGAAATTGGTCGGACATTGACATAACTCTAATAATGACCCAACACATACTTTTCCCATCAACGCAAAATCGCTATATACATCAAAACTACTATAGAATCTTCAAAAATCTATTTTCTTTACGAAATGACTCAATACGACCCCGACTCCACCTTTACACCCGTACCTATAAACACCGCGCCAAAATTGCCCTAACAGCCAGTCGGATCATCCACGAGCGTACTCCTCCAACTATCTCCTAGCCCTAGGTTCGCTCTGAGTACTCACTAGCTATCACTTCGTCACCTACATCACAGAACTCAACTATTAGCCTAATGTTAAGTAAGTAATGCATATATCTCACACTAAAACAAACACATCCTAACACATGCGGTTTCTATAGTTTCGTCTCTACTTTCGTTTTCGTCTCTATCTTACATCTTCTTTATCTTCTTACTACTAGGTCCTTCTTTACGCGCTAGACCAAGGCAACCACTCTCACAGTCCCTCTCATAGGACTAAGCCAACCTTAGCCTAGTAATATTTTTTTACTACTGAGTTCTTCTTTACGCGCTAGACCAAGGCTACCACTCTCACAGTCCCTCTCATGGGACCAAGTCAACCTTAGCCTAGTAATATCTTCTTACTACTGGGTTCTTCTTTACGCGTTAGACAAGGCGACCACTCTCACAGTCCCTCTCATGGGACCAAGCCAACCTTAGCCTAGTAATATCTTCTTACTACTGGATTCTTCTTTACGCGCTAGACCAAGGCGACCACTCTCACAGTCCCTCTCATGGGACCAAGCCAACCTTAGCCTAGTAATATCTTCTTACTACTGGATTCTTCTTTACGCGCTAGACCAGGGCGACCACTCTCACAGTCCCTCTCATGGGACCAAGCCAACCTTAGCCTAGTAATATCTTCTTACTACTGGGTTCTTCTTTACGCGCTAGACAAAGACGACCACTCTCACAGTCCCTCTCATGGGACCAATCCAACCTTAGCCTAGTAATATATTCTTACTACTGGGTTCTTCTTTGCGCGCTAGATCAAGGCGACCACTCTCACAGTCCCTCTTATGGGACCAAGCCACCATGTAAAGCGGGGGAGGAATGGCATACCTCACGGCCCCTCTCTTATAAGACCATGTCACTCAACCCCTCCCTCGTCATCTACTTACTTATCTTCTCGATTTCATTCTTTTCATCTCATCCCATTGTTTCACTTCGTAAAAACATGGAAATTCATTTTCATTTTATCTCGTAATTTAAAACCATGATGCACAACCAATAAAGCATAACATAAAATAAACGTGCAATGCAACCTACTGTACTGTGATGTAGGCCCGAAGGCAAAACTCCTACTACACTACTTACCTGGCGTTCTAGCTCCTGTTGTGCCCGTTTCTATCACTTCCTCGGCTCGACCTACCACATAACCAAATCACATTAAATTCCATTCCACATTCATCCCACGTACTAAAATTTCGACCACTAACTCAATTCACCAAAGCTCTGCTAAAACGGCTCACTAACTCGACTCAGTCAAAAACCAACCTAACCCCCGACGCGCATAACTTTTGCATCGGTTGTCGGAATCACTCAATTCTAGCGGCTAAATGCTCCACTCATAACCTAGTTTAACATACCAAAAGATTTTCTAAAATAAACGTTCGTAGCTAGGCCAAAAATTCAAAAATAGTTCTGTTTTAGGGCTTAAAATCGTAACTTCTCAGTTTCTTGCTCAAACTCGCTCACTTTCTCGACAATTCGTCACATTAATCATCAATAACCCACAGAAATCAATAGTAAATCTCATAAACACTCAAATTCTAAAACCCTAAATTTCTACCCACCAAAATTTCTCATTCAGCTCTCTCCCTTAATTGAACTAAACCACAAACTACTCAAAAATCTACCTTACCATTGACATGGAGTAGAAAATTGAGTAAGGTCTTTGGCTGAACGTCGTCGGAAGGAAAAATCACCGAGGGAGGCTTCTTCCCTTCTCTTCACGTGGGTGAAAGGGAGAAGAAACAGAGAGGGAGAGGATTTATGATCCTTCTCCCTCTTTGTTATCTTTTATTTTATTTTTTTTAATAATAATTAAATGTAATTACTTTTTTACCCTCACACTTTAATATTTTTCTCAAATGGCTATTCATTTCGTTTCCGGTCGAATTCTTGAAATTCTCTCTTCTCTATTAGTCTCGAAATAATTTTTTATGTAATAGTACAAATTCTCCGCTCTTGAATCCGACCACAATTTTGCCGTTTACTGCTCCAAAAATCTAAAAATTATATAATGGAAATTTCGAGCATTACAAAGATGTTTGATGGAATTGTGAGGATATTGGCTAATGTACGATATGTTCAAGAGTGGAAGAAGAATCTGATCTCACTGAATACTCTAGATGCAAAAGGGTATAAGTACAACATTGTAGGTTGAGTTGTGAAAATCAGTAGAGGTGCCCTCATCATGTTAAAGAGACATAGGAAATCTACAAATTTGTATGTGTTACAGGTTTCTACAGTGATAGGTAATAAGACTGCAAAATTTGTGAATTCACCTTCTAAGAGAAATGTTGAGATGACTTGAAAGAAGTCAGATTCTCAAGTGTAGTTCAAGTTGGGATATGATGGTACATCAGAGCTAGTGAGTCAGGTTATTGCAAATGTTCAGTTACCATTTTCAGTTTCATGTCAAAGTGATATCGACAAAGGCAGAACCAAATGGAAGGTTAAAGTTCTAGGGCAATATGGTGAAAATATGAGTTATGCGTTTAATGTGTTCGAAGGTGATGATTCCTATGTAGAGTCTTCAACACGGAACTCTGATGATTCAGTGATTCTATGGAGGAGGAGATAAAATTTCTTCTCAAGTATGTCTCTCAAATTTAAGCAAAGCTTAAACTTGATCGCCATCGATTTGCTGAATTGGCCTATCAGGAGCCCTTGTGGAAGATGAAGTTATTTTTAATGGAATTTTGCATATTCTTTTTATTGCACCAGAATTTCTTTGAATGTAGAGATTTTCAGAGTTAGGTGTTCTAGATTCGCTTAGAGTTGGTCTGAGTAACATGCATTGGATCTTTCATGTGAAATTCATATCAATTTGGAAATTGTTAGAGTTTTGTGGGATCTAAATTCTAGTTGAGTCAGGTTGGATCCGTAGTCAACATTAGGGTTTTGTGGGTTTTCTATTTATTGATATTTGAATCGCAGAGTTTTCTATTTATTGATGTTTGAGTCACAAAACTCAATCGTACCTTGATTCCACAGTGAATTTCTCCTCTGCCCGTGATTTTATCATGTTTATGATTTTTTGCATAACTCTTGGTGTCGCTGTGTTTTCGAGTTATTTTTTTCCCAATTATTATTTTTTGATTTTCAACATCTATATTGAATCATTAGCATTAACATAATTGTCTATTTTCTTACATACAAATATATAATTAGTAACAAATTCTAGTATACCAACCTTATAAAGTTATTATGCTACTAAAAGATGTCAACCACAAAGTAACACTAGCTATATTTTAAAATAATTTTAGCTAATGACGGGCAAAAGATTATATTAAATAGTCTACTACGTGTGATATAACTAGTAGTAGACAATATTTAAGTATAATAAGAAAGAAAAAGTTAAATGCATTATTTTAAAATAATAGTAATATTCTATCCATTTGGTTTTTTAGATTATAAAAGCAAATATAAAAATTTATAGCAAAGTTAATTAAAAAAGTTATTGGACATTATAAGGTAATTTTATTTATTTATTTTGAACCATTGTTGTATTTCTATAAAAATTGAATACATTCACACGTGTTCTTCTCAAAATGGAGAAAAAATTATTAAAACCAAAGTAGCTATCATTTATTTAAACTAATGAATATGTTATGTAGTTTTTATAATATTGATTATGATAAAAATGAGTAGTGCTACATCTATATTTTTGTATTTTTTAAATATATTTTTTCACAATTCAAATAATAATTGATATAATTAAATTATTATTACAACAAACATTATTTATCACATCAGTCACAATATAGATTAAAAACATTACATTTTATTAAGAAATTTATAGAAAGAATAAACAAATTAATTAGAGTTATTAAACGGGTGGGCTGGCTCGCTAGTCTGCTTGGCTCGCTACAATAACGAGTGTGTTTGACTCGAGCCACATAGACGAGCCGAGTCGAGCTCAACAATCCGTGCTCGTCATGCCCAGCTCGCGGTCGAGGAGAAGTCAGGCGATCATCGCCCTACGACAATGGGCAAAGCAGGGCGAGCTTTCCGACGTCTTCGATGGAAGCGCAACGTCCAGAAGATCGGTCCCTCGAACATCTTCGATCATCGTCGGAGTTGGGATAGCTGGGTGATCATTGTCCTGCAACGATGGGCAAAGCTAGGCGAGCTTTCTGATGTCTTCGATGGAAGCACAGGGTCAAAAAACTCGGGCCCTCTAGCATCTTTGATCATCGTCGGGGTTGGGAGAGCTGGGCGATCAATCGCCCAGCTCTCTGGTCACTAGGCGATCAATCGTCCGAGCGCTGGGCGATAGATCGCCCATCGTCGCAGGATGATCGCCCAAATCACTGAACTCTTTCCGTCGACTGTTCTCCCTTCAGCAGTTCGGTCGACTTTCTGCTCTTCAGTTCAACAATCTTCTTCCCCTCGATTTTTTTTCTTTTTTCACACTAAACACTAAAGTGTCAAAGAACGGTGATGACCGTTGCTGAAAAGCTGAGATTCTCAGCAACGGTCATCACAGACTACTCAGCAACGCAACGACTCGTTACGCGGTTTGGACTGGTTCGGTTCGGCTCGGCTTGTTAGGCTCGCGCCTCGCGACTTGCGAGCTGACTCGGGTTAAAAATTTTTATAAAAGGAATCGGCCGGTCTCTATTTTTTAAAAGGCAAAAATTAGATGGAAGCTGGCCGATTCGATTGAACCGGCTGGCCTCCAATTTAAAATTATTAATGGAGGCTCGCCGGTTCAATTGAACCGGCCAGCCTCCATTAAAAAAATAAAAAAAATATAGGAAGGCCGGCCAGTTCAATTAAACCGACCAGCCTCCCCCACTCTATAAATAGGGGTTTTCATTTCCATTAAAACCACACCTCTAAAAATTTCTCAAATATTTTCTTTCGATCGTTTTTTTTATTCGACAGTATTTCAGTTCGTTTCAAACGAAAAGCGTAAATTTTTATTTACTTATTTATTTATCAATTACGATGCTTATTTATTTATTAATTTTTGCTAACATTAATTTTAAAATATTTAATTTAATTTTTTTTATATTTGATTTATGTATTAGATACGATGTTCAGGTACTTTGATGTTTGTTTGCATTAATTTTTGAACTATTTAATTTAATTTTTGTATATTTTATTTATTTATCAATTACGATATTTAGGCACTTTGATTTTCGCTTACATTAATTTTGAAAATATTTAATTGAATTTTTTTATAATTCAAGATGTTATTTGTTACAATTTTTAAGTACTTTAATATTTAAACGAGATAACCTTTTTTTTGTAGGTAAATTATTTATTTTCGCAGTGGTTTAATTGTAATATATAAGTAAGTTCTGTCTAAGGAGGCTGAAATTTAAGTGGGACCGTTTGTGACCCCTACAGTCTTTCCTAGAAACTTACTTGGAAAAATAATTCTGTCTAAAGAGATTGTCCATTACAATCTTTCCTAGGAATTATCCTGATCAGTACTCTCCACGCTGTATAACTATTTTTTACAATGATCATTCTCACCGTTTTATTCTTTCCCAACAACAGGTTTATTATACTAGCGACGACGATGGATTCAGATTCTAGTAGATAAGTTGATGTAAACGAACTAGCAGATTTTGATACAGATAACGAGTGGATGTCGGATGCTGCACCTGCATATGCTGAGGTACCATCATTCGATCAATTAGATGAAAATTAAGAAATAGAGTTTTATGCAACCTCCAAAACACTAGACGAGTAGCTTCGAACACCGGTCGACTCAGATGAAGAGGAAGTGAAAAGCAAACCGATAAATGCACAAATATCAAGCGGAGGATTATTTTTGGGTAAACAATATAGTTCATTAAGAGATATCAAAGAAGAAATAGTTCAATATTTTATAGAAAATGGATATGGTATACGGTTCGCTAAAATTGATCGTAGCTGACTGACGGCAGTTTGCGAATCTGGATGTCCGTGGCGACTATATGCTGCGAAGAAGCAAAATGAGTTCACGTTTCATATATCGACTTTTACCAACGTTCACAGCTGTTCAAGGCAAATGGAGAATCGAAACGCTAGAGCAAAATGGGTGGCAAATGATTACCTGGATAGGTTTAAAAGTCACCTTACATGGGACATTCCTTCTATTATCGAGACAGTGAAAAAGGATTACATGGTCGATATTTCAACCAGTATTGCCACAAGAGCAAGAAGCATAACTCGGACTATTAACGAAGGAAAGTGCGACGAACAATACGAGCAACTGTGGTCGTACGGAGCAGAAATATTAAAATCAAATCCGGGTAGCACAGTTAAAATTTATGGTATCCCAGGGAGCCAAAATATAATGGTATTTCAAAGATTTTATATGTGCTTGGCTGCTTGCAAGACAGGTTTGTTGCAGCACGGTAGACCTGTTATTTGTTTGGATGGCTTTCATCTTAAGGGCTCGTGTCCCCACCAACTACTCACAGCCGTCAGTATTGATGGCAACGATGGAATATATCTCGTTGCTATTGCCAACGTCGAATCTGAGTATACGGACTCATGAGAGTGGTTTTTGCAAATATTAAAGGAATACCTAAACACTGAATCGGGACGCGATTGGACAATTATTTCAGATCGACAAAATGCATAACGCATTTCTATTTGTTATTTCAAATATTTGTGGTAGTTGTATTATTTTATGTTGACGATGTAATATGTTAAAATTTCAGAGGTTGAAAAAAGCTGTGAAACGTCACTTACGAGAGGCCGAACACCGTTTCTGTCTGCGGCATATGTACCAGAATTTTAAAAGCCTATATCGAGGTGTTACGTATAGAGATGCAATATGGAAGGCGGATAGAGCACCCACGAATGCTCATTTCGAGCATGAAATGGAGAAATTACGTCAGATTAACCCAGAGGCCGAAGCATATCTTCGAGGAGAAGATTCTCGCCGTTGGACTAGTCATGTCTTCTCTTCCATTCCAAAGTGTGATTTAGGCTTAAACAATCTGTGCGAGTCATTCAATGCAGTGTTATTGCCTGTCCGGGACAAACCAATATTGACCATGTTCGACGGGATCCGAAAGAAATTGATTATTCGCATTGTTAAAAATTATGAGAAGATGTCTCGATCAGAAGATCTCCTGTGTCCCTATATAAAAACAAAGCTTGCGAAATTAGAGGAAGCATCTAAAAATTGGCGCGCCAGATTTGCAGGAGGTTTTCGATTTGAAGTCACTAACGGATACGAACAATTCGTTGTTGACATGGATGATCGTGTGTGCAACTGTACCAGGTGAACCATTACTGAAATCTCGTGTGTGCATTCTATTCCCTACATGTATATCATGAAAGTACCCCCAGAAACTTACGTGCACAAATACTATCATCGGGTAACTTACCTTCAGATGTACTCACACTATATTCATCCTATTAGCGGGCGAATAATGTGGCCGCCACCAGGAGAAGGTCTGAACAAAATCCTCTCGCCCACAAGACACCGCCAACCTGGCAGGTTAAAGAAGACGAGAGTGCGAGATACAGACGAGCCATCAAGCTCGAGAACGAGAACTAGGCGGAAGAACTCCACCATCAGGTGTCGTATATGTCGGCAGCAGGGGCATAATACCCGCACTTGTTCTAACAGGGGATCAACTTCAGGCGCTGCTTCGCAAGACACGTTCATGGGTTTCAACACATTCGACGGAACGTAGGTACACTTTGACACGTTTTTCCTATTAACTCACTGTAATTTTTTTTTATAGTTTCATTTTATTATGTGCAGGAATCTTCGGTTCGCGGCCGCGGCAGAGAAAGTGCCTAATAATTGTATTGTAATAATTATTTAGTTCATTAATTTTTTAAAAGGTGGTTCAACTTGTAATTCATTATTTTAGTTTAGTTCAAATTGTAAATAATTTTACATTTAATTTTTTTGTCGAATAATGTTTATTTATATTTGTTTATTTAGTTTTTTTTAATTAATAATTAATTGTATTGTTTATATATGTATTTATTTATTTTTTAAATAATGTATTTATTTAGTTTTTTCGAATTAATTACACTTATTCGAATTGCATAAAGGTATTTTATCACATTTATTAACAAATTGCATGACATTAAATACAAAAGAAAAAGCTAAAAATTATACATCAAAGTTGTTGCCGTCTCCGTCTCCGTCTCCGTCTCTGTCTCTGTCTCCTTCCCCTTCTCCATCTCTTTGTCTTCGTCGTCGTCGTCTGCGTCTGCGCCTCCGTCTCGCATCTTCTTCATCAACCCTTCGTACGAGGAGTTGCATTTGTTCCTGCTGGTTCTGCTGTATCTGAATAATCTGTTGCAAGTGCTCGTGGTGCGTCTGATGAATCTGATGTATTTGTCGCTGCATCTCATACATGTGATGGTTGCTTGCCTCCCACAACTCATACATCTGTTGGTGGTTTTCCTGTAACATCTCATTACTCGCCTGCTGCGCCTCATACATTTGCTGCATTAATTCTCTCATATCTCATGCGCTACCGGCCTGCTCATGTGGGGACAATGGTGGCGCGGTAGTCTCCTCCATCGGTGCTGCCTGAGAGGTGGATGCTCTCTGATCGCTCTTCAGCATCCAAATGTCATTAGCTTCCACGAGACCCATTCGAGTCAAATGAGTAGTGTCGAATATATCGGTAGATTTGGAAGCTATCCTTCGCTCACCAACCAGTATCTGAATGTCATATTCTTCGACGATATTCATAATCAAGGTCCCGTATGGGAGACTCGCCTGTGATATCCGGCCTACTTCAATTATGTGACTTAAAATCAAGAAGTCTGGATCAAAAAACTTCCCGTTGCACAGCTTTTCCATGACATATAGGTCAATGCAGCTCACGAGATTTCGATATCTATCTCGCGGCAGAATGGTATGGGCTAGCATGTTGCACAAAATTCGACCTATGACATTCAAATCTCGTGTTTGTGGCTTCACGAACACCTTAATGTTGGGATTGATATGAATTCATCGAAGGAACTCGACTTCCTCAGGCAATATGAAGAAAGAATAGTCTTTAGAAGTATAATAATATTGATCTGCATCCTAACGTAAAATTCAGCAATTGATTTATTGTTTCCGGCCACATCGTCACCTCATTACCAAGAATCTTGGTAGTTAGCCCACTAATAACTCAATTTCTCCTGGCTACTAGCAAGTTCGCGTAGAATAATCGAACTATTCTCTCACATACGTGTCCCTTCAACGAATACATCCTGTGAAGGCCGATGTTGTCAAACATCTCTTTAATTCCCAACGTCTCCCAACCACTAAAGTCGACAGTCATGCAATGAGTAAGTTTACGTTACACCAAATCATTCGCAAACTTACTTTCGCAGTCTTTATTCCAAAATTTCATGGCAAATATGTTGTCAAACCTGTAGTTGAGAAAGAATAAAATGGTGAGAATGATCATTGTAAAAAATAGTTATACAGTGTGGAGGGTATTGATCAGGATAATTCTCAGGAAAGATTGTAATGGGCAATCTCCTTAAACAGAATTACTTTTCCAAGTAAGTTCCCAGGAAAGACTGGAGGGGTTACAAACGGTCCCACTTAAATTTCAGCCTCCTTAAACAGAACTTACTTACATAGTACAATTATACTACTGCGAAAATAAATAATTTACTTTAAAAAAAAGGTTATCTCGTTTAAATATTAAAGTACCTAAAAATCGTAACAAATTACATCTTGAATTATAAAAAAAATTCAATTAAATATTTTCAAAATTAATGTAAGCGAAAATCAAAGTGCCTAAATATCGTAACGGATAAATAAATAAAATATACAAAAATTAAATTAAATAGTTCAAAAATTAAGGCAAACAAACATGAAAGTACCTTAACATCGTATCTAATACATAAATCAAATATAAAAAAATTAAATTAGATATTTTAAAAATTAATGTTAGCAAAAATCAATAAATAAATAAGCATCGTAATTGATAAATAAATAAATAAATAAAAATTTACGCTTTTCATTCGAAACGAACCGAAATACCGTCGGATAAAGAAAACGATCGAAAGAAAGTATTTGAGAAATTTTTAGAGGTGTGCTTTGAATGAAAATGGAAACCCCTATTTATAGGGTGGGGGAGGCCGGCCGGTTCAATTGAACCGGCCGGCCTCTCTCTATTTTTTTTATTTATTTTTATTTTTTTAATGAAGGTCTGCCGGTTCGATTGAACCGGCCAGCCTCCATTAATAATTTTAAATTAGAGGCCGGCCAGTTCGATAATTTTAAATTGGAGACTGACCGGTTCAATCGAACCGGTCGGCCTCTTTACTTTATTTTTATAAAAATAATAGAGGCCGGCCGGTTCAAGTTAACTGGCCGGCCTCCACGGGTCTGTCCACCCATAGGCCGGCCAGGATGGACGTTTTTGCTAATTTAAAATAGTTTTTAATTTTTTTTTATGAATAGTAAAGTTTTTTGATTTTTTAAAAAAAAAACCAAAGATGTTGGTTTTTTTTTAAAAAGACCCTTTATTTTTTCATAATCATAACTTTTGTTGATTTGTTTTTTCGAACTTAGAATTCCTTTTTGCTGGCTTTCAATTGTTCTCAAGCTTCCTTGCGTGAGTGTTTTTCTTTATCTCCGATCGTCATTTTTTGTTATCCTTCTATGAGAGTTTTCAACTCATCGAGCTAAATTGTGCTGTAGTCATTTTCTGTAAATATGTTAGCGGAGCAAGAATAAAAACATTTAGGATGTGATATATTTCCATTCCCATCTTCGTAGCTTCTTTGAAAGTAGAGCCCCAACAAGAAGAATCATAAACTCCTGCACATTATGGCATTGAGAAGAAACTTGATTTCATAAAGGCGAATATTCAAAAAGAAATCTTAATCACCTTTGAAGCAATATCATCTTTATAATCTATGATTTACCATAACGGGAGAAAGCAAATACAATATATATATTTTTTTTTTCACGTGAAAGTACCTGCATTACCAATTTGTTCCCTGCGTGAGAACCTCCATTGATGACACTAAAAGCAGGAACCGGCAGAACTAAGTTCTTGTTCCCAGCTACTTTGGCAATGTGTTACAAAAATAAACATTGAAAGATCAAAGTTAGATACGGGTGTTTTAGTGGATTGGAACACTAGTAGAGACATCGATAATAAAAGTTAACTAAAATTCAAGAACCAGATATAACAGTTTTGAAAGTTAAATACGAGTGTTTTAGTGGGCGAAATTGATCCGACTAATTTAATAACAGAAATTCAAGAATAAGATATAACAGTTTTGAAAATTAAAAATAATCAAAATCAAATTAAATTGTGGGTCAAAAATTTTACTCGAAATCAACTAAAATTCTAAAAAATTGAAAATCAATCTCAATTCAACCTATTTCAAAAACTTATGCCAAAAGTACTCAAAATTATAAATAATTAAAATAATTTATTAATTAACTACATTAATTCAGTAAATGAAAATAGTAATAAAGAGTGTATAAATCATCTCTCTTTGGAGAATTACAAACCACTTCCAAAATGACCTTAAAATGTTCAATCAGCTCATCTCTCTTTTAAGAATTACAAACAAACCACTTCCAAAATGACCTTAAAATGCTTCGTTAAATGAAAAAAAAAAAATAATCCAAATTTGATTGTTCAATCAGCTTGAGTTCAGGCTCAAATATTCTTACACTATTTACACAAATTCCTAAAAAAAATGCCAATTTCAAATTGACTTTAAAAACACAAAAAAATAAAATTTGAGTCAAACTCTTCTTCTCCTGCGTCAAACTTGAATCATCGACTTTATATGAGCCTTAGGAAGAACAAACCCAGCTCTTCTCTCCTCAAAAGAATATTCAATCTCTTCCAGAGCCTCCTCGTCACCGGCTCGGGCAGCGAGATTCAGAGCTGCTGGAGTTATGGCCGTCTGCATTGGAACTGAGACGGTCGAAGGAGTGCAAGGCACAGCGATCGGCAGGGCCCTGGGCGTTCTCTCTACTTCATCTGTAATGGAAGCTTTCTTCAATGGAGTGGAAAATGACAAGTTTTCTACTGGAACTGCTGCTCTTTGTATGTTATGATTATCGATTTGTTGTGGAGCTTTTGAAAATATGGGCGAGAATGGTTTTCGAAAATGGGGTGTCGGTTCGGGTTCTCGAGGATTTGTACTACCAGTCGATAGCTTCTTCACTGGCAGACCAGCAATGTCCAACCCTCTCCTCCCTGTAGGTGATCAAGTTTTTACCAAACAGCCATATTTTCTCAACATAAATGGCGATAATGCTTAGATACTTACCGACAGATAAAGCTTCAAATCCATCGTCCTGGAGAAAACTTTGGTCGTTGTGTTGCACTCTATCGCTCTTTCTAGTGGCTCGGATCTGAGGCGTAGCTTTAAGTGGATCGTGCTTTGGAGTTTGTAGCAGTGCTCCTCCAAGGGAAAGTCTTCTATTGCTAGCTCCTCCAGTAGACATTCTAGGACCTTTTCTCGTACTTTGAGGCTTTGATGGACTTGGTTTTGATCCATAAAGTGCTTCTTGTTCCGCCAGAAGTTGTCCTTGGAGTTTCTTTTGGTCCTGGAGATCCATAAATCAAAAGCAGGTTAAATAGTTTTCAACAACACCACTTGAAAATTGTGTGAGAAAAACTGGTATAAAGTAGAATACTGTCTAATCTTACGCGCTGCCTGCGACGCTCTTGTTCTTTCTCTTGCCTTAACATATTATAGTCATCGAGCATAGAGAGAAGACGAACCTATATATAAAGGTAATGATATAAAACAATAAAGGAGGAAATGTTCTTAAAGATCCGATGCCCAAGTACTTACACCGTCATAAGTAAACTCAAGTCCTCTTTCCTTCTCCCAAATCACGGTTTTCGAAGCCAATGCTTCAACCATTCCTGCAAAGGTTGATTGAAAAAACGTGACCCTATGAGCAAATATTAAGGGTCATGAGTATGCAAAACACAAGAAAAACACATCTACAAATGAAGGGTTTTGGTACTTGCCCTTTGTTTATGAAATATAACTTGGTTAGATCAGTCATTCTTACCAATACTGACTTATTAAGAGTTTACGCTCAACAAAACTGATATCATATTCACAAAGACTTACTTAGTGTCCTTAATAACGTAAAGAATTCCTTCCTCTACACTTTCCAAACCCTTTCTTTTTATCACAATTTCTATTTCGTCAAAAGGGAAAAAATCCACAAGGTCTAAAAGCACAGACCTGGAAGTTTACTCGCAAGAGACCTAGCTTTCTCAGCACGCTTAAGAGTGAGATGTGCACCTCTTCCAGCATTGTATCTATTTTCATCCTGAACAAGAACCCTAGTAATTAATTAATAAGCATGGAGATGATCGAACTACCTCTGAAAAAAGAAATAAATACACTGTATAAAAACAGCCTTACCCTGTTATATTCCTCAAGCCAACACTCTTCATCACATGCAGACAACCACTTCTCCACCCTTTCAAGAATTTCTTTCCTCATTAGAGCTTCTTCTTTCACTTTACACACTTGAATCTCAATTTGTTCAAGGACACAAGCTGCGTCCATAGCTCCTGCATAAAGAATCAAATAGAAACAGAATAATTAAGGTTATCAAGAATATCAAAATGGCTGGCTGCAGGGGGTGATAATGTTCTTCTCCATTGTTACAGCCAATACCTGATTCAATAGCTTCAATAGCATATTCAATTGAAGTATCTTCTTCTGGTATCAAATGTGTTTTCCTGCAGACCTCCTCTAGCTCTGACCTCTTTTTCAAAACAAGTTCTTTCAATTTGCTTGATTTTAACTCTTCCAACCGAGACACTTCTGCTTCAACCTGCACAAGACAATAAAACCATTTCATATCCTTGCACTTACATTAAAACAAGAGATCTGTTTTTATTCGAAATACTCACAAAACTAATGGAGTCCATTGAAAGGGCATTTGGTTCAGTAATTTCATGCTCAGATGCCGCTATGTTACTGGTTATGTTTTGAAACATCCGTTGTTCCTCAATTGGAGTATCCATAAGATTCCACAACTCTAACATGGTACTTGCAAGATCTTGGAGCTGCCCCAACAGAGCGTTACTTTCAATATACAAAAATCCCAGTGAAAATTATCTAAATTTTAAAAATTGCAGCAACAAAAATTTTAGAAAAATATTACCCGCTGCATTCTTTTCAATTTAACCTCTCGCAAGTTTTCTATTGCCGTTGCCAACTCTTCTATTGTTTTGTTAGTGATATTCTTCGGTCCATCAGCATTAACCAAAGAGGGATGCACTTCGTTGACTATTTGCTTGAAATCAATACCAAGCACTGAACAAAGTGATGTCAAAGTATACAAGTGGTCATGGACCAACTTAAGCCGATTAGTCTACAAAAATTTGATACAGCGTTATTAAGTACAATAGAAACAGTAAAAGTACTTAAACCTACATTAAAGATGAAAACAAAAATAAACCGACCTTCTCATTCTGTAGTACATTGAGCTGTCTGTGGAGATCCTCAAGCTTCCTCAGAGATAAATCAGCTTCATCCACAACTATCTTTGGCCGATTATATTCTGAAGAGTATATCTCATTTGAGAGCTTTTCCATCTGCTCAAGGACTTCTAAAAATTGATTACTTCTATCAATACGTCTCCTTCGCATCTCATCTAATTGAGGAATAATTTGTTTGAGCTCTTCTTTTAGGTTCCCAGACTTCTGGTCAGACTGAAACAAATATCATAAACTAAAAATCTTTATATAGAAGGGAAAACAAGTAAGTAGGCTTCGTATGTAACGGTTCTCCAACCTGCCTAATATGCACCGGTCGTTCCCCCATTGCTGAGCAGATGGCTGCAAGCTCTGCTTCAGAATCTGCAATTGCCAGTCGTAACTGAGCTCTAGATCGATTTGCATGGTCCACTTTTCTTCTATACACTTCCAAACACTCTTGCTCCAGCTCAAGCAACATTTTATCCCTCTCAGCGTCAGTCTCGCCTACTTCATCCCATATTATCTGATGTTTTAAACATGAGTCAAAACCAATTTGTTAACAGTCTTTCTGCATGCTAAAAGGAAAGAGTATGTTACTTTAGGGAAGAAAAGTTGAGTTCGAATTATTCAAACCTGAAGTTCATAAAGAAGCGATCCACAAGTTGTCTCTACTTGTAAAAGTGGGTCATTTTGGACGCTTGACATGCCGAAAAACTTGTACCTGGACGCACATTTTTATTTCTATTAACATCTTAGACTACATGAAACGCCAAAAAAAAAAAAAATCATGTGATCTATGGGTTCGATCATAAGAACTTTCTTTATCCACAATCACATTTAGATCTTCATCTTCTTTCATATTTTTAAGATGGAAACCCTAAAAGCGTAGCGTCAACGTGAAACTGAAGTGGAAAAAACTTGCAACGAATTCAACACAAATGAGAGAATGGCACCATTTCTAACTTTCACTTATTAATGTTGACTGTAAATGATTAGCTTACTCCACTAACATATTTACAGAAAATGACTACAGCACAATTCAGCTCGATTATTTGAAAACTCTCATACAATGAACGGTCGTAAATAAAGAAAACACTCACCGTAAGGGAGCTTGAGGACAATTGATAGCCAACAAAAAAGAACTCTAAGTTCGAAAAAACAAATCAACGTAAGTTATGAAAAAATAAAAGCAGAGAAATGGCTGATTAACGCTCAAACTAATGCTGGCTTTCAATTCCAAACTTCATACAAAGACGAGTATGGAGTTGAGTGAAACTATTTCGAATCCGCCATTTAAATCCATTTTCCCGCAATTTTGTAGGAACCAAAGGAGTATTTTCAAAAAGAGTTCACGAAGATAAACCTGAAAAAGCGATTCACAGAGTTGTCTTCCTGATTCTTCCTTCCACTGCGAGGAGCAGTAATTGCAATATCCTGGAATCGGATTGGGTTTCCTAGAAAAGTGAGCTTCTGGAAAGGAAAATTGAATCCAGAGAGAGAGAGAGAGACGTTAGGTAAAACAGACCGTTGAAAGGCGCTTATTGAGGATTTTTATTTATATTTATTATACACAATAATGATGCTTTTCCACGAACGCGATTTGAATTTCAAATTCAGAAAGAACGGGAAAGGGTTTTAATACCCTGTTTGCAGGCTCATCGTAATGTCATATATACCTGTGCTTTTAGGTAAGGGTTATAATCTCCTGTTTCTATTATATACAATAATAGAAAAACTTTAAACATTTTCTCCTTGTTTTATTTAGGATAATACTTCCCATTTATTTATTAAAAATTAAGGGGTCTTTTTCAAAAAAAACCATGTTTGTTTTTTTTTTTTAAAAACTCTAAAATTTTACTATTCACCAAAAAAAACTAAAAACTATTATAAATCTTCAAAATTTCTCTTCCTGGCCAGTTAGTGAGTGGACAGACCCGTGGAGCCCGGCCGGTTCACTTGAACCGGTCGGCCTCCATTATTTTTATACAAAAAAAATAAAGAGGCCGGCCAGCCTCTATTTTTTAAAAGAAAAATATTAAAGGGAGGCCGGCCGGTTTGATTGAACCGGCCGGCCTCTAATTTTAAATTATTAGGGGTTGTCATTTCCATTCATCAACCCACACCTCTTCAAATTTTTCAAATACTTTCTTTCGATCGTTTTCATTATCCGACGGTATTTCGGCTCGTTTCGAACGAAAACCGTAAATTTTTATTTATTTACTCATTTATCAATTACGATACTTAGATATTTTAATTTTTTCTAACATTTATTTTTAAAATATCTAACATAATTTTTTTATATTTGATTTATTTATTAGGTACGCTATTCACGTAATTTAATTTTTCTATATTTTATTTATTTATCAGTTACGATATTTAGGCACTTTGATTTTCGCTTACATTAATTTTAAAAATATTTAATTGAATTTTTTTATAATTCAAGATGTTATTTGTTACGATTTTTAGGTAATTTAATATTTAAACGAGGTAACCCTTTTTTTGTAGGTAAATTATTTATTTTCGCAGTGGTATAATTGTACTGTGTAAGTAAATTCTGTCTAAGGAGGCTGAAATTTAAGTGAGATCGTTTGTGACCCCTGCAGTCTTTCTTGAGAACTTACTTGGAAAGGTAATTCTGTCTAAGGAGATTGTCCATTACAATCTTTCCTAGGAATTATCCTGATCAGTACTCTCCACGCTGTATAACTATTTTTTACAATGATCATTCTAACCGTTTTATTATTTTCCAACGGCAGGTTTATTATACTAGCAACGACGATGGATTCAGATTCTAATAGATCAGTTGATGTAAACGAGATAGCAGATTTTGATACAGATAACGAGTGGATGCCGGATGTTGCACCTGCATATGCTGAGGTACAAGCATTCGATCAATTAGATGAAAATGAAGAAACAGAGTTATATGCAACCTCCAAAACACTAGACGAGGAGCTTCAAACACCGGTCGGCTCAGATGACTAGGAAGTGGAAAGCAGACCGATAAGTGCACAAATATCAAGCAGAGGATTATTTTTAGGTAAACAATATAGTTCATTAAGAGATATCAAGAAAGAAATAGTTCAATATTCTATAGAAAATGGATATGGTATACGGTTCGCCAAAATTGATCGTAGCCGACTGACGGCCGTTTGCGAATTTGGATGTCCGTGGCGACTATATGCTGCGAAGATGCAAAATGAGCTCACGTTTCATATATCGACTTTTACCAACGTTCATAGCTGTTCAAAGCAAATGGAGAATCGAAACGCTAGAGCAAAATGGGTGGCAAATGATTACCTGGATAAGTTCAAAAGTCACCTTACATGGGATATCCCTTCTATTATTGAGACAGTGAAAAGAGATTACATGGTTGATATTTCAACCAGTATTGCCACAAGAGCAAGAAGCATAGCTCGGACTATTAACGAAGGAAAGTGCGACGAACAATACGAGCAACTGTGGTCGTACGGAGCAGAAATATTAAAATCAAATTCGGGTAGCACAGTTAAAATTTATGGTATCCCAGGGGGCCAAAATACAATGGTATTTCAAAGATTTTATATGTGCTTGACTGCTTGCAAGACATGTTTGTTGCAGCACGGTAGACCTGTTATTTGTTTGGATGACTGTCATCTTAAAGGCTCGTGTCCCGGCCAACTACTCACAGCCATCAGTATTGATGGCAACGATGGAATATATCCCGTTGCTGTTGCCAACGTCGAATCTGAGTGTGCAGACTCCTGGGAGTGGTTTTTGCAAATATTAAAGGAAGACCTAAACACTGAATCAGAACGCGATTGAACAATTATTTCAGATCGACAAAAGGTATAACGCATTTCTATTTTTTATTTCAAATATTTGTGGTAGTTGTATTATTTTATGTTGATGATGTAATATGTTAAAATTTCAGGGGTTGAAAAAGGCTGTGAAACGTCACTTACGAGAGACCGAACACCGCTTCTGTCTGCGGCATATGTACCAGAATTTTAAAAGCCTATATGGGGGTGTTGCGTACAGAGATGCAATATGGAAGGCGGATAGAGCACCTACGAATGCTCATTTCGAGCATGAAATGGAGAAATTACGACAGATTAACCCGGAGGCCGAAGCATATTTTCGAGGAGAAGATTCTCACCATTGGGCTAGTCATGCCTTCTCTTCCATTTCAAAGTGCGATTTAGGCTTAAACAATTTGTGCGAGTCATTCAATGCAGTGTTATTGCCTGTCCGGGACAAACCAATATTGACCATGTTCGACGGGATCCGAAAGAAATTGATTATTCGCATTGTTAAAAATTATGAGAAGATGTGCCGATCAGAAGATCTCCTGTGTCCCCATATAAAAACAAAGCTTGCGAAGTTAGAGGAAGCATCTATAAATTGGCACGCCAGATTTGCAGGAGGTTATCGATTTGAAGTCTCCAACGGATACGAACAATTCATTGTTGACATGGATGATCGTGTGTGCAACTGTACCAGGTGGGCCATTACTGGAATCCCATGTGTGCATGTTATTCCCTGCATATACATCATGAGAGTACCCCCAGAAACGTACGTGCACGAATACTATCACCGGATAACTTATCTTCATATGTACTCACACTATATTCATCCTATTAGCAGGCGAATAATATGGCCGCCACCCGAAGAAGGTCTGAATAAAATCCTCCCGCCCACAAGACACCGCCAACCTGGTAAACCAAAGAAGACGATAGTGCGAGATGCCGACGAGCCGTCAAGCTCGAGAATGAGAACTAGTCGAAAGAACTCCACCATCAGGTGTCGTATATGTCGGCAACAGGGGCATAATACCCGCACTTGTTCTATCAGGGGATCAACTTCAGGCGCTGCTTCGCAAGATACGTTCATAGGTTTCAACACATTCGACGAGACGCAGGTATATTTTAACACGTTTCTCTTATTCACTCATAGTAATTTTTTTTTTTTACAATTTCATTTTATTATGAGCAGGAATCTTCGATATGCGGTCGCGGCAGAGGAAGTGCCTCATAATTTTATTGTAATAATTATTTAGTTCATTAATTTTTTTATTTTTTATTTTTTTGTAATAATTTTTTAATTTTTTAATTTTTTAATTTTTTGTAATATATATTTATTTATTTTTTAAATAATGTATTTATTTAGTTTTTTCGAATTACTTACACTTATTCGAATTGCATGAAAAGTATTTTATCATATTTATTAACGAATTGCATGACAATATATACAAAAGAAAAAGCTAAAAATTATACATCAAAGTCGTTGTCGTCTCCGTCTCATTCCCCTTCCCCTTCTCCTTCTCCTTCGCCGTCTCTTTGTCTTCGTCGTCTGCGTCTGCGTCTGCGCCTCCGTCTCGCATCTTCTTCATCAATCCTTCATACGAGGAGTTGCATTTGTTCCTGCTGGTTTTGCTGTATCTGAATAATTTGTTGCAAGTCCTCATGGTGCGTCTGATGGATCTGATGTATTTGACGCTGCATCTCATACATGTGATGGTTGCTTGCCTCCCACAACTCATACATTTGTTGGTGGTTTCTTTGCGACATCTCATTACTCGTCTGCTGCGCCTCATACATTTGCTGCATTAATTCTCTCATATCTCATGCGCTACCGGGCTGCTCATGTGGTGACAATGGTGGCGCGGTAGTCTCCTCCATCGGCGCTGCCTGAGAGGTGGAGGTGGAGGCTCTCTGATCGCTTTTCAGCATCCAAACGCCATTATCTTCGACAAGACCCATTCAAGTCAAATGAGTAGTGTCGAATATGTCGGTAGATTTGGGAGCTATCCTTCGCTCGCCAACCGGTATCTGAATGCCAAATTCTTCGACGATCTTCATAATCAAGGTCCCGTAAGGGAGACTCGCCTGCGATGTCCGGCTTACTTCAATCATGTGACTTAAAATCAAGAAACCATGGTCGAAAAACTTCTCGTTGCATAGTTTTTCCATGATATATAGGTCCATGCAGCTCACAAGATTTCGATGTTCATCTCGCGGCAGAATGGTATGAGCTAGCAAATCTCTTATTTGTGGCTTCACGAACACCTCAATGGTGGGATTGATGTGAATTCGTCGGAGGAACTCGACTCCCTCAAGCAATGTGAAGAAAGAGCAGTCTTTAGAAGCATGATAATATTGATCTGCATCTTTAACGTAAAATCTCAGCAATTGATTTATTGTTTCCGGCCACATCGTCACCTCATTATCAAGAATCTTGGTAGTTAGCCCACTAATAACTTCATTTCTCCCGGCTGCTAACAAGTTGGCGTAGAATAATCAAACTATTCTCTCACAGACGTATCCCTTCAACGAATACATCCCGTGAAGGCCGATGTTGTCAAATATCTCTTTAATTCCCAACGTCACCCAACCACTAAAGTCGACAGTCATGCAATGAGTAAGTTTACGTTTCACCAAATCATTCTCAAACTTACTTTCGCATTCTCTATTCCAAAATTCTATGGCAAATATGTTGTCAAACCTGCCATTGAAAATAATGAAACAGTTAAAATGATCATTGTAAAAAATAGTTATACAGCGTGGAGAGTACTGATCAGGATAATTTCCAGAAAAGATTGCAATGGACAATCTCCTTAGACATAATTAGCTTTCCAAGTAAGTTTCCAGGAAAGACTGCAGGGGTCACAAACGGTCCCACTTAAATTCCAGCCTCGTTAGACAAAACTTACTTACACAGTACAATTATACCACTGCGAAAATAAATAATTTACCTACAAAAAAAAGAGTTACCTCGTTTAAATATTAAATTACCTAAAAATCGTAACAAATAACATCTTGAATTATAAAAAAATTCAATTAAATATTTTCAAAATTAATGTAAGCGAAAATCAGAGTGCCTAAATATCGTAACTGATAAATAAATAAAATATAGAAAAATTAAATTACCTGAACAGCGTACCTAATAAATAAATCAAATATAAAAAAATTATGTTAGATATTTTAAAAATAAATGCTAGAAAAAATTAAAATATCTAAGCATCGTAATTGATAAATGAGTAAATAAATAAAAATTTACGTTTTTCGTTCGAAATGAGCCGAAATACCGTCGGATAATGAAAACGATCGAAAGAAAGTATTTGAAAAATTTGAAGAGGTGTGGGTTGATGAATGGAAATGGCAACCCCTATTTATAGGGTGGGAGAGGCCGGCCGGTTCGATCGAACCAGCCGGCCTCCATTAATAATTTAAAATTAGAGATCGGCCGGTTCAATCTAACCGGCCGACCTCCCTCTAATATTTTCTTTTTAAAAAATAGAGGCCGGCCGGTTCAAGTGAACCGGCCGGCCTCCACGGGTCTGTCCACCCACCGGCCGGCCAGGAAAGATAATTTTGAAGATTTAGAATAGTTTTTAGTTTTTTTTGGTGAATAGTAAAGTTTTAGAGTTTTTTTTAAAAAAAACCAAACATTATGGTTTTTTTTGAAAAAAACCCAAAATTAAGAGATAAAAATAAAAAATAAATTAAGCATATGTACTTTTAATTTATATTATTATTGATGTGATAAAGAAAAATTTAATTATATTAATTATTATTTGAAACGTCAATAATTATATTTAAAAAATATATAAATATAAACGTAATATTCCTTATTTTTATAATAATCAATATTATTAAAACTACATAATATATTAATATAAATAAATGATAGCTACTTTGATTTTAGTAATTATTACAATTTCTTCTTTTTTTTTCTCTATTTTAAGAAAAACAAGTATGTATGCATTCAATTTGAACCATTATACAACAATGGTTCAATAACAAAAAACCTTATAATGTCCAATAACTTTTTTAATTAACTTTGCAATAAATTTTTATATTTGTTATTATAATCTAAAAAATCAAATTGATAGAATATTACTATTATTTTAAATTAATACTTTTAACTTTTTCTCTCTTATTATACTTAAATATTCTCTACTACAAGTTAATATTTTACCTGTCATTAGATAAAATTATTTTAAAATATAGCTAGTGTAACTTTCTGGTTGACATCTTTTAGTACCATAATAACTTTTTAATGAACCGCTTATATCGTTTAAAATATTTGAAATCTTAGCTTCTGATTAAAATTTCATTATTTGTATATTAGAATGAGCGTTTGGATTAATAGTAAACCAATTTGGAGGTCTTAAAACCAAAAACTAGTTCTGAAAAAATTCTGAAAAGAAAGTGCAAAATTAAGTAGAAGAGATTCCATAATAAGATGTGTTCGCGCCTTATTGTTACGTCATCAGAATGCTATCAAAAAACAATTTGTAAATACATTTCTCATTCTGCTATGAGAGATAATTTTTAGGGTTAGACCTACGAATTTTAAAAGAGAATAAATATAAATTATGATAAATAAAAACTCTGAAAAATATTTTTGAAAAAGAAGAAATTTCCTTTTTATAAGGAGGTTCAAGAAGAGAGATTCTTAAGGGTAGATTTGAAATTCTGAAAATTCTTAGAGAATGTCTTCTTCATCTTCTCCTTCGAGTTTTCTTTACTCTTTTATAAATTACTAACTTAATTTTTAGTCAATAGATTAATTGAAATTTTGATTTATTAAAAATTATAAGATCTACTTTTTTCATAATTTTTTTTTATTAAATATTCATACATCTTCTTTGTTTTATATTATTATTATTTTTGAATTGTTTGAAATAGTCATTCATCGTTTGATATCTTTGGATACTCTCGTTTTCAAAGTATATAAATATACTGTTATAGGTAGAGTTGTAAAAAATCAATAAGGGTGCTCTTGTTACGATGAAAGGACACAAAAAATTTACTAATTTATATTTGTTGCAGTGTTATATGAATTATTAGTAATAAAATTACTATGTTTATAAGTCACTTTCTAAAGAATTCTCTTAAAAAAATAATAAGAAATCATATGTGTAAGTGAAATTTAAATTTGGATATGGATGTATATTAGAATCTATACGTAAGCTTGAATCAGATGTTCAAGGTGACGTCGTGAACTATTTTTAGTTTTTACATCAGTGTTCTATCACTAAAAGCAAATATAAGACGGAGATAAAACCTTCGTGGCGATATGATAATACTTATTCTACTGTTTATCCATCAAATGTATTCGGTTTGATTCAAATAAGAAGTCAGACACATTCATATACAATTACTTATGACGACTCTGATAATATGTTGATGTCACGGAGAAAGAGATGAAATCTATTCTTGAGTATATTGCACAAATATTGCTTAATTTTGATTTAAGAACTTTTGTGGAAGAGATTGTTATTTTCTTATTGAAAATATAATTTATATATTAGAATTCATATCAAGATCGAGATTGTTAGAGTTTGGTGTATAATTTTATTTGGCCAAGGTCGACGAGCATGCCTTGTGAATCTCAATCTTAGGATTCTAGTTTAATGCTTTAAATATATTTTTGAATTGCAAAACTTATTGTACTTTGATTTTGATAGTAAATTTTTTCTTACACCAGTAATTTTTTTCGCCGAAGTTTTTTCGCATAAATCTTTGGTCTCCCCCAACAAAGAATACTAGTTTAGTTTCCTTTGGTCATCCCTAGAGAGATCAAGATATGAGTTTCGTTAATCATAATTCACGACGTGCAGACATTTTTACGTAGATTTTATGTTTAAGAAGATGTAGAATGATTATGGCAACGTTGTCACTGAGTTTTTAGGACAAGCATCTTTAGGCATTATTTTTGTTGTTAAAAATAGCTGAAGATTTAATTTTAAAAAATTGTGCTTTTTATCAATGAACCTTAACTACATAGGATAAGTTGCATTTTACTTAAAATATGTAAATTTGATTGTTTTTACTTTTTATTTTAAAAACAATTAAAAATTAAGTCGAAATTAACTACTAATCGAAAGTTCCTCTTTGTGTTAATCAAATGTATGCTAGAGAAGTCAGCGCAATTCCACTCTCGGAGCTTACTTCGACTTTTTAATCTTCCAATCGAAGCAGAGCTCTTCTCCGTTGAGCTAATGGCAGCCACTCCCATCCATTTACACGTACTTTCATCCACTTCGTCTTCCCCTTCAAAACCCTCCTCTCTTCATCCATCTATCCCTCTCACCTCCCTCTTCGGTTCTCGGCTCAAAATTCGGATACCCATTTCCACCCATTTTGCTTCCAAGTTCCATCGCCGGGCCACCACTGCTACTGTATCTTTTAGCTTACCCACGACGAGGTTTTGATTTCATTCGATTTGTTTTATTGGGTCTTGTCTTTCTCTTTATTTATTTATTTATTTTTTTTGCTGTTTGCGGTATGGTTTAATTTGCAGGAAATCTGATAGGGATATTTCTGAGAAACTCCCAAAGTAAGTTTTTCCTACTATTATGCTCTTTAATTTGTTTGCAAGTAGTTATTGTTGCGTTCAACTATTGTGGATTCTGCTGATAATTGAACCTTTTTATGTTGATGATGGAGATAAGATGGTCGTCAAGGGCGATTAAGTCGTTTGCTATGGGGGAATTGGAAGCCAGGAAGCTCAAGTATCCGAATACGGGCACAGAAGCTCTTCTGATGGGGATTTTGGTTGAGGGTCAGTAACTTTTTCAACTTCAAGTTGGTCTGTTTTTATCATGAAGCGTTAAATTTTCTCCTGCATGACATTCTGACATTGATTATGATTGACTGAAGAATTTACAATGAACTGTATCTATATTTATCTATATTGTGAAAGATTTTATACTGAAATTCTTTGAAACTCTTCTATTGGGAATAATGCATATAGTGTGATGTTTATCTATGGACTTTCAGAGATGAGGCAATGGTGGGAATGATTTTATTTACCAGAACTTCACACTTTGGTATGTATATATGCATACTTTTGTAGTTAACCTGTAATATCTCTGTAGGAACAAGTATAGCTGCGAAGTTTCTTAGAGCTAATGGAGTTACGTTATTCAAAGTACGAGAAGAAACTGTAAACCTACTTGGAAGATCTGACATGTATTTCTTTAGCCCTGAACATCCTCCATTGACTGAACCTGCTCAAAGAGCTCTTGATTGGGCTGTTGAGGATAAATTGAAGTCAGGTTTGTTCAGTTCCTGTTGCATAGTCATTGATGTTGAATTTAAAGTGTAAAAAATGCATTAGAGAAGTTTATAAATTAGTCGAACGAATATTACCATTATGAATATTGTCGTGAAACATCCATATGCGATGATCTGTAGCTGTTTGTCTCCTTGTTAAAATTTAGTTTTTCATCTGAATTTAGGATTTCTCTGCTTTGTTGAAAAAAGCAAAAGCCGGAAGGAGACAGGAATGGCAGAAAGGAAGAACTTATATTTCCTTTGCTCTTCCTTGTATATGTGTATTAGAGACTCCATATGGACACTGAGAATTTCAATTCTTTTTCAAGATTTTGTAAGAATTTCAAACGTTTATTTCTCATGAAAGTCTTTCTTCTCGCATCAGAAATATGGTACAAATTGTGGTGTTTAAAGGTTAAAGGCTAAAGGGAAGTCTTTTCTGTTTATCAAAGCTAGACCCTAGAATAAGAACATATATATTTGTGACATCTACTTTTGAGCTGCTTTTCCTAACTTATGCCTAAATGTCAAAGGAAACGGCTTATCATCTGATTCGGGTTTAGAAGGACTATGTGCGAGAATGAAAAAGAGCTACTTTTATTCACTGTTAAAACCTGTCATGCTTTCTCAGTTGCCAAAAGACAAAATTTCTATAAAATGTCATTTAAATTAAGCTGATAATTCTTTATTGGACATGGAAACTTAGTGATTTTATACTTGAGCTAAATTTTCTGATATTGCAGGCTCTATCAGAAGAGTATTTTCTATCAGAAGAGTATTTTGCTAATTACTTAATGTCAGATCTTATGATAATTGTATGTGTGAATGCAGGTGAATCTGGAGAAGTAACCGCAACTCATTTGCTTCTTGGGATTTGGTCGGAAAAGGAATCTGCTGGTTATAAGATCTTGTCCACTCTTGGGTTTGACGACGAGAAAGTGAAAGAGCTGGCCAAATCGGTAAGTTTGAGTTATACGTATATGATGCGAGTAACATCTTTTAAATGACACAAAAATTCATTTGAAATAGCTTTGAAAAAATCTGGGGCATTGTTAGATGCAATAGTGATATCACTTTTGGTGGTTAAAAGCTCTTTATAGAAACACTAGTCCACCTTTATTTGACAAAAATGTTGTTTTTAAGACATGTTTCTAAAAATATAGAACTTGTAATTGTCTTGGACTAGCAAAAGTCAAAAGAATAATGTCAAACAAGCTCAAAGTACTTTTTAAAACAGTTTTGTCTGACGATGCAGAAGAAATTAAGTTTCCACTCATGTTCTTTTTGTTTATTTGCAGAAGGACAAAGATATCATTTTGAGTTTCAAGTAGAGTCGATGATAATCGAGAACTAGCAAATGCTCTTCGATACGACTCCGACTCAGCAATGGGAAGGTAGTCGAACAAAACTGAGATCTTAACATAAAAATGGCTTTTGGAAACTAGAATTTTTGAGACTTCATTTGTGTAGTTTGAATGATAAAACTCGTATAGTAGGCAAGCACATCTACTCACTCTCATTGCTTGCTCATATCATTTCCTGCTTTTTTTTTCTTTTTTAATTTTTATTGGACTTTCAGCAAAATTAAGAGTTCATATGATTAATGAATTTTAGAAAACAATAAATAAATCCAAGAACTTTCTTATATTCAGTTATTTTATATTCAATTAGAAAATCAATTATGTATATTAAATATTAACTCTTCACTAATTATTATATTTGAGTTTCTTACATTTAGTTAGAAAATTTCCTTTTACATAATCAATTTATAAGTTGCAAAATATTACTAAAATGTTTTGGGGGCTTATTTAGAATTTTTGGATACATGTATTTAGGCGTGGGTTGTGACTGCTGGGCTCTGCAGCTAAGGCTTTGTACGTATGACCTCTGTATGTCCTTCATTGCTATTGCAATGCCACTGCATCACAAAATTGAATTTATTGCTTGCATGATTTTCCTTCGTTCTGCACACTCCCCGGAACTTCTCACAAAATAAATACAACTGAGATACTAACTACACTAAACAACCAATGAAACTAAAAATGCAACAATAAACATGAGCTCCCTTCTGGTTTTTGCTTGATTTTTAGTCTTCGGCATGAGTACTCCCAGCTTTTACATTTAGTTTGGCTCGTGTAAGGAGATGTAAGTACTCTCCTTGTCACTTGTGTCTCCTCCGTAGTGGTAGTGCTTCAACTGCTTCTTATACAATTTGATCCCCATTTTTCTTCTAAAAGTTTGATGACACCTTAACGAAACAATTGAGTCATCTTGAAAAGGCATAACCACTTGACTTTTTATTCCAAGGTAACAACTTTAATTTGACTTAAATAGGAGAACTAGTTGACTAACTTTAAGAGTTTTTGGAAAGATTTTGTTTTTGTGATACTTTTTCTCATTTTCATTGTACAACCTTCCCTTTTCATAATCCTCATTCGAAATTCTTTTAGCTTGTAAACCTTCTTTTCTTTATCAATGAATTCTTGATTTAAGGCATGATGTATGACATTAATATCTGCACGACTCCATTAGTGAATTGGATCAAATTGTTGATCATAGAATTTCATGTTTAACTATTTTTTGGATGCCTATCACAGTTCTCTAGAAAAGGTATTCCTAAAATTATACGCATGCTTCATAATTCAATATGATAAAATCGACACGGAATATAAACTTGTTCACCTTAATTAAAACATCTTCAATTTTACCTTCTAGATAGGCTAGTGAACTGTGTGCTAGCTGGAGTGTCACGATTGTAAGCCTTGCTTCATCAATATTGACATATTTAAATGCGGACATAGATATTAAATTGATATTTTCTCCTAAATCGCAAAGAGCTTAGCCAAAATAATTAGTTTTTATATGCACAAGGTATTGTGAAACAGCTTGAATTCTTCAATTTTAGTGGAAGCTTGTTCTGTGAAATTACACTACTTTCTTTTGCAATGTCTACTGTTTCAAGTTCTTTAGCCTTCTCTTTTTTGACAAAATGTCATCCATGAATTTAGGAAAGCTTGGCATTTGTTCTAATGCCTCAACCAGTGAGACATTAATAGGCATATGCTTCAAAACATCCAGATATCTTTTGAACTGCTTATCTAGTTGTTGCTTCTATAATCTTTTTACAAAAGGAGATGATAGTTTAATGACTTGTAATTTTGGTTGTTGTTTCTACGATGTTGCTACATCAAATTATTCTTCTGGCAACTTCGATATTAGCTATTTTTTCATCGTTTCTTTTGTTGGGTGCTCTTATGGCTATGTTATAGTATCCTTTTGTGATCTTTTCTATGCTTCAATAGTCTCAACAATATTTTCATGCCACAAGGTGACAGCTTTGTAATGCTCATTATTCTCAGCTCGTGGATTTTTCGTGTTTCTTGGAGAGCACCTTGAGGTCTAGTACTCAATGAACTTTCAAATCCAAACTGGTTTTCCAAATTCTTCAACAACGCAACTTGACTTTGGATTGCACCGTTAGTTTTCGCCACAACTTTTTTGTACCTTGTCTAAAGATAACTCTTGGTGTTGAAGTCTGTTTTTGCTGCACGAAACTAAGTAGGGTTTGAGCTCTATTTTTAGCATTAGAAGGTTTACCTCCTTGGTTTTGACCTTGAGAACTCCAATTTCAATTAGCATGCTGCCTCCGCCCTGCATTGTAATTGTTATAGTAGGTGTTGTTGTACGTTGAAGTTTCGGTTCTGATTATAATTTTCAGCGTAGCACTTGATTCTCCATCAAGTTGTTTGAATGAAGTGAAGTCATTTGGTAACTTAGCATTCTTGATTGGTTGAAAATATCTTCTCAAAATTTTTTCGGTCAACTCCTCGCATGTAGTTACAAAATTTGGTATTATCGAGTTTAACCATATTTTAGCTCTATCCCTTAAAAGAGAAGAAAACGTTTCAATCGTAATGAATCTTCAAAAACTCGATGTATGGTGAGTGTCATTGATTTTCATGAAGGACTTGACATGTAAACGAGAATCCTGTAACATTTGAAACATCACAGGTTTAAACTCGAAGTAGTTCGCCAGAATATTAGGTCATGCAATCCCAAAATCAAAACCATGTGTTCTTACCCCACTGTATCTCCGATCGGCTTAATTTTTCTCATTTTATAATTTTTCATTACATGTAACAACGACGTCGACTAGTTAACTCGAATTTTAAAATATATAACACAATAATACGTTGATTTGTTATTTTATATGTTTAAGTGAACATATAATAAATGTGTACAATTATTGTATAAAATCATTAACTTAATGTTTGAAGCTAACTCCAACACATTATCCAATATAGGATCTTGTTTCAAGTTATCATTTAACTGGACTATTGCTATTTTACCATATAATAAAATGAAACATGATATTGAGTAAACCATTAATAAATTAGTAACACATAAATATTAATTGTAAAGTTTGATATTTTATCTAATCAATATAAAGAAAATTAGTTCATAATGAAAAACAAAACAAAGTATTTAAGCAAGGTCATGAAAATAAGAAAATAACTGGAACAGTAAATTAATTCTTCTCGACTGCCCATCTTTGAAAACTTGGCTTTTGATTCTCGTGCATTGGAATATTGGAAAGGCCAAGTCTATTCTTTTCAAAACATGGTTATCTCCAAGCAAAGATTCAAGAATTTTAACACAAAACCGATTTTGTTTTCAGATTTGGTGGTTGGGTGTCAATTATCAGAAATAATTTCGAATCTATTTGCGGGTAAGTCGAAGTTTCACTCTTTTTATTTAAATGCTGGTTAGATTTTGGATTTTTTGATAAAATTGAAATTTTAAAGCATGAACTTGATATACTCCTGTTAAAAGTACACATTTAGACTTGAAATATGTTGGTTATCTTTTAGTATAAATTGGAAATCCATTGTTGGAGAACACACCTAGTTTAAGGAATAAACTCGATATGGATGAACAAACACCGCGGCGTTAATGGAATAATGCCTAGGCATTTTAACGAAGTCAAAAATGGAAATTTGATATTTTATGTTGGGGTGTCATTGAGGATTATGGTGCAACATGGTTTTCAGGATATGCAAGGGTGCGATAGGTGTCCCACCTAGGCAATCGAGATTAGATTGCCAAGGCGCTGTCTTAGCTGGTTATGAAACGACGCCTTCTGAGCCTGGGCATGACGTTATAAGGCATGAGCATCCATTTTTGTTATGTTAATTATCGAGATTTGACTATCATATTGGACTTCTTGAATTTTGGACTTTTGACAATGATATACTCGATTGAGGTAGAACTTTATTTATTGTATCTGGTCATAAATACATGATTTTTATAAAACTTATACTTTCATGACATGTCTAGTTTTACAACATGTTAGTTTTTATACTATATGTATGACTCTCAGTGATACATTTATTTTGAGTAGCATATTTTTATAACTGTTTGATTAACTGAGTTGTTTACATAAAGTTTGATCAACTCAAGGGAGGGTTCTAGTTTGATACACACCTTCGACCATTTGAGAAGGTATTTGATTTTCTGTACTTAGAACAATGAGACAGTTGATTGTGTTATCTTTAGGTGCAAAACTCTGTGATTAAGGTCATTTTGTCATGTTGATAAAAACTATCGCTTTTCTCCATGTGCCTTGTGCATAGAGCTTAGAGTTCTTGAGTGGCTCATTTTCATTGATTTTTTACATTGTTATTGTAATGACCTAATTTTATTATATATCAAAGTATAGTAGTAGATATTTCTCACACTTACCCGAGTGACGTTTTTATTCTCTATTTTACAATATGATTCTTAATTGTAGCATGTTCGCTCACATTTTATGAAATTGTGGATCGTACTTGAATTTCTATGGAATTTATCGCAAAGACAACTCCTTTAATGTCAAAATTGGAGAGATCGTTATTGTATATTTCTTTTGACACAATAGTTTAGTTTTGAGCTTTTTTATTATATAATTTATTTCATTTTTCAGTTAGCTCAATATTTATCTTGATTATTATTTTACCTTATTATATTTTCTACTACAATATAAAATACTTATTATTTTATTGAGACTGAGACGGTCAGGTGCTCTTATGGGTCGAGTCCTTTTTTGTTTCCATGTCGAGTCTCTTTCTATTTGTTGACGAGTATTTTAACATTCTAGGCTATGTGCAGCCTCGAAAGAATTTCCCTAGTCGCTTATGTGGTCGTGTCGTCCTCAATGTAGTCGACATAGAATTTGAAAGATAGGGATTCACCTTTACAACATAAGATGTAAAGAATGTCGTTGGACTTAACCCAAAGAATATTTATATTAAGTAATGTTGAATTTACATTGCGGTTAATTATTCTAACTAAATCGAATGAAACACTAGTTTGTCATGATCTGAATCCTATTTTCAATTTGACAGCTTTACAAGATTCGTCCATAATTTTATTGAAAAATTTCTCAACTGGAATGGCCTTCAAATCTGCGCTGCAAGAATGCGCTTCAAGATATCTATGGCTTCCGCAAAACTCAAATCCACGGCGACAGTCGACCCCCAAAAACCCTAATTTCTTGTAGCAGACTCTACATCTTTTCTTCTTAGTGGCAGACGAACAACTCGAGCTTGAAGAAGAAGATTTTCCTCCCACGGTAAACTCTTGGAAGAAAAAATGGGCCTTGAGTTTCTCGGGAATCAAACACTCCGCAACCTCCGCGCATGGTTGAAGCTTCATGGTTATGGCGGTTTTTTCCTCGTTGGGATCCAGAAGAGTGATTTTAGAGAATCGCCATAGCATTAGAACGTGTTTTTGCTTCCCATCGATCGGTAAAAACCACGGTTGTTTACGCACAGTGCTGGAACATCCATCTATCTTTCTTCTTCTCTGTTTCTGAAACTGAATATTTTTTAGAATAATGAAAAGTAAGCAAAAGTTGATGACTATGGCTTATATTTATAAGACGGTCTTGATTAGCAGTCATATTGTTGCTAGTCCTCACTGTTTGGTTCCGCCTCTCTTTGAGGTTTGACCCACAATAATTTTTTTTAATAAAAATAAAAGATAGAGATAAAGTGGTTTTTAAAAGGGAGATTGAAGACAGAGAAAAACAACATAGAGAGAGAATTTGAGTAAGTACAGCTAGAAAGAGAAGAAAAAAAAAAAATTTTTTTTTGGTTTTTCTGATCTTTGTGTGCAATATCTAACGATCAATTCTTCTCCCATTCAACTGAGATTTCAGAGTGTTTTTCTTGTCGACAAGATTGAGGAGCAAATGACATTCGGGTTGTATCGTCAGTCAGTTTGGTGAAATCGCTCTATTTTTCTCTTGCTTCCTGAGAATATTAATTATTGAGATTAATTGCTCTTGCCATGATTTCTTCTATTTATTCTATAAATGATTAAAGTATACCTATTATTTGATAGTAGAAGATCATATAAGATTTTAGTTTCGTGGACATAGGCACATTGTCAAATCACGTTAAATTCGATATCTCATTATTTTCTGCTTAAGTTTGTGGGCGTATTATTAATTGTCATAATAATCTATTTTAATCACACAAAGAAGGAAAAAGAAATTTCTCCGCTGCATAATTAAATTTTATAAACTATTATTTTCAACAAGTTGTATTAGAGACAAATTGCTAGAGAGTCAAGCTTGGTTAGGTTTTACCACAGTCAATAAAGTTTATAACTTTATAATTTTTTTTTGGATTTCTGGTCTAAATTAAAACACTGAGGATTCAGGTTCGATAATAAAATTAAAATCAGACAAATATGTGGAAATCTATGATAGAATATATGCTTTTATGTAAAGATCTTCATGAGCCAATTAATGGAGATGCAACGAGACCGAGAGGCAAGACAAATTCAAATTGGGAATTGATTAATCGAAAATGTGTCGTTTATATCAGACGTTGGTTGAGTGCAAGTGTGTTTGACAATATTACTATAGAGACTAGAGTTGATCAACTGTAGAAGAAATTAGAATCACTGTTTGAAAGTCGAATTGTTTTGAAATAAAGCTCTTATAATTGAAAAAAAAAATTTGAGAATTTGAAATAGGTGGATGAACGTCGTATCAACGAGCACATGAGTGAATTTCAGTAATCAATGAATCAGTTGCTAGGTATGAGTACCCAGGATAGATGATGAATTACAGACTTTGCCTTTGCTTAGTTATGTGCATGATAGGTGAGAAACACTTGTGGTCACAGTTAGCAACTCAGCGTCAGATAATAACTTAACTCTGGATGTAGTTAAATATCATTTACTCAACAAAGGAGAAGAAATGATTCGATTCATTCTTCTAGTAGAGGTGCTCTTGTTAGTGAGAGACAAGAAAGACAGGTGTCAAAGTCAAAGTAAAGATTAACATAAAAGAGATCCATTTAGAGTAAGATCTAAGTCAAAAGAAAAAAAAAGAAAAAATATTTTCATTGTGAAGAGTCAAAACATATGAAAAGAATTTTAGAGTAGGGAAAAAAAACAATTTAAAGGAAGAAATAGTGAGTCTGACAATGACACTGAAACTATTGTTGTTGTAATTGACGATGATGTGGTTACTGCTTATGATGAATATTATGTGAATTTGACACTCAACCATTTAGTTGACTTATTGATTCTATTGCTTCGTATCATATTACGTCACATGATAAATAATTCTCATCCTACACTACTGGTGATTATAGTCAATTAAATATAAGAAATAATGGTGCATCAAAGATTGTTGAAATTAGTGATATTGATCTGGAAATCAATTGATATGCCTCGAGGCTTATTACTCAATCACAAATTAAGACCCAAACTTTGGTTAATTTTTTTGCTCACAATTTTCTTTCTTTTGCAGGTGATGACTTCTTTGATGACTTTGGAGTGGGAGCCTAACTCACAAGACAAAGATAAACCCTTACATGTTCTCACTTGGGTAGAGGCTACTCAATGAAGAGGAAATTTGTTTTCTCGTAATCAACTAATTGTAACATGTTATTTTAAATATCTTTGGCAAATATTGGTCTTTTTGTATTTTATTGGCAAATGTTGGCTTTATTATTTTCTTAAAAGCATGCATGCATATAGTTTAGGATAGTGGTTGCCTATGGTTTAACATTTAGTTATTTTGGCTATAAACACTTGCCACCAAGAACAGCGCGCACATGCATGGACCAAAGGCGCGAACATACATGGACCGATTTGTTGATGGCACAAGCAAAGTCCAATTTGACACAAGGATTACTAATGAATCTCATGAAAGAGGCCTACTAGGTCATTCACACACGGAAAGGATTGGACTTCTCAAGACTCGAATCAATTGGCCTAGCCCTCATCACAAGCTTCAACCTAGTGCGTGGCTGAGCACAATTGAAGTAATTTGGTTTTTCCCTCCAACCATTTGAATCAACTTCAACTCAACTACGCTCCAGTAAGACCTATGGACCAATGAGAGGATGCCATGGTGGAGCAAACATATCATCCCATAAGCTGCTAAAAGAGGAGAGTGCGTGCTTGATGGCCAATCCAATTCATCAGCTCCTTCCTTTTATGGCCACCATTTTTCTTTTTTTGCTTAACCAAAACCCTAGGACATATTTAAACATCATTTTAGCATTTTATTATTCTGTTTTTGATGAAATAAAAATTGAGCTTTTTGTCTCCAAACCAGAAGAGCTTTCGGCCTTCAAGGTAAGTTTGCCTTGGCTTGCTTACAACGAAATAGAGTGAGTCTCCATTGCCACCAAGTTCAAGGTTACTTGGCTGGTTCTTATCTCATTCTTCTCTCCTCACTCTCTAGAGTAGGAACTAAGAATAAGGTGGTCAAAACCATCCCCAACGATGTTGTTTCTTTCCTTGGAAAGAAGCACTAACTGAAAGCACCATATTGGCTTATCGGACCAGTCAGAAGTTTTTCTACACAACTTTTGTTCCTTTGCATATTTTCTTATGATATTTCAGAGATTTGAACTTCACTCATAAGGTAATACTCACGTCAATTTTTATTCAATTTGAAGTTCATTTGATTATGTTTTTGCACACTTATTTGGGGTGTTCTCGACGAAATCGAGCACCGAATGCTACTACTGTTCTTGTTGGTTTAATACGATTTTCGCAAGTCAATTTCCACATCACCAATTAAAGCTACTAGTTGACATTGACAAATGTTAGACATGGTTCAGATATCCAGCTTAATTTGATATCTACTAGTAAGCTATATTATGAAAATTTTATTAATTATTTTGGTAGTGGTAAATGGAAGTTCACCAATGGTTTGCTAGTTATAGCTAGATGAAAGAAGACCAATATTCTTTAATGCACACAAAGGAAGTTATGTAAAGAAGAAATAAATGTCATCGAGAAGTCAAATGATATTGAGCTTTGGCATAAGAGACTTGGTTACATTAGTGAGAAGGAACTTCAGACACTTATCAAGAATCGGTTATTGTCAATTATTAGCTTCTCGAATTTGAAGACTTGTATGCATTGTTTGTCTGAAAAATTTCAGAATGTTACGTTTCAGACTATCTACCCCTTTAAGAGACATCAAATTCTTGATTTGATTCATACTTATGTCTGTAGTATACAAGACAAGACATTCGATGATGCATAGTATTTTGTTACATTTATTGACGATCACTCGTGAAAACAAAAGATCAAGTATTGGAAGTTTTCAAAGAATCATGTCAGGGTAGTGAGAGAAACTGAAAGCAAAACTTAAACATGCCAGAGGTGATAATGGTGATGAATATAGAGAGCTAGTTGAAAAATATTGTATGAGCCATGATATTAAACTTGAGAATACTACGCCTAAAAATCCTTATCAGAATGGAGTGGAAGAAAGCATGAACAGAAATATTCAAAGAAAGATCAAATGTATCCTGTCTGATTTCAAGTTATCTAAATCTTTTCTAGGGTGAAGCTTTGAGAATTGCAATTAATTTGATTAACCTTCCACTTCATCTCTGTTAGATAATATAGTTATTAAACAAGTTTGTACATAGAAAGATGTTTCTTACAATCTCTTGAGAGTGTTTGGATTCAGAGCCTATATTCACATTCCTAAAGATGAACAATCCAAGTTGGGATGATAGAGCCAAATAATTAATTTTCTTAGGTTATTCACATGATGAGTTCAGATAAAAAATTTTGGGATCCAATTGCTGAAAAGATAGTAAAAGCAAAAATGTTGTTTTTTTTAGAAGACTACTTAGTTGAATATGATAAGGCAAAGAGACCTCACTAAGTTCTAGAATTTCATTCTAGTTTGGATCTACTTAGTACATCTTCAGTAATTGAGAATTATGGGGAAGTCAGAGACGAAAACCAGGGTGATATTATTGATCAGAGTATTGCTACAGATGATAGGTTTCAATCAATTGATCAAATCGAAGAAGATACTTCAGCTCAAATGCTGGAAAAAAATATCAACAAGAGTAGAGAGCCTCTAAGAGATATTCCGTCAATGAATATGTTAGCTTACAGATCGTAGAGAACCAGAAATTTACTAGGAAGCTTTCTGCTTGATCAAATGACATAGTGGCAACAAACTATGCAAGAGAAAATAAATTCTTTGAACGACAATCGTACATCTGAATTGGTAAAATTTCCAAAGAACAAACGAGCTCTGAAAATTAAATGGGTCTACAAGTTGAAGTCTAACGACACTTGTTCATAGCTAAGATATAAAGCTAGAATTTTTGCAAAACAAAAATACAGTAAAAAGAAAGGTGTTGATTTTGATTAAATTTTCTCTTCAATTGTAAAGATGACAACTCTTAGAATAGTTTTGTGTTTGGCTGCTTGTTTGAATCTCGAGATTTAACAACTTGATATGAAGACTGCATTTCTTCATAGAAATTTGGAAGATGAAATATGCATAGAACAACCTGAGTTCAAAGGCAAATACAAAGGACATCTTGTTTGTAGACTAAAGCTTATATGGCTTGAAGTAAGCATCGAGACAATAGTACAAGAAATTTGAATTCTTCATGACAAGTCAAAGATTCAATAGAACTAATTTTGACTACTGTGTATTTATGAAAAGAGATGCTAGCGATGATTTTATCATTCTACTATTTTATGTAGATGATATGTTAATTGTTGGTCAAGAAGTTAAGAAGATTGGTATGTTGAAGACAAAGCTCAGTTTGATTCTAAACGATTTTGGAAATTAAAATTTTGAGTTAAAAAGTTTGGTCTTGCTTGTTTTTACTTATTGAATTTTTCTATTGATTAGGTTTTGACATAAAGAGCTAAAGGAAAAAATTTAGAGGTAAAATGCAAGAGGGTGAAATTATCATATAAAAACCATTATTTGAGGAAAACACAAGTGGAGAGACATAAATCGAGTGTAAACACGTGAGTGAGTTTTGTTTACTTACTTATTTTGTTCACTAACAATTTTTATTTTTTTTCTTGAAATTAGGAGTAATGAGGAAAATCATATTAACTTTGATATGGAGATGTCCATGAGTGCTATAAAAGGTCAAATTAATTATTTAGTCATAAGGTATGAAAGGATAAAGTCTCCTTTTAATAGCCGTGCACAGAGGGAAAAATCACCAATAGAGCATTTCTATGAGGAATTTATGAGAAATCCGACTACGAAGATGGCAACTACAAAAGAGAGAGGTATACTAAAACAAACCGTGAGGATGGAAATCTAAGCAACATCAAAACGATAATCCCCACTTTTCAAGATAAGAGTGATCTCGAACTTTATATAGGATGAGAAAGAAAAGTTGAACATAGTTTGAATGTCATAATTACACCGAGGAGAAAAAGATTAAATTAGTCTCGATGGAATTCACGAATTATGCGAGCATATAGTAAGATCAATTGGTGAAAACTCGAAAAAGGTATGGAGAACAACCCACACGCACACGAGACGATATGAAGGTACAAATGCGTAAAAGATTTATTTTGAACCACTATTATCGAGATGCGTGTAAGAAACTACAAGGTTTGATTCAAGGAATCAAAAGTGTGGAGGAATATTACAAAGAGTTGAAAATAGCTATGGTAACAACAAGAGTGGATTTAGAAGAATTGTTGCACAAATCCATCAAAGTTGAGAGGCAATTGAAATTGAGGAACTCTAAGATCGGATAAACCTCAAACTCTTTATGGAAATCTAATTGAATGAATGATAAGCCTAATTCAAAACCGAAAGAGACGTTCAAAGGGAAACCCACGACATCAAATACCAGCCCCATAAAAGGTAAAACTGAGACTTCCATACCTATTAAGTCTTGAGAGATTAAGTGTTTTAGATGTCAAGGCTTTAATTATATTACTTCTAATTGTCTGAATAAATGAGCTATGATTATTTTGGATAATAGTGTATAGCAAGTGTAAGTTCAAGTGATGATGAAATGTCAGTATTAGAAGATTGTAGCGATGTGGATATAGAGGAACCCGTGAATGGAGAGTTATTGGTCACTAGACGTGTACTCAATGTTCAAACTAAGGAGGATGGAGATAAAGTGCAAAGGGAGAACATATTTCACACTAGATGCCACGTGAATAACAAGGTATGTAGTTTGATAATAGATAATGAGAGTTGTACTAATATTGCTAGCACTTCGTTGGTAGAAAAATTGAACTTGAAAACCGTGAAGCATCCTAGGCCATATAAACTACACCGGTTGAGGAACTGTGGAGAAGTGAGAGTGACTAAGCAAGTGAAAGTTGCATTTGCAATTGGTAAGTATAAAGATGAGGTTCTTTATGATGTAGTACCCATGCAAACTACACATATCCTTTTGGGAAAACTAGACAATTCGATAGAAACATAAAGCATAATGATTTCAAGAATGAGTACTCCTTTCATGAAAATGGTAGGAAGATAATTCTAAAACTACTAAAACCGTAAGAAGCTAGTGACGATCAGAGAAAATTGTACACTCGATGGATTTCTCTCTTTTTAAATTGTAAAACAATTTAAAAAGAGAGAAATCCATCGAGTGAGCAAAAATATGAAAAAGAAGATAGTAGAGTGAGAGAAAAGAATAGTGAAATAGAGAAAAAAAAGTACACAGAGAGAAAAGATAAGAGTGAGAGAAAACAAGAGAAGAATAGAAAAATGAATGGAATGCCAAGAAAAAGTGAAGTTAAAAGTATGATGATAGTGATGCAAGAAGTATATGTACTGTTGTATAAAGATGTTTATCTCGCTACTAATGAACTAACTCATTCTCTTCCGAGTATTGTTTCTTCCATTTTGCAGGAATTTGAGAATGTGTCTTCCAAAAAATTACCGAGAAGGTTACCCCCTTTGAGAGGGATTGAATATCAAATAGATTTCATGTCGGGAGCATCAATTCCTAATTGGGCGTATACCGAGTTAATCCTGAAGAAACCAAGAAAATCCAAAGGCAAGCGGATGAACTAGTGGAGAAGGGATTTATAAAGGAAAGCCTTAGTCCATGCTCGGTTCTCGTCATCTTAGTTCTGAATAAAGATGGAACTTGGCGAATGCTTGTTGATTGTCGAGCTATCAACAAGATTTTGTCATCCTTGATTGGATGATATGCTTGATGAGTTACATGGTGCATGCTTATTTTTAAAAATTGATTTAAAAAATAGATATTACCAAATTCGCATGAAAGAGGGAGATCAATGGATAACCGCCTTTAAAATTAACTATGGTCTTTATGAGTGGTTAGTAATGTCATTTGATTTGTCTAATGCACCAAGTACTTTTATAAGATTGATGAATCATGTGTTGAGATCTTTTATTAGAAAGTTTGTTGTTGCGTACTTTGATGATATCTTGGTTTATAGTAAAACTCAAGATGCACATGTTAGACACTTGAATTCAGTTTTTAATATTTTAAGAGAAAATCAACTATACGCTAACTTAAAAAAGGGCACCTTTTGCATGGATTTGGTAGTGTTTCTTGATTTTGTAGTTAGTTCAAGTGGAGTATCGGTGGATGAAGAAAAAGTTAAGGCAATTAGCGATTGGCCGAGACCAAAGAATGTCAATGAAGTAAGAAGTTTTCTTGGATTAGTAATCTCTTACAGGAGGTTTGTTAAATCAAATATCAAACAACACAGAATGTATACTCCTCTCCCAATACCTACTCAACCTTGGATTAATATTTCTATGGATTTCGTTATAGGTTTCTCGAGAACTCAGAGTGAAAAGGATAATATTTTTGTCGTTATTGGATAGGTTAGTAAGATGACATATTTTATTACATGTTCCAAAACTAATAATGCTACACATGTTGTGAATTTATTCTTTAAAGAGATTGTGCGGCTACATGGCTTACTTAAAACTATTGTGAGTGATCGAGATGTTAAGTTTTTGAGTCACTTTTGGAGAACTTTGTGGAATAAGTTAAACACTAAGCTTTTATTGTCAACTGTAGCATACTCTCAAATGGATGGATAAACCAATGTAATAAATAGAATACTTTCTACTTTGTTGAGAGCTATTATTTCTAAGAACTTAAGACAATGAGAGAAGTGCTTATCACATGTTGAGTTTGTAGATAATAGGGTTGTTCATTCTACTACATCTTGTTCACCATTTGAAATTGTTTATGATTTTAATCCTTTTACTCCAATGGATATGTTACATTTGCCTACTAACAAGTTTGCTAATTTTAATGGAAAGAAACTAGCAAAATTTATTAGGGAACTACATACAAAGATAAGAGAAAACATTGAGAAAAAACATGAACATTAAGATATTGGAGGCCCAATGACATGATCAAGAACCAAGAAAATACATGAAGTCTTAATGGATTGATTCAAGAAATCCAAAGAAAGATTCTTTTTAATAAGAGCTGAAATTAATAAATTTGTTAAGTATTGAAGAGGATGTTTAGGAAGAAAAAGAGGAAAAAAATTATTTGAGTATTTGGAAGGTATTTTCGTCACAATAAAATATGAACGTGCAAAATCCATGCATAGTATCCTTTTCTTAATCGAATTGGCAATTGCTTATTTCCTAATTCTTGAAAGAAGGTGAGACACAAATTTAGGAAGAAGAGCCACGAAATTCATCAATCAAATTGATTCAAGTTTCTTTTTACTATGTGGTCAAAGTTTCCTTTTGTTTAGTTACCTAATTTTCTTCTAGTTTCTTTTTATTAATTTGTTAAGTTTTTTAATCTTTAGATGTTTCTTAATTACTTTCTTATTACATTAGGATATTTTATAGGCTATTTAATGATATAAACCCTACAACATTATACAATTAATATACACAATTTTGAGTTATTCTTAGTAAAATTTTCTCTTTAGTTCTTTGTGAAGAACTAGATTTTCGTCAAGTCAAAACTTAAAAGATCAACTTGATACTTTTGGTTATAACCACAAATTCAGTTACGAGTCAAGTTCATTGTTTGATAACTTTGGTTCTGTCAGCAATGTTCGATTAGGGTCAAGTTCTTTATATTTGATTTCAAAGGCATTTCTGAGTTTCTATTCCGCGTTGTTGAAGAGTCTCAGATTTGATATACATGTAGTTCTCATCAAATCGCAGTTAAAAGTTTCATTAGAAATTCAATTCACTATATTCTTATATGAACAAAAATAACGAGTCATTAAGTTTAGATTTTCATGTTCGAATCCAACTTGCAATTTTTTTCTCAAATGTACCTAACTAATGATAAGTTAATTATATTAACAATAAATTCTAAATAGAGTAACCAAATTCAACAAGAATCAATAAATTAAAAAAGATAACTGTCTAATTATGTTTCATATCAAGTTCAAATCATTATCCTAGGACAAAACTTTAGCTCATAATTGCAACAAAAAGAATGATTGAAAATATATGTAAATCAAATCCCATGAATATTATAGACAAATACCTAAAGAAGAGATAGATAAATAAAACTAGTTTATTGTCCTTCGTCTCGATGTTCATCATGTGTTGTCGTAGTTCCACAAGAATCAATCACAAAGTCTAGAATCTCTAATTTCAATCAATTTCTATAGTCTCTAGCCCATTTTTTTCGTTAGAGTGTTTCTTGTATTTACGAGTCAAGTTCATTGTTTGATAACTTTGGTTCTCTAGTTCTTGTGAAGAACTAGATTTTCGTCAAGTCAAAACTTAAAAGATCAACTTGATACTTTTGGTTATAACCACAAATTCAGTTACGAGTCAAGTTCATTGTTTGATAACTTTGGTTCTGTCGGCAATGTTCGATTAAGATCAAGTTCTTTATATTTGATTTCAAAGGCATTTCTGAGTTTCTATTCCGCGTTGTTGAAGAGTCTCAGATTTGATATACATGTAGTTCTCATCAAATCGCAGTTAAAAGTTTCATTAGAAATTCAATTCACTATATTCTTATATGAACAAAAATAACGAGTCATTAAGTTTAGATTTTCATGTTCGAATCCAACTTGCAATTTTTTTCTCAAATGTACCTAACTAATGATAAGTTAATTATATTAACAATAAATTCTAAATAGAGTAACCAAATTCAACAAGAATCAATAAATTAAAAAAGATAACTGTCTAATTATGTTTCATATTAAGTTCAAATCATTATCCTAGGACAAAACTTTAGCTCATGATTGCAACAAAAAGAATGATTGAAAATATATGTAAATCAATCCCATGAATATTATAGACAAATACCTAAAGAAGAGATAGATAAATAAAACTAGTTTATTGTCCTTCGTCTCGATGTTCATCATGTGTTGTCGTAGTTCCACAAGAATCAATCACAAAGTCTAGAATCTCTAATTTCAATCAATTTCTATAGTCTCTAGCCCATTTTTTTCGTTAGAGTGTTTCTTGTATTTATAGATTGCCATTAAAATGTCTTATTGATCTAATTCCTACGACAATAGTGTAGTGCCCATTTATAAGTGCACCAGTGCTACGATTTCTGACGGAGAATGCTATAGCATATGAGGTGGTGTTGTAACGCTCATCTAGGTTTTTCAAAATCTCACATAGTGGTGTACAAAACTTACCTGGACCAAAGAACGGGACCAAAACCGACCTATATGTCCGGTTCTGGTTGGCTTTGCTATAAAAGAAAAGTTGAATTTTGGGTCTGGTTTAATAGAATCGAAGTTTTCGCTTCGGTTTTTGGGTTTAATAACAAAACACCTGAAAAACTGAACCGGACCACAAAAGAGACAGAAGCCTAATTTTTCAATATATAAAAAAATTTAAAGTTCAATCTTCACTTCAGAGGATTGTCTTCACTCTTCTTTACTTCAATCTCCTCTCTCGCTGTCGCCGCAGTCTTCAATCTAGACCTCTTGCAATTGACGCAGCCTTGAGCAACCACCGGCTATCGTCGCAGCTTACAGACGTGAATCCAGAATTATGAGACGCCCATCTTCGACAAAGGTAAGCCCTAAGTTCTTCAGTTCACTCTCTATTAAAAATAGTTAGTGTTTACTTCTTTTTTTTTTTCGTTCTTTTGTTATTGTTGTTGTTGTTATTTACATCTTTCTTGTTTTTTTTTGGAAAAAATATTTAGAATTGAAAGTTTCCAAGATGTCATTTTCATGACTTTTTCTTGGTTTAGTGATTTTGTTTGATCATATAGCTAAATGGTTTGCTATTTTTGTTGCACAGTAAGAATTGTTTTTAAATATTAGTAGTTGACAGAGCTATTTTAGACATGATGACTTGAATTTTTAAGAGTGGTATCAAAAGACAGCTCTCCATAGTCCATATACATCTATTTCTATACTTGGATTTGTTCAAATTTCTAACTATTAGGTGACATCAAGTCCTATTTAAACAAAAACAGAGCCTAAGTTTAAGCCTTATTTAAATAAAGAGTAGCTCATTTTAAGAGCATCCATGTGTGTAGCATCCTGGGAACCCACACGTTCTCGGTGCGCTCACTACGTCTACACAATATGACATACAGAGACTCGACGGGAAATCACTTAATTTAATACCACTTTCATTTTAAAATCATATTCAAAAGAATATTTGTAAGTATAAAAATTTTTTGACTCGAGTTGAAAACAAATTGCGCCCCGAAGAGATAACAAAATTCTCAATATAAAAAAATACACAGCGAAAAAGACAATTTAAAGTAGTTTCAAAAAAATAAGACGACAAGACTTGAAATCCTAGGAAGGAGTCCAACACAAGCCTCACGCTACTCGACTCAGTGCTGCACGCCCGAGAAGCGACGCCGTGTGCCATGGCCTGGGGCCGCACCCATGGTCTCGAGCCGCGCACCGTGCGCACGTACACTCGACCTGGCGCCGCGCACCCTGCACGTGCGCCCACTCGGCCTGCGAGCCCCGCGCCCCGCGCACCCACGTCCCTAGTTGGGCGCCCCGCGCACACCCTCCTGGCGCCGCGCTGGCTAGCTTGACGCCACGTCACGCACACGCCCACAGCGCCGCGCGCCCCACTCACCCTGGCTCTGCGCAGCATGTCTACACGCACACCCTCACCGGATGCCGTACGACCCGCGCGCACTCCCAGGGCCACGTGCCCCGCGCGCCTGTGGTCACACCACGCTCTCGCGTACACCACCACTCCCTTCGTGCCTCACCGCGCACACGCCGACCTATTCCGTACCCTCTCGACTCCCCGACCTTTCTCCCGAAAATTCGGCAGAGTAATGCCTGAAAAATGGCTATCCCAAAATTCAAACCCTGCACACAGTTCACAAGAAAACTTAAAAATATCTATCCATCAAACTATCCAGAGAATCCCCATAATAAAATCGAAGTTTAAAGATAACAAAATCCATCAACTACAAATGAAGAAAGTACACAGTAAAGAGTAATGTCATACTCCAACATATAAAAGCGCACACGCGTCTCCAAAACACCACAAACATTCTATACAACCATGTACAACCGACGCTTATACGAACTTATCCGACCACATAAATATCCCGACAAAAAACAACAACCCAAGCAAATCTCACCACCACCTACCATCTCCACGGGTCGGGTCGCCCTAACAATCCGTCGTCCGGTGCTTCGGTCACGCCCCACCAATTGCCCTACGCCTCAAGTCTAGGCTCTTGGGGCTCACCAGCAACAGTGTCTACACCTACACCATAGAACACACATCATAAGCCTAACGCTCTGTAAGTAATGCGATATGAAAGTAAAAACCGACAATGCAATCCTATCGCATGCAGTCTCTACACTCACACTCATGTTATCACATCTGTAACTCGTAGTGCAGCCGCACCAGGGTGAGAATGAACCTAGCGCCACCCTACACCCTGACACGTCACCACCGTCCCGGACTCCCCAGCAACGAGGCCCACAAGCTACATACACCCATCACCACATAGCAACCACATCAAGGTGAGGGTGAACCTCGCGCTACACTACACCCTGACACGTCGCCCCCGTCTCGGCCTCCCCTGCAACGGGGCCACAGTTGCCCCACACAAACATTTCACGACAGCTCAGCCGGTCCACTCCTCGAGCGGAATCCGCAACTGGTGTTGCACCGGCCCACACACTAGCAGGATCCGCGGTACTACCGCCACGCGTCTCACCACTTACTCAAAATATGTTCAAAAGCATTTTCGTTCTCTTTTTAAAACATAATGCATGTCAAACAATACACACACACCACAATCAACAACATAAATCCTAAAGTTCCACGATGTAGGCCCACCTGGGCAAAACACATGCATGCACTACTTACCTGGCGTCCTAAGTTTACTCGACGCACAGCTTTGCCAAAACGCTTAAACCTAAAACTGTGACACCCCGAGAACCCACACGTCCCCGGTGCGCTACAGTGCATCTACACACTACACACACACACACTAACACTTGACACAACTAACTCAATTCAATACCTCTTTCGTTTTCAAATCATTTTCAAAAGCACATTTGTGAGTATGAAAATTTTTTGACTCGATTCAAAAAAACAACTCGCGTCCCGAAGAGGAAACACGAAGTCCTCAACATAAAACTACGCAGCGGAAAAGAAAACCATTTAAAACAATTTGAGATAAAACGGTAAGACTTGAAATCCTAGGAAAGAACCCCACGCTCCCCACGAACTACCCAGTCCGGTCCCAAGCACTCACGTCCCCACTCCGACACCCCGCGTACACCACCGCGGTGCCACAGGTGCCAACCCAACGTCGCTGTATCTCGCGCACGCTCACAGCGCCGCGTGCCACACGCACCCTGCCTCTGTACAGCACGTCCGCGCGCACGCCCTCACCCGGCGCCGCATGTCCCGTGTGCACCCACAGGGCCGCGTGCCCCGCGCACCTGCGATCACGCCGCACATCCACACTCATATGAACTCCTCTAGCATTCATCATACACACACCTCGACCTATTTCGTATCCTCTCGAACCTCAACCCCTCTCCCGAAATTTCGGCAGAGTACCGTCTAAAAACTGGCTACCCCAAAATTTAACCCTGCACACAATTCACCAAAATCCAACAATATTTACCTATCCATCATCCAGAGAAATCATCCCAACCCAAATCAGAGTAAGAAGGCGACGAAAATCCGTCAAATACAAATGAAGAAAGTCTCCAGTATAGAGAAATAACATACTCTAACATGGAAAATATCCGCGTACGTTACCAAAATCACACGCACTCCATATACACCTATACACTGACACATATACAACAATCAATCCCATCCTCCGTACATAACCACCGCAAAAGAAAGAAAACCCACAAACCGACCAGGCCACAACCTACCATATCCACGGGTCGGGTCGCCCTAACAAAAGTCCGCCATCCGGTGCCGCAGTCGCACGCTGCCAACAATCCTACGCCTCAGGACTAGGCACTCGAGGCTCACCAGCGGTATCGTCAGCACCTACACCACAGAACACACAACATAAGCCTAACGCTCAGTAAGTAATGCGATATGAAAGTAAAAGCCGATAATGCAATCCTATCACATGCAGTCTCTACACTCACACTCATGTTGTCACATCTGTGACGCGTAGTGCAGCCGCACCAGGGTAAGGAGGAACCTCACGCCACCCTACACCCTAACACGTCGCCACCGTCCCGGACTCCCCAGCAACGAGGCCCACAAGCTACACC
>CM039519.1:5240668-5256919 GCA_022433055.1 Begonia peltatifolia | reverse complement strand
GCGTTAGGCTTATGTTGTGTGTTCTGTGGTGTAGGTGCTGACGATACCGCTGGTGAGCCTCGAGTTCCTAGTCCTGAGGCGTAGGATGGTTGGCGGCGTGCGACTGCGGCACCGGATGGCGGACTTTTGTTAGGGCGACCCGACCCGTGGATATGGTAGGTTGTGGCCTGGTCGGTTTGTGGGTTTTCTTTCTTTTGCGGTGGTTATGTACGGAGGATGGGATTGATTGTTGTATATGTGTCAGTGTATAGGTGTATATGGAGTGCGTGTGATTTTGGTAACGTACGCGGATATTTTCCATGTTAGAGTATGTTATTTCTCTATACTGGAGACTTTCTTCATTTGTATTTGACGGATTTTCGTCGCCTTCTTACTCTTATTTGGGTTGGGATGATTTCTCTGGATGATGGATAGGTAAATATTGTTGGATTTTGGTGAATTGTGTGCAGGGTTAAATTTTGGGGTAGCCAGTTTTTAGGCGGTACTCTGCCGAAATTTCGGGAGAGGGGTTGAGGTTCGAGAGGATACGAAATAGGTCAAGGTGTGTGTATGATGAATGCTAGAGGAGTTCATATGAGTGTGGATGTGCGGCGTGATTGCAGGTGCGCGGGGCATGCGGCCCTGTTGGGTACCCACGGGTCGTGCGACACCGGGTGAGGGTGTGCGCTCGGACGTGCTGTACAGCGGCAGGGTGCGTGGGGCACGCGGCGCTGTGAGCGTGCGCGAAACACAGTAACGTTGAGTGGTATGTGCGGCACCGTGAGAGTGTGCGTGAGGTGTCGAAGGGGAGACGCGAGTTGTTTTCGAATCGAGTCAAAAAAAAAAAGAGGGGAGTAAATTGGAAACAAAAGGGTATTAAATTGAGTGAATTATGTTAAGTGTTAGTGTGTGTGTGTGTAGGGGCACTGTAGCGCACCGAGAACGCGGGATTTTCTCGGGGTGTTACATGTTCGGAATTGGTCAAAAGTCGTCGCACCCCTTTTGTGCAAATGAGAAATTAGGTTAATTGGTATGGCACTATGTCTTATTATGACAGCTAACCCATAAAAGGGAAGCCATCAACCATGCCCTCAATTGTAACCTAGCATCGAATGTAATGGCTTTATAGTTATGGAAAAGGAAAAATTAAATCTAATGTTGGACTTGAAAATTCTGGATTTCAAATTCATGAGGTCGCAATTTTTAATTAAATAACTTTAGGATGATAAATTTTGATAATGTAATAAATTATTTAGGTAATTATCATATTCAATATATCACTATATTATGCGGGTATTATATGTATACGTACGTGAATAAAATAAACAACAGACGAGGAGTTTGATCTTTCTCGCAGAAATTCAATTCTCGTGTTTTCGATCAAGTTATGTGGTAGTTTATCCCTTGTATTCTACATCTCTTTCAACCTCGAAGCAATCCTAGAATTGTGAAGTTTTACCATGGTTATATTTTGAAGGTGTAAATGACATTGCCATTTAGCTAAACAACATTTGTACAAGTAATATTGAATTTACATTATGGTCCATTAATCTAACTAAATCAAATGAAACATCGCTATATTATTACCTAAACCCTATGTGGCAATTTGTCAGCTTTACAAGCTTCGTCTATGATTTTAGTGGACAATTTCTCAAGTAGAATGGCCTTCAAATTTCCACTGCAGGAATGCTCTTCGGGATATCTATGGCTTCTGCAAAACTCAAATCCTCAGCGACAGGCAAACCCCAATTGCCCTAATTTCTTGTTGGACTTTCTGCATGTCTATGTCTTCTTTGCGGAGGAACAACTCGAGCTTGAAGAAGATGAGTTCCTCCACAGGAGAAATCTTGGGAAAAAGAAGGGTCTTGATTTCCTCGGGAAACAAACACTCCTCTACCCTCTTCGCATGGTTGAAGCTTCATGTTCATGGCGGTTTCGTCTTCATCGTTGGGATCCAGAAGAGAATCTGGAGAACCAATTCTTGTTCTCGTCTAAGAAAATCAGCGTAGCATTTAGAACACATGTTTTTGCACTCCATTGACCCATGAAAATGAATATGGATAAGAACAACGAATCCAAATCCAACAAACTGACGAGATCAATAAGCTTCACGTGATAGACATAAAAAGCACTCAATTTATTCTTACTTGAATTTATAATTTACTAATAAATAACTTAACAGTATTTTATTTGAATTTATTTAATATATATTTCTGAAACTTGAGTTTAGGATTATTTATGCACAGTCGAGTCTCCCTTTCATGCTTCGTTCACTCACTCTCTCTACCTTGACTATTTTTTTCCTCTATATTTTATAACTCTCATTCTTACAAAATGTGTTTAGCATAGGCCAAATATCTATTGAGTCACCCATACTAGCATATGAACTACATATATCATATTCAAATAGAGTTTGAATTAATATCCTACCGAATCTTTATTTAAAATAATATTATATAGGATAATAGTTATTTTATTTAGATAACATATGATGAATTCAAAATTCAATCATGAATTTCAAATAAATTATTATCACGACTCAGATGTGAGCTAATAGAACGTCGTGTCGGACAACCCGATCACCCAGCTCAAGAGTTAGTTTGCAGTAGAAGATTTGAACATCTTATCAAGGTAAAGATCCACACAGTGACGATAGATATAATAGTACAATAATTAAGTAATAGTAATATATGATGTGAACATCCAAATCTAATTAAGTTAATCGTGCATTAATCCTAATAAAAGTCAAGTCCTCACCAGTAAATCAACTAAATACTAAACAAGAAAATTTAATAAAGCTGACTACCTCCAAACTCCAGCTACTCTCTATTTTTTTCTTACCAGAAAGGGAGACGATCGTTTTGGGTGAGTGACTAATTTAATAGAAATGTTATATTAACTGCATATAAAACTTTTTTTATCTTTTTCTTTCAAAACATTATTCCTTTAAAAACCCATTTTATCATTTTAGAGAAAACATGCTCTACGAGCCACGGATGAGGCAATAAGTTAAACATTGTTGTACACATAGACGACTACGGAAAAATACATCATCATGGTACTCATCATATAAAAATCACCTCAATGAAAGAGGGTGGTCAACTGTAATTCTCTTAGGTAGCTAAGCGATCGACCTATCAACTGGTACATTAAAAATTTTAGACTTGAAGTACTCTCGAGGATGTGGGAATCTACTAGACTATAGGGTGGTCAACTGGACAATGGTAAAATGACACGATGCAGTCGACCGCAGATAGTGTAAGGTTGATGCGGTCATGGCTTGCAAAAAAACGTGTTCCAACCCACAAAATAGATTAGCACATTAGGTACTCAGACAAGTCGAGGTAACCTTAAAAGAGGCCAAAAATTCACAAGGCAAATGAGTTTCAAATCAAGTGAAATTTTAAGGACAATTCAACTTATTAGTTGAATAAGTGTTCTTAAAATTTCAAAGCAAAATAAGAAGTGGAAGTGAAGTTATGCATGAAGACTCGAGATTGGCCAATGAGCAATGTTTTGAAGCTCTCGGATTGCACTTCTTTCCAAGGAAAGAATGGAAACTTTTGGAAAAGGTCGGGCCACCTTCTTCTGGTTTTCAACTCTTAGAGTGGAGATAATGATAGAAAAGTAAGAACCAACAAACCACCTTAAACTTGGAGGTAATAGAGTCGCACTTCTCTTAGGTGTGATACACTGAAGCTTACCTTGATAGTAACCAAAACCTCTCAGATTTTTCTTAAGCAAACACCAGCTATTTCATTCAACAACAACCATTTACAAACACCAACAACTATGCTTAAATAGATCTAAAGGTGGCTGGAGGGTTTGGTTCAAAATAAGGATCCAAAAGAGCTGTTGTGTTCGGCCATGGCACGGTCAAAGATGGCAACACACTTGTTGCTTGGATAGCCGGGATGCTTGCCACATAATTTGATCCAAAGACTAGCTGATGTCATGTCATCCATTCAAGTCTCTTCAACAACGGAACCCCCCCCCCCCTACTCGACGTGCTTCCTTGGCGTGCGCAGGTCGCTATCACATGTATGCATGCATTTGCATGCTTCTTCAAAATGACTTCAACCGATTCAAGCCACCATCCAACCTAATGAATGTGTGCATTAAGAAAAATTACATTAATGTCAATGTTTGTCAACAAAATACAAATAAGGTCAATGTTTGCCCAAAACATTAAATTGAAAGTACTTTGTTACAATTTAATTTTAGAGAAGACAAATTCCCTCTTCATGAGGTTGATAAACTTCCTCCATTGTCTTCAAAGTAAGCACATACAAAGGTTGTTCCATGTCTTGTGCAATTAGCTCTCACTCTAAGTCTTCAAAGATGACTTCATCACCTACAAAAGAATTGAGTTTATTCCAAAATATATTAGACAAAGCTTGGGTCCTTGTTTGTGATCGAGTGATAACTCTCTAAAACATATCAATGGTTGACCAAAAAGTTAAAAGTTGTAAATATTTCATAACTTTTATAACACAATTAGGTGTCTAGATACATCAATCATACATCATATTGTCTGTCATTTAACAAAGATTTATATGTTTATAGTTAATGCATTATTAGTATATCATATACATTCAATATATGCATAGTGAAAATTCTCAAATCATGCATCATATTGCTTGTCATTTAACAAAGATTTGTATGTTCATAGTTTATACATTATTAGTATATCATATGCATTCAATGTATGCATAATGAACGTCATTAAAGAGAAAATATGTCTAACATCTTGAAATATGTATCCATGTGATAAATTGGGCAATTAATAAAGTAGTGTCATGTGTCACACAAAGATTAGCAACTAAGCATGTTATTAAGTTGTAATTAAGAGGAAATTGAGATTAATTAATTAAGTTAATCTTAATGATTAATTTATATCTAATTAAAATTAATTAGTTTAAGTTAAGTATGATTAAAAGATAATAACTATTGTTTTATTGTAAATTTAAGTAAATGAAATAGTAAATTGTATTTTGTAATGGATAAATATGGTTAAATGGTAAATTACAAATCAACAAATATTATTAAGAAATGAGGTAAATGGCTGTTGGAAGCATCAAGAGGAGAGAGAGATAGAGAGTATATATATATATATGTATAAGAAAAAGAGAAGATAAGGGAAAATGCAAAAATCCGATGATCCGTAAGTTTTGGCGAAAACCTCCAACATGAAAAGTGTTCTTGAAACCGAGAGGAACGTTTTGGTATAAAAATCTTGAAGTAAAACGGAGATTTTAATTAAGCTATTCTTTACCCTATTGATTTATAAATATATAAGAAAAACTCAATCAATTCTGTATAATTTGTGAATTAATTATATATAAGTGTTGGTGTTAGTTTAATTGACATGTTATGAGAGTTTGAATAGTTAAAAATAGTCAATTGATTGGAGACATGGAAATTATCCAATAAGATTTATAAACGTTGAATTTAAAATGGTATAATAATTGAAAGAATATAAACTTGCTTTAAAATAAAGTAAAATTCAATTATGAATTGTTGAAAATGAAAAATTGGATTAGGAGCGGATGATGACCATTGAGGAACAGGCATCCAAGACAATATAAATGCGAGCAGCCATAATGAAAATGCAGTTGACCTTGCTTTGAAAATTTGCACTTGTTTCTGGTAATACGAACAAACACAGTAACAGAAAATGAATAAAAATAGCGAAATAAAATATAAATAAGAATATTGATATAAATTATGCAATATCATAGAAGTTACTAAGTAGAAGCCCACAAAGAGTTTAAAATTGATATATTTAAAAGTGATTTTAAATTATTAAAGTGTCGAATTTCTTTCATAAGTTTTGAGATATCATCATAATATGTCTAGTATTATTTATGCATCATATTTGGTTGTCATTTAATAAAAACTTGCAAAATAGTCAGTAAGATGTATGTATGTGTGAGACTAAGTGCAACCAACTTCAAGCCCAAAATTAATGATTCATGTCAAGACATTGGAGGCTCAATAACAAGATCAAGAACAAAAAAAAAATGCATAAAAGCTTACATTGATTAATTTTAAAAATCCAAGAGAAATATTCTTTTCAAAAAGAGATGAAATTAATAAATTTGTTAATTATTGAAGAGGATGCTTGGGAAGAAAGCAAAACCAAAGACACTTGAAAAATACTTAAAGATTTAATGACAAGTGGGATGGAAGTACAATAACAAAACATACACATGCAAATTCTATACAGAATTTTATTTTCTTTATCAAATTGACAACCACTTATTTCTTAATTCTTAAAGGAAGATGGGACACGAAATAGGAAGGAAAGCCTCACAATCAGATTGGTCCAAGTTTTCTTTTATTATGTGTTCAAAGGTTCCTTTTATTTGGTTAGCTAATTTTTCTTTATTTTTAGTCTAGTTTCTATTCTGCGTTGTTGAAGATTATCGGGTTTGATATACCCCTGGTTCATATCAATGTACGTATGTGTGAGACTTTACACATTAATATTATTGATTATGCATATTGAAATTCACATTTATATGTTGATATGGATTACGCATATTGACATGCATATAACATGTTAACATGATACTTGATAAACATGAGATCAAGTAAATAATATGATGTACAAACACTCACATTAATTCAATTATCATGGCATAACTGATGTGTGTGAGAGTTTCATTTCATACGCATATTCATATACGCATTGATTAATTCCTCTACATAGAAGAATATGATAAACATAAATTGAATTGATTAAATGTCTAGTGAATTTTATAAAGAAAGTATTAGATAGACATTATCTAGATATGTTTGGTGAGTTGCGCAAGAATTATGTGATTAAGTTTAGACATTAATAGAATGTGTATTGGTAACATAAGTAAATATAAATCTTTGACAAAGGAATTTAGTAAGTTATGATTATCTAAATCGTATGTTTAAATATTTGCATATATGCATAATACACTTCCTATATAAAGATGAGTGACAAATAATAAAATATTAATAAAAAATGTTTAGAACTTATGGTTAATACTTAAAACATGAGTGATGTGATTATTAGAGTTGATTTGAGTATGGAAAATTAAAGTGACGATTGTGAGGACTAATCACGTAGGGCAAGATATATTATTAGATAAAATATATTAAATATTAGACATTAAATAAAATGTATCATGAGTATCGCTGCACGTAAGTGGTAATGAAGTATTAATAATATATCTTTTAGTTAATTATAAGGTTAATAAATATATTAACCTTAGAAATAAAACATTAATGTGTGTGTGTGAGCGCACGCGTGTGTGCAAGCAGTTAGAGTAAAGTTTAATTTACTAGATTTTATAAAAGCTCATTATGTGGACTCTTTTTATTTTCAATTTGGACTCGGTAGCTCTGCAAATAAAGGCATAGGTAAAGTTCAATAATTTTAAGAAGTTCAGCACAACATAGGAATAGAGTTTTAATTTAGTTGCTTTTTATATAGAATTCATGATAGTATGACTCATATACGTAAATTAAAGATTGCACATAATGAAACTTTTGTGTAATTGTAGCTGGATTTAACTATTATTGTGGCTCAATTAAATCTAAATTATGTTTATTTTGTTGCATAGACATTTTATTTAACATTTCCACATCGATAATCCAGGTAATCAAGACGTGGGTCCTCACATGATAAATATGAAATTATTTAAATAAAATATTTCATGGACGTGTTGTTATTTGATAATCATATTATGAGTGCAGACATACCTACATTAATTCAATTATCATGGTATGAGAAGTTTGTGAAAGATGCATTTCATATTCATTACATATAGTTGAGTATAAAATGAGAAATTGATGAGTTAAGACATCTAGCAATAATTTGTATATCATTAGTCATATTCATATATGCATTGATTAACTCGTACATATGGTGAGAAATGTGATAAATATAAATTACATTATATATTAACAATAAATATCTGTGAGTAGGTAAATATCTGTGTGTTAGCGACTATGTTCTGAAAGATTTTCCATAAGTGACAATTTACCAAAGTAAGGTTTAAAAGCTAGCCATGCAAAAGGTATAAAACTCTTGCCTCCACGATGTTGGCTCTTCTTGTTAGCTTGACCTACTACGTCGGGAACGAGCTCGTAGTCCGTAAAATCATCAAAACCTATCATAAAATCAATATAATGAAAATTTCTTTCAAATACTAAGAGAAACGTGAATGACTCCTACATCAAGACAATGAACCCAAGCCGAAAGGATACTATTAACAGACAAAATTTTTAATAAATATATCACTATGCGGCGTTCGGAGTTGGAACTTTGCAAGGGTCTACCCTTTAAGGCAGGGGTCTACCCAGCACAAATTATTTTTGCTATACAAGTCCAACTCTTCCTCTTTCTCACACTTTCTATTCATGCACCTTCAAATTCCCCTCCATCTACGACTTCCTTTCCATCATCTCAACTAATTCACCCTTATGTTTCCATCCATTCTCCTTCAGTGTCCCGTCTTTCTCTTGTTGCTGCTTCTTTGCATTCTCTTTTACATTACCCCATTTTGTTCACATGCATATAAATACTAATTCTCATTCCATGGTTACTTGCTCTAAAACCTAAGCTTCTTTTGAGTAGTACAACTCTTCCAATGGAGCCAACCACTTGTACTTAGGCAGCTGAGACAGTCTTCACGTTGAAGCTATTATTTTAATCTTGAATTCGATATTATTAGATGTGAATTCAACAGAACAATTATTTATATTATATTATATTAATAAGCCATAAAATTATATTGATGATATATGCTGAAAAAAATAGCTTTTATGTAATAATTAGCTTTGCAAACCAAAAGTACAATAATTTAGCGCCATTAAGTAGCAGCTACGTTGCAGCTCGAGGTCGCCCTAGAGCATGCTTGTAGAGCTCTTCTGCGGCTCTGTTCATTTGAGGCCAAAATAAATAATTCATACTAAATAATTGAATTTCTTTAATAATTGCTGTTTATCTCTATCTATTATTATTACGCTTTGTTAAATTTCCAAACCCAAGTTATGCAAAGTTATTGATTTTATTCCAATAACCATGAATCTAACGTAATAATTGAGTCCCCTTGATAGTTAAAAAGATCAAATATAATTAAAATCTATCGTTACACTTAATTAAGACACTTGGTTTATCTTATGCATCGACAAATTAATTATGTTGTTTCATTTCAAATCCATTGGGCAAAATTAACGAAAGAACGTTGCTGTGAGATTAGTCATATAGATTAACTAATTATAATATTAATAAAAGTAATTATTTAGATAATAATAATTATTATTATTAGATAATAAGAGAAATAGGGAGAATTATAATTAAAAATGATTATGGGTATCACGGGTTCTCTGATGTGTATAATCAATCCCCATCTTTATTTCCCTACCAAATCAATCACACCCTCATTTATTTATGGCCACTCTCTTTTGCTCCAACCCAATTAATTAAATAAAATAACCACGTTATCCTTTATGTTTTTATAAAAAAAAAACAATTAACTATTTAGATGAATTCTACCTTTGAATTTAATTATTTAAAATTTTAGAATTAAAGCTATAAATTTTATAAAAGAAATTACCAAATTATTTGTCAAGCAAAAACGAAAAATAAAAAGAGAGAACAAAAAAAAAGGACAAAACATGACAACTTACTACATTAAAAAATAATTTATGCACAAATAATAAAAAAGCTAATAAAATAATAAGACCAAATCATGAAATAAATATTAGTTAGATGGAATTAGTAATTTTTTAAAAAGCAAAACTGAAATAAAATTCCAAAAATTGAAAGAGCTTGTCAATTGTTTAGACAGAGCTTGCCATTTGCCCTACTTCCCTTTTCCCGTTCACATGCCAACCCTAGTTAGTACTACAAAATGATTAATGCAATTATATAGTTTGGTTAGAAGTCATTTTTATCCTCCATCCTTTATTAATTAAAATATTTTATTTTATTTTTTTAATACGAATACTTTGAATTCTTCGTACAACCCCTTTGCTTATATGAATTACATAAAATTACCAATATTTGAGTTTGGCATTTAAACTTATATATTTTCATAAAATTAATTTATATTTTGAAAACTCCGCCTAATTTTCTATAAAACTTTAATAAAAAATTATTAGGCTAACGAAATCAAATGAAGATGGAAATGATAGTAAATAATCAGTACAACGTTACTCAATATTTCATTGGCTTCAATTAAATTTTTAAAAAAATCACATCAACAATGACAATATTGTTTGACAAGACCCCATAACTAAGAAATCTCAACCAATCATTACCGTGAAATTCTTTAATATATAATATTAAATAATTTTTTTAATTATTTTTAATGATAGCCTTTGTTAAGTCAAATAATATTTTAAAATAATAATTTAATTCTCATGGAACCAAGAGCCTACTTGGCAGTAGAATCCCATCATTACCATAAGATTTCATGCATGGGGCCACGGCGGGGCCCACTATCAAGGTGTCGCCGGTCGGGCAATGCAATTGCTGACGGCTAGACCGGCGGATAAACCGCCGGTGTGCTGCAATGAACAGAAGCTCTTTTTATAATATTTCGAGAAGTAATATTAGAATAATAAAGTGGGACCCAGAAAAGGGTAGGGCATAATAAATAATCTATAATTAATAATAATAAAAATAAAAGACACAAGGACAGCTTTAAGCGAAGCAGAGCCTGTTAATGCTATAGCACCGCCGGAGTCTGCTGCTTCTGCTCTGCACCTATCTCTCTCTCTCTCTCTCTTAACTTCTCATTTACTGCTTTTTTTTTCTGAGTTTTTGTTTTCTTTTTATAAAAAATAACCCAAATTAATTTTTTTATATATTATTTAAGTTGATAGTAATTTAGTTTCTCCGTTCCACTGTCTAAGCCAAGCTACCCGATGAGCTTTCCAATTTGATTCATAAACTTGCTGAATAACTTTTTAGAGAGAATTACATGGATATTTGCATATTAGTTCCCCTTTTGGAATTTTTGGATTCAAACTAGAAACAGCTTCGAAACTTTCTGGGGGGTGTTTGGAAAATCAGAAAATGTGCCCCGGATGCTAACAGAAGCTCTATTGTTTAGAGATCTTCAAGTGTTCGAGGAAATGCGCCAGAGAGCAACAGACTAATTTGGCGAAAGTTGCAGAGGAAAATGGAAGATCGCTGTGGGAAAATGTTGAGGAAAGAAGAACAAGGAGGGGTGGAAGTAAAAAAAAAAAAAAAAAAAAAAGAGCGGCAGCAGCACTTTCTCTCTCGTTTGCCCAACCAAACAAACCATTGTCTCTGTCACACTAATAAGCACGCCTCTCTCTTTCTCGCTTCCTCCACGCGCTTCTCTCCCCCTTTGAAGTTTTTCTTCCCATAAACATGTATCTTAAATTCAATTATTATTTTTGTAAGCCCCCAAATATTATTATTCATTGCACTCTTAACCTCATTTACTTGCTAAAATTACATTTATTACGTCAATACCTCACAATTTCAAAAAATGAAACATAAATGGGATAAGTTAATAGCAATAACCAAACTTAACTAATTTGCGAGATTTGGTTTTGTTTTGGTGCGGTTAAAAAATTAAAATAACGGTTAAAAAATAAATATAAGTTTAATTAAAATATATAAATTTATAGTCGTATTTTATCAGATTTGAGTCAATTTTGAAGTTGAACTACTGATAGAGTATTCGGTTCAAATGATTGTCTTCTTTATTCGCCAGCTATTCAACCATTCTCGAGCATATACAGACAAACTTATGAATCTTTGGTGTGTAATGTTGGTCGACTGATGCTTAATTGTCATTGACTCATTAATCATATAATTTATAATTTTAATATTTACGTTATAACAGAATATTTTTATCCGTGAAGAAATGACAAAGTGTCACGTTAGGGTGCGAAACTAAAGTATAAAATTAAAGTGTCAAACTTATCATTATTTTTTTTTTTAGTACGCAAATTATTCCTTTTAAATTTTAGTATATGTTAAATAGTAATAAACACTCACTTTTGGAGGACGTGATTCTGAAGTCCTCCAGTATTTTTAGTATAATATTATCCACTTTGAGTTAGAATCTGTACTAATTTGTTCTTATAATTAACCTAATATGTATTGTACTAAATAGAAATGAGAATTTTACTTATAAATCACTTAATTTTCACTCTTTTAAGGGATTTGGGATTGTGCACCCTAATGATATGTGTTAGGTTCTCGTAATTAAGAAAATATTGGGTCATCATTGTTTTAACAAATCGAGCTGTCACAATCTTCTCATCTTGAGGTCTCAATATCTTCGTTGATAACACTTCTGATGGTGAATTGACTCTGATACCATTTATGGAGTCTCTCGGTGCTCCTATTAAAATATTATCTGTTTTGAGCTGGAACATGCACAAATTTATTTTTTGAAGTAAGTTTTAAATACATTTGTACTAAGTATGAATAACAACTGTACTTATAAATCACTCAATATTCATTCTCCATATCGACGTGAAATTGTAAACCTCTACTACTAAAAGTTGGTTCTTACAATCAACATAATATTCTGTCATCCTTATCTTCCCGGGACAAATTGCCACAACAACATTCATTGGGTCATTCCAATTGAACACATACCTCAATCATAATTAAATTTGATACATCTTTTCATCACAATATTAAAGTTTGATATTATAGTTCAGTAGGTTAATTTTATGTAATATCAAAAATTGTCAATACAAGTTATTATTTCAAAGCAAAAAAATATAATATAATGTCGTTGTATAGTCCAGAACAATTTGTAATTTATGCATAAATCATTTATTTATTCCCATTAGCTTTTCGAATAAAATTGTGTATTTTTATGGTTATTTTCTCACTAATTAATTGTTAACAATTAAATAAATTGAGTTGATAATAATATCTTAGAAATAATCAAGGGTTAAATTCAAAAAAAAGGTTGAAGTATGGATTTGTTTTAAAAAAAGGATTAAACTTTTAAACCAAACACAAACAAGATAATCGTTCGAAAAATGGCTTCGCGGTTACCTTATGACCTTCCGCATAGGGTGTTTCGTAAAAGAATGGTCGACCGCGTGTGTGAAGCGTTCGACCGTTCTCTGCGGGGGTGTTTTGTCGATGGGGAATCCCCGCGCTAAACCGTGCCCCGCACGTACGCGAGGACTTCCCACCCACTGACAGAGAACGGTCGACCGCTGCACGCACGTGGTCGACCGTAGTCATGTTCTTCATATGGCAAACCGTGTGTACACTCCACCGGTTGACCGTTCTGTGCAGTTTTAAAACCTGACAGCCTTCATTTGGCTAAAAATCCTTTAGAAATCCTTATTTTCTCTCAGCCAAATCAACAAATTGCCGCTGAAATCGTCAGATCCGACCATTTTTCGCCATGATCTATCAAAACTTAGTGTTTATCTGCGAAAATCCCAAAACCGATCCAAAACCTGAAAAATTCCAAAAAATCGAGCTCAAAATTGCCAAAATCGACAGATTTAGGATTTTTTTCACACTAAAAATCTCCAAATCCAAGTTGGTTATCGCCGAAATTCTGAAAAATCCGAAAATCCAAAAATCTGAAAAATTCGAAAATCCCAAAATCGGATTGAAAATCCCAAAACCTGAAAAATGTCGCCTGTCACCCAGAACGTTTATTAGTCGAAAGGTTCCCCAGATGACACAAGGTAGACCATCAAACCGGGAGTTAGATCAAGAGCCGCAACCGTAGCAGATGGAATTTCAAAACAATGAGTGTCAGGAGCAATTTGAGAGAGATACGTTAAACTGCTCGATTATTTATGGGAAGACTATCAACTTCAGCAGCAACATCTCCTTGCATGAGGTGTACGACATGGGAGGGATAGACCTGCGATAGAGTTATTCGGTTATTTTATGCGAACTTGGTTTGTACTCGGAGGTTGGGGTACTTGAAGTTGTACCTATTTGGTACTGATGTAGTCGTATCTACAAATATTGTCAACGAATTACTTGGATTTGTCGAAGAATACGCAGAGAGATACTATCATGTTTTTCGAGAGTGTGATTTTGCCATTACAGCTGAGGGACTAGAATTCCTTAGGCAAATCCACTGCAATTCAAATATTGCAGAGTTTGTGAAACCGAGATCGAAGTTCTTGAACGTCAAGGCTCGGGTTCTTCACAACTTAATCAGCCACACTCTGCTGCCGAGAGATGCACATAGAGATCTCGTCAGTTGGATAGATCTCTATGTCATGGAAAAGCTTTACAACGGTACGATATTCGACACGAGATACATGATTGTAAGTCACATGCACAAGGTCGAGCGAATCAAAAACAAAAGTCTGTCGTACGAGACATTGATTTGGAAGATCATTGAGCGATCTCAGCTGCAGCTACCCATAAGAAAGCATAAGAGAGCCCACCGATCTGTCGATGTTTTTGACTCGGATGGGCCTGGTCGAAGTCGACGAGTCTTGGATGTACAAGGGAGATCTTGGAGGCTCTACATCTCGGGATATTCTGGTGGATGACACTACTGCCAACGAAGATGCCTACATCACCGCCACCAAGTACGCCACCGCCACCGTCACCGCACCGTCATTGTACCCCATGAGCCTAGTACGTGGGAGTAAAAGTTTGACAGAATAGAGATGAGATTTGATGAGATGATGCCGAAGTGAGATTATAAGTGAGACAAGATGCAGAAGATGTGAGATCATAAGTGGGACATGATGGAGGATAGGCTGAATGATATGAGATTGTCCCAAATACAACTGGAAGAGTCCTTCGAGCTTTGGCATCCACACGATGAGGACGACGATGTCTCACCTTTACCGTAGTTTTAGTTTATGTTGTTTATTTATTTTACTAATGTACTCTGTATGTTTGTCATTTTGTTTAAGTTAATTAGTTGAATATAACGGTTGGTTATTTAGTATTTATTTTTCATTTTATTTTATTTTAGTTTAGTTCGGTATTAAATCTGACTATTAAGTATATATTCGTAATTTTAAGATGCAGTAATTGTTTGAAGGTACCTGTGAGGGAGTTATAAAACAAACAAAATTCTATCTAAATTTTTAACTTTTTATTTACTAAATTACACATTATAATAAAATAATTTTTAAAAAAATATTAAACGAACTTGGAGTTACTTGAAATTATATTTCTAAGTATAGTTCATAATTATGATGATCTTTAAATTAAATTGATTCAATTAAATTTTTACATTAAAGATATTCTCGTAATTATTATGATATAATTTGAATTTTATCAATGATAATTTAAATTAATAAATGATAAACTATTATGATATGTACGAAAATCTATCATTTTAATTCTTCATTGATACATATTTTAATTACTTTTTAATTAAATTAGTTATTTAAATGTCCGCCCATACTAAATGTCATAATTAATTATTTTAATTAAATAAATAAATTTATGAGTTTAATTAATTAAATTATTATATTTAATTAATTGAATTAATTAATTTTGTGTTTAATATTTTTAATTAATTATTTGTTAAAAGTAATTCATTTATTTTTTTTTATTTTCAAACATAAATTAATTCAATACAATCAAGAATTTCTGCTTCGCCCTCGCATCGCAAATTCCTGCGTCTTCTTAAATGCATTAAAACTCATAAACGTGTCTTGCGAATCAGCATTTGAAGTCCATCTCTGGTTAAGACACGTGCGAATATTATGTCGTTGCTGCCGACATAGATCATACGTTATCTTAGAGTTCTTTTTATTAATTGTCGATCTTGATTGCTCATCGATATCTCGCACTCTTGTTTTTTTTTGGCCCACCAAATTGACGATATCTTCTGAGCGGGATGAGTTACTTCAAATCCGGCTATTGCGATCACATTTGATGGCCGCTCACAGTTAGATAAATTGTGAGTACATCTGTAGGTAAGTTGTCCAATGATAGTATGGATGGACGTAATTTTCCGGTGGCACTATCAAGAGATGCATGCATGGAATGGAGTGAACACACAAGATTCCAGTAAGCTCCCGCATGGTGCAGTTGCACACCCCCATATTCATGTCGATCATGTATTGTTCGTAACCGTTGTTGAACTCAAATTGTGCACCTCCCGCAAGCTGAACACTCCGATTTCGAGATGGAATTTCTAACTACTCATGTTTTTTCTTTATTTAGGGACACAGGAGGCCTGTTGATTCGGCAAATTTCTCAAATTTTTTGACAATATGAATCATCAAGCGCTTTTGTATCATCTTGAACATGATGATGATCGGTTTGTCCCTGGT
>CM039519.1:5116769-5240658 GCA_022433055.1 Begonia peltatifolia | reverse complement strand
CGCTTTTGTATCATCTTGAACATGATGATGATCGGTTTGTCCCTGGTAGGCAATAGAATTGCATTGAAAGACTCGGACAAATTATTCAACCCTATATCACATTTAGGGATCGAAGATAAAGCATGACTAGCTTCATGTCTAGTCTCTTCTACTTGAAGTCATGCATGTGTCCGGGTTAATATGATATATTTTACTCATTTCTATGTTGAAATGAGGCTTTGTAGGGGCCTTAAATGCATTTCACATCGCATTTTTATACGTTGTGCCCCGAAATAAGCTTTTGAAATTTGCATACATATACCTGAGACAGAAGCGATATTCGGCTAAAGGTAATTCATTTTCAACAGCATTCAGCAACCCTTGATATTTGAAAGAAAAATACAGTGAACATAAAACAATATAATTACCATAACGTTCCTATTTTGAAATAACCATTGGAAATATATTATACCTTTTGTCGATCCAAAATAATTATCTATCCAGCTCCCGAATCTGTTCAAGTCTCGCTTCAATAATTACAAAAATCACACTCATGTATCCGTGTACTCTTTTTCGACGTTGACAACAACAACGGGATATATTCCATCGTTGCTATCAATATTGATGGTTGTAAGTAATTGGTCGAGACATGATTCTTTCATATGACAACCATCCAAACAGATTATAGGACAACCTTAGTGCAACAAACCTATCTTGCAAGCATCCAGACACATATATACTTTTTGGCATACCAATAAATCATTTTCCATCTCGTATGTATTGATAATGTGCTATCCGGATTTGATTTATATATTTCTGTTTGGTACGACTAGACTATTTTGTACTGTTCATCGCATTTGCCTTCGTTGAGTGTTCGAGTTACACTTCTTGTTTTTTTTTCAATACTAGTTGTAATGTTGATAGTAAAATTCTTCATCAATGTCTCGATAATAAAGAAAATGTCTTACATAGGTTGACATTTGAACCTATCTGAATAATGATCTGCTATTCATTTTGCTCTGGAGTTTCGATTCTCAACTATCCTTGAACAATTGTGAAAATCGATCAAACTCTTTATTTGGAACATTTGCTCGTCTTGCTTCTGCGAGACATGCAGTCGCCCCCTACATTCGTCTTTGCACAGCTGTCAGTCGCTGCTTATCACTTTGGGTGAATTTGATCCCATAACCATTTGTCATAGAATATTCGATTATTTCCGCTTTAATTTTTTTATATAACTATATTGTTTTCCAAATAAAAACCTATTGAGATTTCATCTCTTACCATTACACTTTCCACCTAATCATACTTTCGAACTGACCGGTATTCGAAGTTGCTCATTTAGAGTTTTAAAGGTCGAATGCACACTTATTTCTTTATTTTCTTCTAAGTGATTGAATATTCGAAGATCACTGTATGTATTATTGGCGTGCGAATATCAATCCATGTTGACATTAAAATTTGTTGCCTTATTTAAATCAAACGATCTTCTTGGATCCATCGTCGTCTTTAATATAAAAAACAATTATGCAAATGAAAATTAAGAATAATTAATAATTCAAAAATAATAAATTTGTAAATAGTAACAATATAATTATTAATGTAATAATATAAAAAAATTCTCAAATTCAATATTTTCAGAAGTTTTTAAAAAAAAATCAATACTTTGATCCTGTTTTTAGCTTTATCCTTAATTTTTAATAGAATACATATTTCAATAATTAATATACAAAACTTTTTTTTACTTAACAATTTCAAAATAATTAATTACGTAACAAAATAAATTTTAATGGAATACACATTTCAATTATCAATATAAATAAAATTATACAAATAGAAATTAAAAATAATTAATAATTTAGAAATAATAAATTAGTAAATAATAACAAAATAATTTTTAATGGAATAATATACGAAAATTCTAGAATTCAATATTTTCAGCCATTTTTTAAACTAAATCAATACTATGATATTTTTTTGGATTTACCCTTAAATTTTAATATAATACACATTTCAATAATTAATATACAAAAATTTATCTACTTAATAGTTTAGAAATAATAAATTATAAAATAATACCTAATTATTTTGTAATAGAATATACATCAATATTAATGGATCATATCTTTTGCTTCAGTACACTTATTACAGAGTATCCTCTAAAAAAGAAATAGTTGAAGATAACACTGAAAGAATTTTATGAGAAGAAGAAGAGCAGTGGAGAAACAAGAGGCGAGGGCTTCACTAAATAGCAGGCATTGGTCGCCCATTCTGGGTTAACAGTCGACCGTTATCTATCAGCCTCAATAATTGCATGACAACGATCAATAATTGATCAACTTTGTCAGAAAATGGGGGCGAGGGTGGGGAGATTTGCCTTGTATGTGCGTAGAGACTTCTCACCCACAAAACACCTAATGCGGAGAACGGTCGACCGCTTCACACTTGTCGTTGACCGTTCTTTTACGAAATATCCTACACGGAAGGTCATCGGTTAACTGCGAAATTATTTTTTTAAACATTTTTTTATAGTTTAACTCTGTTTTTGTTCAGTTTAAAAGTTTGATTTTTTTTTAAAAACAAATCCATACTTCAACACGTTTTTTGAATTTAACCCTATAATGAAATCAAAAACTTGAAAAATAAGATAAGAAAAAGTATTTGATCAAGCCATTCGGCTAGTATAAGGTTTATATGACGAAATAGTTTTCATTTTTTAAATATTTTTAATTTATTTGTGTAGTCGCGTAGCTGTCACCCGAAACGTGCGCGTGGAAAAGAAATCAGGTAGCTGTCAAAAAATTTACAACTACTTCGGGAAACGGTAGTACGAATGACGGCCTCCCTCTCTCTCTATCTTTCCTCCTCTATCATCAACGTCCCCTCACCGCCGTTTAACTCGCCAATCTCCCCAACGTACAGAGAGAAAATGAAAGATGGAGAGTGAGGACACTACTCTGTATCGCTACTACCCTATCTATTCTTAGCTGACTCTCACTCCACCCTCTCTCTCTCTCTCTTCACATCTCTGTGGATGTGTACCTTACTCTTCACGCCAAGAGCCTGTTCTATCTCTTATTTGAGCTTCTTTTCTTAGATGCTTCCCATTTTCACCGCTTAGCAGTTTTCAGTGCTTGGTGAGGATTTGCGTTCTGTGTGTTTGTGGAAATGGACAAAGGAGGGTTTTCGAAATGGCGTAGCAAGGATCTTGGTACTGTGTGCTTGATGATGGTGGTTCTTTTGCTTGACTGTCCACTTGCTTCTTCGCTCGGAGACGAAGGTTTGCTTGGTTTCATCTTCTGTTTCTGGGTTTTGGATTTTCTCTTCCTTTTCTTTTAACCTTTTTTTTTTCTGGGTAATGGTTAAGACAGTTTCACTGCTTCCATTTGTGTTGTTTTATTACCCACTGATGGTCAAACATGGGCTTGAGAAATTCCTAGTGAAACACTGGCCATTCTTCTAGATATAGTATCTTTGAATATTTTCCTTGTTCGTTTTAGCATTCTTGTTTTTGGCTCCTCTAGTGGAGCATTTCCCACCTTTTCTTCTCGGTCAAACGAAAGCATTAGATGGTTGTTCCCCAATACATAACAGATTAGAAGAAGTCGAAAACCATTTGAATAGGTTGAGATCTCCAGATATTGTGTTGTTCTAGTCGACGATTAACTAAATATGTATTATAATTTATAATAACATAGACGGCTGTAAATCAAATGGGATATTCTATTTTATTGTAATACATGGCTGTTCATGGTATTTTTTAATAGTACTGTTTTCATACAGGTAAAGCGTTAATGGCGATTAAGGCCTCTTTCAGCAACTTAGCAAACGTGTTGCTAGACTGGAATGATGCTCAGGATAGTGATTTTTGTGCATGGCGGGGAGTTCTTTGCGATAATATCAGTCTCTCGGTTGCGTCTTTGTGAGTTTCGCTCTGGAAACAATCAAGCATTTTCTCATTCTCTGCTTTAGAAAACTTTCTCTCCCGGCTTTTTCTATCTTTTCACAAATTTTATGGATGGGTTTTTGAATTCTTTGGTCTTTTTTTCCCAATTTGTGGGTCTTAGAAATCTTTCCAACTTGAACCTGGGTGGGGAAATGTCAGCAGCCATTGGAGATTTGAGAAATTTACAGTCCATGTAAGAGTTTTTTTCAACTTTTTATGATTCATAATCAAATATCACAATTTCAGAGTTCGTGCTAATTTCACACTTTGGAAATGACAGTGATCTTCAGGGTAATAAACTGACAGGACAAATTCCCGATGAGATTGGCAATTGCGGATTTCTTGTCCATCTGTAGGTTTCCCATCTTTCCTTTTCATTTTTTTCGCTGTCTGGTTTATATTTATATTTTAATACCTTGTAAACTAAATTTTTAATTTGTTGAATTAATTCAGTGATTTATCTGATAATCTGCTTTATGGAGACATACCATTTTCAGTATCCAAGCTGAAGCAACTTGAGTTTCTGTGAGTTTTAATACCATCATTACTAATATATCGATTCTACTTGAGTAAAGAAATCATTTGGTGATTTTTAATGAACTTTTATTTCTTGTTAAATGTAGAAATTTGAAGAACAATCAGTTGAGCGGGCCTATTCCTTCAACCCTTACCCAAATTCCAAACTTGAAGACTCTGTGAGTACTCTCATTCAATCAGAAGCTCTAACTTCTGAATTTTGTGCGTAATTTTTCATCTCCTATTTCAGCGACCTTGCTCGTAACCAGCTGACTGGTGAGATTCCCAGATTAATATATTGGAATGAAGTTCTACAATACCTGTAAGTCCTAGAATATTGGAAGACTGTCTAATGTACAGCTAAACCATTGACAAGACTCATTTTTGTTTTCTTATTTTTATAGTTTGTATGGTAAGTAGGCAAAAACATTAAAATGTCACTTGATGTAATGGTTTTCAGTGGTCTGCGAGGCAATTATTTGACGGGAACGTTATCCCCCGATATGTGCCAACTTACAGGCTTGTGGTACTTGTGAGTATTGAGTTGCCATGGCTTTTTCTTATTCCTTTTTACCAGCCACTATTTAGTGTATTTGCTCATCTTGAAAGTTTCATATCATTTCAGTGATGTACGAAGCAATAACCTTACTGGCACCATACCAGACAGCATTGGGAACTGCACGAGTTTTGAAATTTTGTATATTGTTACACTTGATTGTCATAATTCTCATTTTGTTTGATTTTCATTTGAACTTTTTACTTATTTGAAAAAATTATTTTCTCCAGGGATATTTCTTACAACCAGATATCTGGGGTGATTCCTTTCAACATTGGTTTTTTACAAGTCGCTACTCTGTAAGTTGTTCTGGTGAATCCTGCATTCTGTGATTCTTAATGGCGAGATAATGATTTTTGGTGTGGATATTTTAGATCCCTCCAAGGAAATAGATTGACTGGGAAGATACCTGAGGTGATTGGTTTGATGCAGGCTCTTGCTGTCCTGTGAGTGATTGTTCCTGCGTCATTATCTTGTTTATTAGACTATTTCATTCTGCCAGTTTAGATTTAAGTCAGAAGCTAATCAATGTTCTTGCAGGGATTTGAGTGAGAATGAGCTAGAAGGGCCTATACCACCAATTCTTGGCAATTTGTCTTATACCGGCAAACTGTGAGTTTTTGTTTTTTGCTGTTTTCATGACAGTGGAATTGATCTTTTTGGTGATTTTTCCTCTGCAATGTAATTTGATCTTTCTTCATTTAGATACCTCCATGGAAACAAGCTGAGTGGTCCAATTCCTCCTGAGCTGGGCAATATGTCTAAACTAAGCTACTTGTGAGTGGCTTCTATTTATGCACTCATCCACTGTTTTTATAGCATAATCTAATTAATTGGTATTTTCCCAGGCAATTAAATGACAATCAACTGGTTGGGAAAATTCCAGCTGAGCTTGGCAAACTTGATCAATTGTTTGAATTGTACGTTTTTATTCCCACATGTTTATTTTTATTTCAAGCATTAGGCTGACCATTCAACATATTTTTAGGAATTTAGCCAATAATTCCCTTGACGGTCCGATACCTCATAATATAAGCTCCTGCACGGCTTTGAATCAATTGTATGATCTCTTTTTCCTCCATTATGCTGCAATTATTCTGTTACTTATTTATGTCTGAAGCTTATGGTGAACTTTTGTCCTTCAAAGCAATGTTCATGGTAATCTCCTCAGTGGACCGATCCCTTCCGGGTTTCAGAATCTAGAAAGCTTAACATACTTGTAAGTATAGTGCACTTCATTGGAATCTTGTCATCCCATATTTTAGCTGCAGATTTCCATGGGACGTTGACTCCAATTAAATTTTGTGCCTGGTAGAAATCTTTCGGCAAACAATTTCCAGGGAAGGATACCAGTTGAGCTAGGGCGCATAATAAATCTTGACACACTGTATGGAAACTACAGTTTCTTTCTTCTCTTGGATTAAGAGCATGCAGTTTATTCAAAGATATAACTTGCTTCACTCGCAGGGATCTTTCAAGCAACAATTTTACTGGTCACATACCAGCTTCGGTTGGTGATTTGGAGCATCTTCTTACCCTGTAATTCTCCTTCACAGTTGAATCAACTACTTGGGAATGCTTTCTATTTTTTGCACCTAATTCTGCAGTATGCATTTACTTGCAGAAATTTGAGTAAAAATCTTCTTGGAGGGGCATTGCCTGCAGAATTCGGAAATCTCAGAAGTATACAAATCATGTAAGTTTTGATTATCAGATCGAAATTAGGTCGAAGAGTAAAGTTTGGACCTGAGTTAGAGTTTTGATTACAATTGATTTTTATTGTACTGCTTTTTGTAGTGATATGTCGGATAATTTTCTCTCTGGAAGAATTCCTTCAGAATTTGGTCAGTTACAGAATCTTATGCAACTGTAAGTAGATTGTCCTTGACGCTAACAGATTCCCTAGTTTCTTCTTTGTTTTGCGGAATGAATGTTCATAATGATGATGATTCAGGATTCTGAATGATAACAACTTGCAAGGAAAGATTCCAGATCAGCTGACAAACTGCTTCAGCCTTGTTGTTTTGTGAGTTCTTCTGCTTTGCCCCCTTTCTCCTTCATAACGTTTATTTATAATTTACATCTTCAGGAATGTGTCTTTCAACAATTTATCTGGAGTCATTCCTCCGATGAACAACTTCTCGAGGTTTTCTCCCGACAGGTATAAGAAAGATTTTCCCACTTGGATCTACTTTCCTAATCCCTACGTGGTTCTCTCTGATTTTCAATTCTCTATATCAATTATTCTTTAACCATTTGGTCCTTCATTTTCCAGCTTTGTCGGAAATCCTATGTTATGTGGCAATTGGCTGGGTTCAAGCTGTGGTCCTTTTTATCCAAAATCTAGAGGTTTGTCAAAAGTTGAGAAATTTTATTTGGACTTAATTTCCTTTTCACTTTAACATATATTCTCGTATTTGTTTTTCTCCAGCAATATTCTCTCGAACTGCAGTTGTGTGTATGACAATCGGCTTCATTGTGCTCCTGGTGATGGTGATTGTTGCAGTTTACAAATCCAACCAACCGAACCATTTTATGAAGAGTTCAAGCAAACCTGGGCACGGTTAGAATAAGATTCATTATAATCTTAACAAAACATTTTGTGATCATGTTTGCCAATTTTGAAATTGTTCGGCCTTCAGGTCCTCCTAAGCTTGTAGTTCTTCAGATGGACATGGCAATTCACACCTACGATGATATAATGAGAGTCACGGAGAATCTGAGTGAGAAGTACATTATAGGATATGGAGCCTCGAGTACAGTGTATAAATGCGTATTGAAGAATTGTCGTCCTATTGCAATTAAGCGACTCTACAATCAGTATCAGCACAATTTGCTAGAGTTTGAGACCGAGCTCGAAACAGTCGGGAGTATAAGGCACAGAAACCTTGTTAGCTTGCATGGTTATTCCCTATCTCCCTTTGGAAATCTTCTGTTCTACGACTACATGGAAAATGGATCTTTGTGGGATCTTCTTCATGGTTGGTGACCTTTTCTTATGGATACCTTGGGTTTATTATGATTTTTGATGATTATTACATCGATTATTTTTTTTTTCTTGATGATGGCAGGACCATCAAAGAAGGTAAAACTGGATTGGGAAGCGCGGTTGAAGATAGCCGTGGGAGCTGCACAAGGACTTGCTTATCTACATCATGATTGCAACCCTCGGATAATTCACCGAGATATTAAATCCTCAAATATCTTGGTGGATGAGAATTTTGATGCCCATCTTTCCGATTTTGGAATTGCCAAATCCATCCCCACAGCAAAAACTCATGCCTTGACTTATGTACTTGGGACAATTGGTTATATCGATCCGGAATACGCTCGAACATCTCGTCTCAATGAAAAATCTGACGTCTACAGCTTCGGAATTGTACTTCTCGAGCTACTTACTGGAAAAAAGGCAGTGGACAATGAATGTAACTTGCATCAAGTGGTATGCTTTTCACTAATTACAGAATTTTTAAACAAAATGATGGAATGCATCTTCTTAAATAATAAGATTTTGTTAATGGTATACAGATAATGTCAAAGGCGGATAATAATACTGTCATGGAGGCAGTTGATCCTGAGGTTTCTGTCACTTGCATGGATTTGTCTCATGTTAGGAAGACCTTTCAACTTGCCCTTCTATGCACGAAGAGGGCCCCATCGGAGAGACCAACAATGCACGAGGTGGCGAGGGTTCTGGTTTCGCTTCTTCCAGCTCCGCCGACGAAAATGATAGATTATGCAAAATCTGTGATCGTCAAGGGACAACAACAGATGAGATTCCCACCACCGACGTTTGAACCGGAGAAGAGCTCCTCCGATGCACAGTGGTTTGTTCGTTTTGGTGAAGTTATGTCGAAAAACACCCTTTGAATCAAAGATTTAAGTTTTTCACTCTTTCTTTGAAAACACTGACAAGTAGGAGCGTATGGATGGAAAGAAAATGAGGGAAAATCCCAAGTAGATACTGGAAAGGTGGATGGATTCTAGAATTTAGCAGTAATTAATGATAGCAAAGCTTTTTGTACAAGAAATCCTGCAAAGTTTCTGCAATTTCTTTTAGCGTTCATCACGAGCATGTGAAGCCTTTTCAGAGCATTCATGGCGGTACTTTTGCCTCATTAGTGCTTTAAAATCGTCAGTTTGATTTTTCAACTGTATCACGGAAGACATCAAAAATTGTACCTCCATTTTTACTTTTTATATGAATTAATTATTATGCAGTTTGTACTTAAGCTGCCTAGTTTGGGCTTGTGACCTGAATTATGTTTGAACGAAGAGGTGATAGTGCAACATAAATAATAAACTATGTTATTAGCCTACTGTAGTTTGTCTCAGTGATTAGAGATGGGTAACGGGACGAGTCGAACCGAGTTCAAGAATTGGGCTTGTGAGCTCGCCAAGGACCGAGCCAAACGAGCCGGTCAACGTGCATGCTCGGTAGGGCAGGCTCGTCGATAGCTCGTTCGTCCATCCTCAGATGCCGAATCCAGTTAACGACTCTCTAAAATTCAGACGGTCAAAAATACTAAAACCTTTAAAGAGTCTAAACAATCAACTAAAAATGGGAGAAAATAATCAATAATCAACTAATTTTCGACAGTTCGACATTTTCTGACGATAAAGGTAGAAGGTAGAAGATGTTGAGAAAAACTCGATGAAACTAGTTTTATTGAAAATTGAGAGAAAATCTCTTACCTTACGTGGTGTAATCGTAGCTTTTTTCAGTTTTTACTCACCTCACCGGCTCACCACTCTCACGAGAGACGAATTTGGTCGCTCCTCATATAGACATAAACAGAAAGCCAAAGGAAGTTTTTTTTTTAATATAATATTTTAAATTTTTTATAATTAATTTAATAATTTTTAATATTTGAGTTATATATTTTTTAAATTTATATTATTATTTTGAGGGGCTGGGACGATGCCGCAGGGGGCGATCGATCGCCCCGCCTTCTGGGCCACGCATTGCCCCAGGACGATCGATCGCCCTGCTCTCTGAGTGGGGCGACGCGTGACGCAACGCCCCCAAGGGTCGATTGATCGCCCTGCCCGTCGCCCAACTCCGTCTTTCTACTCTTTGGTGCGATTAATAGGCTTAGGCGAACCATCGGTTGTTGTACAACGTATACGGTATTTGCAATCTAACGATATTATGACTGTTGCGTTATAACCGTTGCATTGCGCTCAACTTGCAATTTAACGGTATTATGATCGTTGCGCTTGCAATATTATGACCGTCGACAATGCAACGGTATTGTTGTTGGCAACCTATAAATTCTCTTCCACCCTCACTGTTTTTTTTCACCAATTTCTCCAAATCTCTTTAAGCAATCTTCTCTCATTTTATTCTTCATCCTCTCTCTCCCTTAATACTCAATCTATTTTTCTTTCTTCAATTTCTTCTCCAATTTGTTCAATAAGGTAAAATGTAATTTATTTTTTATATTTGTAAATATAATTTATTTTTTATATTTTTAATTATATTTACCTGAATTGTTTTGTGTAGGTTTTGTACAAGTGTACTCAATTCACCGTATACAAACTTTTGTTGAATTGCAACATCATTCGTGTGGTATCAATTTTTTTGAAATTTATATATTTTTAATAGTATGGATACACGTAATTATAATAGTCGATGAAGATCTTAAGAAAATTAGAGAAATAAATCCAGTATTTTCAAATAGACAATCATCTTCATCTGCACAATCATCCAAATCATCACCTAAAAAAAAAGAAATAAAACGTCTGAAGTATGAAAACATTTTGTAATGAAAGAAATTAAAATTGGGGATAAAGTAGAATCTAGAGTTCAATGTAACTATTGTATTAAAAATTATACATATATTTCTGGTAGCTTAACTAGCACACTCGATAGGCATTATAAAAAATGTCACTTAAACGAGCAAGTTAGAGACCCTACACAAATATTATTAAATGCTAGTGGTAGTGGTACTTTTTTATATTTACAAAATAAAATGAGAGAAGAAATAACAAAACTTGTAGCACAATGTGAGTTGCCTTTAGCGTTCACCGATAGTGATGAATTTGAAAAATTTATGAAAGAGTATGCTACTCCTAATTTTAAACGTGTTGCTAGAAGTACAACTAGAAATGATATTATTAAAATGTTTAATAAAATGAAAAATAAACTAATTTCACTTTTTTTAAGTGCCGCTTCCATGTGTATTTGTATTACTTCTGATTTATGGAGTGCAAGTAATTCTGTAGGGTATGTTGTTGTTACTTCTTATTTTATTGATGAATTTTGGCAGTTAAATAAAAGAATTTTAGGATTTCGTAATTGTGAATATCCTCACAGTAGTATGACTATTTATAAATATATTGTAACAATATTACAAGAATATTCTATTCGAGATAGAATATTTAGCATAACACTTGATAATGGTAGTGCTAACGATGTTGCTATTTCTCATTCTAAAAATTATTTTCAATTATATACTACTCACGATTCTCTTTTTCATATGAGATGTGTTTGTCATATTTTAAATTTAGTTGTTAAAGATGGTATGACATATATTTTGCCTCATTGAATTAATTAGATCTGCAATTTCTTATATAATTGGATCTAATTCGAGGCAACAAGAATATAGAGAGTTTTGTAGAGCTGCCCAACTTAAACCACAAAAATTAAAAACTGATGTAGATAATAGGTGGAATTCTACTTATTTAATGTTAGAAAATGCTAGGCCATATTGACAAGTTATTTGTACTTTTATTAATGAGAAAACACAAAGTATTAATCTTGAGAAATCTAGTTGCGACGTAGCTAATATATTTCTTGATTTTTTAAAACCATTTTATGATACTACCTATGAATGTTCGGGAATTTATTATCCAACTTCTCATCTTGTACTCCCAATTTTTATAAACTTAATGAGTAATTTTGCACAATATCGATATATAGATGAATTTATAGATATACTTAACAAAATGGAAATAAAATTTAAAAAATATTAGCTAGATATTCCTCTTATTTTTTATTATGCATGTATAATGGATCCTCGATATAAATTAAGAGGAGTATGTCTGATGATTAATAAAATTTCTAATAATATAAATACTATTTCTTTAGTTTCTACGGAACAAATATCTAATGAAATTGCTAGTTTATATTCTTCTTATGAATTTAAATATTCTAATGTTAGTCGTTTACATATTTCTTCGCGTGATAGTTCAAGTAGCAGTAGTAGAAATATTGTAAGTTCACAATTTGGTATTCATGATATTTGGAGTTTAGTTACAGATGTTTACTCTAATTCTATGCAAAATGAATTAGATATTTATTTTGACTCTCGATATCAATTTTCTCGTGAAGAAAATTTTGATATTTTAGATTGGTGGAAAATATTTTCCACCACATATCCTATTCTTTCAATAATGACACGGGATCTACTAACTCCTCTGGTATCTACAGTAACATCGGAGTCTGCTTTTAGTGCAGGTGGACGTGTGTATAATGAACGTCGAGGACGACTTGCACCTAATCTTGTAGAGGCGCTTATTTGTATGAAGGATTGTAATGATGCCCTTACAAGAAACCAACAACGCGAAGATGAAATATTTGAAGATTTTAAAAATTTGGAAGTGGAAGAGGAAGATTAGTATTGTAAATTAAATTTTGAAATATTTTTTCAATTATTATTTTTACGTCTTTTTTTAAATGATTGAAAATTTGTTAATGTAAAATTTATAATGAATGATATATTATATTTTTTTATATATTTATTCGGTAAAGTAAAAAAGTAGAGTGACAGCCGATCCATCGCGCTAGCAAGGCGAGTGATTGGCCGTCACACTGCAAAAAATACAGAGTGCCAGCCGATCACTCGCTCTGCGATGACATCCGATCACTCGGCCCGCTGGGGCGATGGATCGGCTGTCACTCTGTAAATAAGAGTGAGCCGATACATCGTCCATTGCGCGATCCGTCGGCCCACTCTCACTCACTTTTGTTCAGTCGTTCTATAGTTTTACTTATAGCCGATCAATCGCTTTAAGTAGGCGAGTGATCAGCTATCTAAAATTTTAGATAAATTCCTCCCCCCTCAGTCAGGCCTCAGCCAATCCCCAAAACGCAAAACCCCAAATCACCTCCCGAGTATCGAGTACACCCTCAGACGATCCTTTCGACCTCAGAGCAGAGCCACTAAGATCAAGTTATATATTTCTATTTTCTAGTGAATTCCCGCTAGGTCGCGCGCAGTATGGTGCGCGCCACTCGCTCGGTAGGGCGCAGCGACACGCACACTGGCCTGCTGTGTACGCGGGAGGTGGGAGCCGATCGATCGCACGCCAAGGCACGATCGATGGGCTGATCGATGACAGCCGTGTCAACTGGCACCCTAGAGGGTGCGATTGTTCGGTTCTACGCATGTTGATGAATTTGTTTTGTGCTGAATACATTATTTGATTTTTATTGCTGAATTTTGGTTTGAATTGTGTGATTTTTATTGCTGAATTGGTTTGATTGAATTGACTTGTATCTTGAGGTTAGTTTGAATTGTGGGTGTTACAGCTACTTGAATGATTTTTTTTTGCTTTCTGTTGTGGAATTATTGCATTGCATTGCTTTCTGTTGTAGAATTATTGCATTGGCTGAATTCTGATTTTTATGGCTGAATTCTAAAAAAATTGTTTGATTTTTATGGCTGAATTCTAAACTGTCGGTTGTACATTATGGCTTAACGATTGAAAATGCCGCCAAAATGTTTAAAAGCTTCTTCAAGCTCAGCTTCAGTAAGACAAGTCGATCACTCCTTCGTAAACTCTAAAGCAAGGAAATAATTTATGGATTTCATGGCTAAGAATAAACCTATTATATGTGAAATTCAATTTCAACTTTCAGAGTCAAATGGAGATATTTTAGATATGCTCAGGCAAAGAAAATGGGAAAATCTTGTTGTATTAGGTGGTGATGCAAATGTGAGTATTGTTCAGGAATTCTATGCAAATTTGAGGGCATCAAATTCAGATGATACCGTTCAAGTTCGCAACAAAATCGTCCAGTTTTCAGCGGAGATTATTAATGCTAAGTTTGGTTTAGAAAACTTAAATGAAGACGATTATCATACAATGATGGAAGATGAGCCAGATTATGAAATGATCATACAAGAAATGGGACACCGGGATTCACAATGGGTTTACTCGGTAGTCAACCTAGCTCAACCCTTACATTTGATTATACGTTGTCTCAACTGCTATGCTCAAGTTTGGTACAAGTTTATCAGAAAAAACTTAATGCCAAAGTCTCAAAATTCTGAACTAACCAAAGAGCGGGCAGTGCTGTTATATTGCATTCTCACTGGTCGATCTATAAACGTCGGCCGAATTATCTACAATAATATCAGTGCATATAGTAAGGGTTCCACAACTGCTGGCCATATGCACCCTGCACTCATCACACATCTATGAGCTGCACAGAATGCACGAGAACAGAATCGCATCGAACATTGGTTGAGGAATATGCAAAATCATTCACTTGAGAAGACAACATTCTTTGCACGATATGTGACAGCAGTAAATAATCATTATGATAATTTGGGTCCAGCATTACCCATCTTTCTAGACCATCTATTGAGGTCATGTGAAGTTCAACGAGAGACTTATCCATGAGAGGGTGATCCACGAGAGGGTGATAACAACGACCAGCTTTCCACGTGAGGTATGTTATTTTTCACATATTTTTGCTATATTTTGTTCTATTTGTTAGGAATAAATTCTTAAATGCTTATATTATTTAAATTTTGAATAAATTTATGTTTTATTTCTGATATAGATTAATAAAATATATAATATATTTATATAACATAATTTTATTTATATAAATTCAGCTCGTTAATCTAGGATCGTTGAACTCGGCTCGTTAGGCTCGTGGCTCGCGAGTCGGCTCGGGTTAAAAATTTTTTGGGGTCAGCTCGTTAGGCTCAGCGCTTTAGGCTCGACAAGCTCGTTAGGCTCGACAGGGTAGACTTGACAGGCTTGATGAGCCGAGCCTCGGCTCGGCTCGTTTAACATCTCTATCAGTGATTCTTGCGCAGAATCTTAAATGTTTTTTTTAAACAAAATAAATTTTTAATCATCCATTTAACTTGAAAGGACATTTCAAACATGTGAGAGAAGACAGAAGACTCTAACCACCATAACATGTTGGTTGTTTTTACTTTGACACCAACACCTCTTCCTCAAGTGATAGTGGGTGTCACGCCCCATTTTTCATGGTACATGAAGGCAAGGGCCAAGGGATCAAAGAAGAGTAGGAGCCGGGCTACTCCTCCGGCGCGCGGCAACAAGAGGGGCGCGGCCTATGTGGCCGCGCAGTAGTTGGGCATGCGGCCCACTAAGTCGCACAAGGTGCGCAACCCATGAGGCAGATATGGGCTAGAGGGCTGATCCGTGGAGCCATAAAAATAAGTGCTGAAATTGCTAAGTGTTGGGCAGAGCTTTTAGTGGGCGGCAGTTACACGCACACGGTGCGCACTTGGGGCGCGCGCAGCACGCGGTTGGCGCACACGGTGCGCGCAGCCGGGGCGCTACGCACTAGCAGGCCGCTAGAGTTATGAAGGCGCGCAGTTGGCGCAAACGGAGCAGACACGGTCTGGACGCGACTTGGTGATAGCCGTTGGGGCGTTACACCTCGGCTGCTAGTTGTTGGTGGGGTGTTACACCTTGGCAACTAGCCGTTGGAGTGCGGCTTTACGAGCGCGCGCGGGACACGGCAAGCACGCGGGATGGACACGGTGTGCCGGGTAGGCGCTGGCGCTGGGCGCGGGATGCAATCTTCAAACGGGGCGCGCTGGGCAGACTAGCGACCGAGTCTTGGTGCACGCGACATGCATTGATGGCGCTCACGCGACAGACATTGATGGCGCACGACAGACATCAAGGCAGCACGCAGTAGGCGGCCGACATACATTCATGGCGCTCAAGCGGCCGACATTGAAGAAAGGCATCCGAGGGGATTAAGTGAGGGCTGCACATTGATGTCCAATGTAAGTTATGGCTGGGCCATTTTGTGTATAAAAGCCTCGTGAGCCACCAAGATAAAGGTATCCAAGAAAGGAGTTCCTTAAGCTATTGTGGTGTGCCGTGAGCGAGTTGTTTCTAGTCTTTTTGTTTGGAATAGAAAGAGGGTTGGGAGGTTTTGCTCCCGTAAACACTTATCTCATTTTCTAGTTACTTCCGCAAGCACCAACAAGGAGAAAGGCTGGTCAAGTTGGGGACTTGGCGCCGCACATCCCACCAAGAAGGCGAAAAATTTTAGATACGAATTTTGGGGTGTGACAACTGGTATCAGAGCACGATCATTTGGAACTACCGGAGATACAAAACCACAATCATGGAGGCTTTTGAGCAAGGTCAAATAGAGGTGATCTCTGCAAGGCTCGACAGGTTGGAGACCTTTACCGGCGTATCAATGGTAATGGCAGAGGATGCGCCATTACTAGTCGACCTTCGGTTAATGAGGAAGGAGCTCGAGGAGTTCCAAGCATTGACGGGGGCGGACATACGTTCTATCGAGCAACAGGTGGAGGCCACACTTGAGAGGATAGACAAAGAACTTGCTCTAATGGGCAAGGAGGCGGTTGGAGGCTCAAGCCGAAGATTAATTACCTTGGCAGCACAATACAAGGTACCAGAGCCTAAACCTTACAATGGTAATCGCAATGCAAAGGAGTTGGAGAACTTTCTTTGGGACATGAAGCGGTACTTCATGGTCGCTAGCATCGAGGAGGAAAGTCAAGTCATGATTGCAAGCATGTACTTGGGAGGAGATGCAAAACTATGGTGGCGCCAGAACCAGAACCAGGAGCCACTAATTGACACATTTGAGGTGCTGGAGAGCGAGCTCAAAGATTGATTCTTCAATTCGGAATGGACCGCAAAGGAGGCGTTAAGGAAACTACGGTAGACGGGCACAGTGCGCGACTACGTGAGGGAATTCAGCTCACTGCTACTCGACATCAACAACATGCATGACAACGATAAGCTATTCAACTTCATGACGAGGCTACAACTGTGGGCCCCAGCAGAGCTAAGACGCCATGGAGTGAAGGACGTGCTAACAGCCATTTCGGTTGCCGAGAGTCTTGTAGACTACAAGGCTGCTCCCTTGACGGAAAGAAGGAAAGGCAAGGAGGATAGGCGCGGATGTAAAGCAAGTGGAGGAGGCATGGACAAGGGTAAGGCGACCCATAAAGCTTCAAGTTCTAAGGGATCTGATCACTCCCAAAAAAAGAAGTCCACAGGGTGCTTTATATGTGGCGGCTCCCACTATGCAAGATAATGCCCGAGGCGGGAGGCATTATCCGCAGTACGCACGCAAGGGGTGAATCCGAGGAGGAAGACAAACCTCGGGTGAATCCAATCCAGCTTGTCAATGCTATCTCTAGTGGAGGCACGGGGCAAACACAAAAGGGGCTGATGTATGTCGATGTGAAGATCCAAGGGAAACGGATCCGCGCTATGTTGGACACCGGGGCTACCAACAACTTCATCTCGAGCTAGAAGGCGAGAGAGCTTGGCTTGGAGCTAGCCAAAAGTGACACGAGGATTAAGGCTATCAACGCAGGGGCACAACCTATTAAAGGTACGACTGAACCTTTGATGTGCGTGGGAGAGTGGCAGCGGGAGTGCCCATTCATGGTGGTCCCACTAGACGATTTTGAGCTTATATTGGGGCTTGAATTCTTCCGGCAAGCCAAGGCGATGGTCTTGCGACATCTTGGTGTATTGATGATCCAAGATGACTTAGCACCATGCATGGTAAAGACCGAGACACGCGAAGGTAATATTATGCAGTCATCTCTTCAACTAAAGGCGGGTCTTAAGAAGGGTGAGACTACCTTTCTGGCGACGTTGAGGGAGGTCAAGGAGGACCAGACTAGCAAGGTGCCTAAAGACGTTCTACAAGTACTCGAGGAGTACGAGGATGTGATGCCATTGGAGCTACCAAAGAAGCTTCCACCAAGGCGTGGTGTAGATCACAAGATAGAGCTAGAACCCGGGGCGGTTCCACCAGCACAAGCACCTTACCACATGTCACCTCCGGAGTTAGCAGAACTACGAAAGCAATTGGACGAGCTGTTGGAGGCAGGATACATCCAACCGTCTAGGGCACCACATGGGGCGCTGGTGCTATTTCAGTGAAAGAAGGATGAGGTGCTTCGGATGTGCGTAGACTACGAGTGCTCAACAAAGTGACTATCAAAAACAGGTAATTGATTCTTAATATAAGTGACCAGTTTGATAGATTGGCGAAGGTGACCTACTTCACTAAGCTGGACCTGCGGTCAGGATATTGGTAGGTGCGGATCGCGGATGGTGACGAAGAAAAGGCCGCTATGGTGTCACGCTATGGGTCTTACAAGTTTCTGGTTATGCCCTTCGACCTAATCAATGCGCCGACCACATTTTGTAACCTGATGACCGAGGTGCTATACGACTTTTTGGGTCGCTATGTGGTGGTCTACCTGGATGATATAGTCGTCTACATACATGGTGAATAACCAAATTCCAATTGAAATGAAATCTTTAGGATAAATCAATCCAACTTAGGAGGACTCAATGAAAGGGCATCAATTCAAATCCAGGATTTTCGAATTGAAAGAGATCAAGAATTCTCACTATTTCTTAAATTCATGGACCCAATTCAAGTCAGTGGGATCTTGTTTCTTCCTCGCTTTCCCCCCTTTCTTCCGGTTCTTTCAGTTTATTAGTAAGAATGGGTGACGGTATTCTTCCTAAATAGGAGACACAGGTAATAAATAAGAGACTACTAAAGATTCGAGCCATAGAATTTATAAATTCTGACACAAGGTACTTATTAGATCTAATGTACTTATTAGATCTAATAGAATTATTTTGCTGTATCCAGACTAATACCAATCCAACCCATTTCATGAATAAAATGTGACCAATTAGAAGGAAAAAGAAAAGAGCGGATAGAGAGTTCGTTGAGTCTTACCTGTTTACGAGGTATATATTATTATTCTTTAATACCTTGTTTTGACTGTATCGCACTATGTATCATTTGATAACCCAATAAATTCATTATACTTGTAATAACCCGGGAATTTCGAATTTTATATTTTTATTTTTGGAATTTTTAGTTTAATCCCGGTCGGAGTTTTGAGAAATATTTCAACGGGAAAGATTTGAATTGTAAGACTCGGAGCCTACTTTTGCGAAGTTTTTCGGAATTTAAAGTCAGGAAGTCGAGAAAGTTACGAAATTTCGGACGATTGAAGCGCGTGAGGGCAATTTGGTAATTTGTATTTTTATTATTTAAAAAAAAAAGAAATATACAAACCACCCGAATGGCTTCGGGAAGAAGCCATTCGGCTGGTTTTCTGCGAGCAACCGAGAGCGCCGAGAGCTAGCGCGCAGGGGAGAGTGGTCGTGTGCGGAGCTGTGATCGACGGCCGGCGAGCGTGGGTGCAAGGTGCGGGTTGCGAACAGGTGCTGCTGTCCTGACGAACCAAAGCCATTCGGTTTCAGCAGCTCGAATTCCCGAGAGAGCCGAGAGTGAGACGCGGGAGAGGGGAGGAAAATTCTCGAGTTCCGATTCTTCGGCAGACGCGAGTGGGCGTTGGGGAGACTGCCGGGACTAGGTGTTCGGCTGTGCATTGCCCTCCATTCGACCGAGGGCACAGTAACGCAACGGTAAGCTTTTTACTTGTTCTGCCGCCCCATTTTTTTTTGGCTTGGCCGAGCTTAGTGCTCGGCCTGCTTTCGGCATTGATGAAATTGGCCGCAAGTGGTAGGGTAGCGCGAAGGTGATGCTGCGAGTTTAAGGAAACTGAAAGTGAGCCCTGTCGGTTTCCTGTTTCGGCCGAGCTTAGTGCTCGGTCTTCTTGCCTTTGCAGTGAGCTTGGCCGAGAGTTATGGACGAGATGGGGCTAGTTGTGTGTGGAAGTTTGTAAATTGAAGTTTGAAATAAAAAATTTAACCATTTTTGTGCAGGGGCAGTTCGATTTTTAGCTAATTTGGCCTAGTTTTGGTTAATTGTTTTAAGTTCTGTTCTTGTGGGATGGATTAGGCTGTTCGAGGGACGTATGGATGCTGGAATCGTTCGATTCCGATATACGACGCAAAAGTTATGCGCGTCGGAAGTTTATGCGAGATTTTGGTTTAAGTCAAATTAGTGACCCTTTTTCGTGGAAATTCGACGTGTGAGAGTAGCATAGCCATTTTGATGCATATAACTAGTTAAGAGTGAGTTTTGGTTGAAGGGAAGTGAAAATGTGAAATTTTAATGAAAATGGCAGATTCGGTTATTGGCATTTTTCGCCTATCTGCGGCCTACCGATTTTAAATCCGTCTTGGGATGTTAAACTAGGTTCCTAAGGGAACGTTTAGCCACTTGAATCGTTTAATTCCCTTGACGGACGCAAAAGTTATGCGCATCCGAACGTTGAGCTGGTATTCGGCCAAACCAAACCAATGGACCGTTTTAGTTGGAATTTAATGAGTGTAGTTAGATAAGGTTATTTTTAGCTAATTGGTAAATGTTGGGAGAAATACTGATGAGAAATTGGTTGTGTTTTAGGTTGAGGCTTCCTGTTGGCGAAGCTGTGTATGGAGCGAGTTTAGTACGCCAGGTAAGTAGTGCATGCATGTGTTTTGCCCAAGTGGGCCTACATTGTAGAACTTTAGTGTTTATGTGATTGATTGCGGTGTGTGTGCGTATTGTGTGACATGCATCATATTTTTTTTTAAAACGGGAACGAAAATGATTTTTAGCATGCTTTGATGTATGAGGTGAGACGTGTGGCGGTGGTACCGCGGATCCCGCTAGTGTGCGGGCCGGTGCTTCACCAGTCGCGGATCCTACTCGAGGGGTGGGCCGGCTGGGCCGTCATGCGGCGTGAAAGTGTTGACGGTGAGGATATGGGCAGTGGTACCGCGGATCCTACTAGTGTGTGAGCCGGTGCAACACCAGTCGCGGATCGTACTCGAGGGGTGGGCCGGCTGGGCTGTCGCGAAACGTGTGTGTGTGGCAACTGTGGCCCCGTGCTGGGGAGGCTGGGACGGGGGCGACGTGTCAGGGTGTAGAGTGGCGCGAGGTACACCCTTACCCTGATGTGGTTGCCGTGTGGTGATGCGTGGGTGTAGCTTGTGGGCCTCGTTGCTGGGGAGTCCGGGACGGTGGCGACGTGTTAGGGTGTAGGGTGGCGTGAGGTTCCTCCTTACCCTGGTGTGGCTGCACTACGCGTCACAGATGTGACAACATGAGTGTGAGTGTAGAGACTGCATGTGATATGATTGCATCGTCGGCTTTTACTTTCATATCGCATTACTTACTGAGCGTTAGGCTTATGTTGTGTGTTCTGTGGTGTAGGTGCTGACGACACCGCTGGTGAGCCTCGAGTGCCTAGTCCTGAGGCGTAGGATGGTTGGCGGCGTGCGACTGTGGCACCGGATGGCGGACTTTTGTTAGGGCGACCCGACCCGTGGATATGGTAGGTTGTGGCCTGGTCGGTTTGTGGGTTTTCTTTCTTTTGCGGTGGTTATGTACGGAGGATGGGATTGATTGTTGTATATGCGTTAGTGTATAGGTGTATATGGAGTGCGTGTGATTTTGGTAACGTACGCGGATATTTTCCATGTTAGAGTATGTTATTTCTCTATACTGGAGACTTTCTTCATTTGTATTTGACGGATTTTCGTCGCCTTCTTACTCTGATTTGGGTTGGGATGATTTCTCTGGATGATGGATAGGTAAATATTGTTGGATTTTGGTGAATTGTGTGCAGGGTTAAATTTTGGGGTAGCCAGTTTTTAGGCGGTACTCTGCCGAAATTTTGGGAGAGGGGTTGAGGTTCGAGAGGATACGAAATAGGTCAAGGTGTGTTTATGATGAATGCTAGAGGAGTTCATATGAGTGTGGATGTGCGGCGTGATCGCAGGTGCGCGGGGCACGCGGCCCTGTGGGTGCACACGGGTCATGCGGCGCCGGGTGAGGGCGTGCGCGCGGACGTGCTGTACAGGGGCAGGGTGCGTGGGGCACGCGGCGCTGTGAGCGTGCGCGAGATACAGCGACGTTGGGTTGGCACCTGTGGCACCGCGGTGGTGTACGCGGGGTGTCGGAGTGGGGACGTGAGTGCTTGGGACCGGACTGGGTAGTTCGTGGGGAGCGCGGGGTTCTTTCCTAGGATTTCAAGTCTTACCGTTTTATCTCAAATTGTTTTAAATGGTTTTCTTTTCCGCTGCGTAGTTTTATGTTGAGGACTTCGTGTTTCCTCTTCGGGACGCGAGTTGTTTTTTTTGAATCGAGTCGAAAAATTTTCATACTCACAAATGTGCTTTTGAAAATGATTTGAAAACGAAAGGGGTATTGAATTGAGTTAGTTGTGTCAAGTGTTAGTGTGTGTGTGTAGTGTGTAGATGCACTGTAGCGCACCGGGGATGTGTGGGTTCTCGGGGTGTTACAATACTATCCCTGGTTCAAATCTAATTGAAAATGGAAGAATTTCAAGGATATTTAGAACTTGATAAATCTCGGCAACACAACTTCCTATACCCACTTTTCTTTCGGGAGTATATTTATGCATTTGCTCATGATCATTTTTTAAATGGATCCATTTTGTTGAAAAATGTGGGTTATGACAAGAAATCCGTTTACTAATTGTAAAACGTTTAATTACTGGAATGTATCAACAGAATCATTTGATTATTTCCACTAATTATTATAACCAAACAATACTCTTATTGATCTATTAACAACAAGTAGATCTACGCCAGGAGAATTAGTAATGTGTCAGGAGAAATTGGTACAAGAAGCCGTGGATACATTTCTTGATAATGGAATCTGTGAACAACCAATGAGGGATGGTCATAATAAGGTTTACAAGTCATTTTCAGATGTAATTGAAGGCAAAGAGGGAAGATTTCGTGAGACTCTTCTTGCCTCACGGATAATTTCATTACCCTCACGAGCAAGATCACGTCCCTCATTACGAGCTTGTACACATGCTTCTAGAGCTACTCGGTTAGCTACGGCACCGGGTGCATTTCCCCAAGGGTGCCCTAAAGTCCCTCCACCAAATTGTAGTACGGAATCATCTCCAAAGATCTCGGTCAGAGCGGGCATATGCCAATCATGAATACCCCCTAAAGCTACAGGCAGAACACCTGGTAGAGAGACCCAATCTTGAGTGAAATAAATACCGCGGTCTCGATCTTTTTCAATATAATCATCACGTAGTAGATCAACAAAGCCTAAAGTGATATCTCTTTCCCCTTCAAGTTTACCTACTACGATACCAGAGTGAATATGGTCTCCACCAGACATACGTAACGCTTTAGCTAGTACACGAAAGTGTATACCATGATTCTTCTGTCTATCACTAACTGCATGCAGTCACTTGAGGAGCACATACAACATTTGAGGCAAGTGTTTGAGCGGCTGCGGTAACACTCATTGTATATGAAGCGAGAGAAATGCGAGTTTGGCACGGAGGAGATCAACTTCCTCGGCTACTACATCAGACGGGGTGAAATTCGCATGGATAGTCGTAAGGTGGAGGCGATCAATGGATGGACCGCGCCCACCAAGGTAATCGAGTGGAGATTATTTTTGGGTCTAGCTAACTACTACCGCAGATTCATTGCGGACTACTCGAGAATAGTCAGCCCACTGACGGACTTGTTGAGGAAAGAGCAAACTTGGCAATGGACGGACTCATGTCAAGAAGCATTCGAGCAACTGAAGAGGGCGGTGTCTTCCGAACTGGTGTTGAAGTTGCCGAATTTTGCAGCACCATTCGAGGTGCACACCGATGCGTCGGACAGGGCTATTGGAGGGGTTCTAACACAAGACGGTCATCCAGTGACATATGAGAGTCGCAAGCTCAAAGGGGCGGAAGAGAGGTATTCGGCCCACAAGAAAGAAATGGTGGCGGTAATTCATTGCTTTATGACATGGAGGCACTATTTGTTGGGGACCAACTTCGTGTTGGTGACAAACAATGTTGCCAACACATATTTCCGGATGCAGAAGAAGTTGTCGGCTAAGTAAGCACGGTGGCAGGAATTCTTGGCCAAGTTTGACTTCACTTTCTTGCACAAGGCGGGCACCGAGAATAGGGTGGCAGATGTCCTGAGTCGAAAGACACACGAGGAGACCATGGCATCAATCACTAAGGTACAATCTAACCTTGTTGATGAAATCAGGGAAGCTGCAAAGGAGGATCTAGCATATATTCGGGTGGCAAGCCAAGTTAAAGAAGGCTTGGTCCGAAGATATTAGCTAGAGGACGGCTTGTTGAGAGGCCGAGGTAACCGGATACTTGTTCCAAGTGCGGGAGGCATATGACAGCACATATTGAGGGAGACTGATGACACCCGATGGGCGGCGTTGAGCGCATGACGACACTATTAGCTCGTACTTATACGTGGCCAAGAATGAGGGAAGACATAGAGCTGTACGTCAAAACTTGTCTAGTGTGCCAAGTAGACAAGACGGAAAGGAAGAAAGAAGCCGGGCTACTTCAACCTCTCCCAATCCCGGAGAAGCCGTGGGATTTGATTTCAATGGACTTCATCACGGGTCTTCCATCAATCGGTGGAATGGGAACAATCACGGTCGTGGTGGATTGGTTCTCCAAGTATGCTATATTCATGGGAGTGCCGAAGGGGTGCTCGGCACATGAAGCGACAAAGCACTTTCTAAAGGGAGTGGTGAAAATAATTGGACTCTCCCGTGAGATCATTAGTGACAGGGATCCAAGGTTCACGGGCAAGTTTTGGACAATGTTGTTCAAATTATTGGGGACAGAGCTCAAGTTTTCCACAGCAAATCACCCTCAAACCGATGGGCAAACGGAGCGCACTAATGCAATACTCTAGGAGTACTTACGGCATTTCGTGTCAGCTAATCAAAGGAATTGTGACACGATTCCACCTCGAATGAGTCGTGTTTCACCCACAAACAAAACAACAAAAACAAAAATAAGCAGAAAACCGAATGTTGTCCGATGAGCAACCTTTTAGGCTTTCGGCATAACTATCTTTTGAAGGAAGATGGCAGCAAACGAGATCGGTTTCTGGCCACTCTCTTCGTGTATCCTTCTCTTAAAAGAGAAAGGGAAGACGAGTAGAACAACGGCTATTCAAGCAACCTCGGGCTTGAAAGCTCAAGGAGATGCACTCCTTCTCGATTCTTGACTGAACCGAGCCTTACCGTTCACCAAGCTTCAAACTACTTCGGCTGAACATAAAAGGGCTATTTCTCATATATTCAACGACCTTTACACACACCAATAGCCATGTATTTATAGATGTAGGGTGGCTGAAGGTTAGAATGGGCTTGGGCTTCGAAATGGGCCACATGGTTGGCCATTCTTGGTTCACTTGCACACCAGATCAGTCTTCAAACTTTGGCCAATTTGTTGCATCAGTGGACTGCTAAACTCCAACTCAATTGTTGCTTCTAACCACTATCTAACTTAACATACATCTAATCCTAATGCCTAAGGATGCATCCAATTATAAAATATTACAGGAAGACGAATGTTTGCCAACAAAAACATAAGGCGAATGTTTGCCGATTAAAATTCAATTACAAATTAATTCCGAAGGAGACAAATTCCTTCTTCATGTGCTTCCACCTTTAGCTCCTACGATAGCAAGTGCAAGGGTTGATCATTGTCCTTTGTGCTCAGGTCCCATTCCAAATCCGCGAAGAGACATTCGACACCTGTAATTCCTGCAAAAGAATTGAACTTGTTAGTGAACAGGTTGGATAAAGCTCGTGCCTTGGTTTGTGATCGAGTGACGGCCCTCTGGGGCACATCAAATTGGTTGGAGCTATTGGATGCTGCCCAATTTTCTTACAACATACACAAGTCCTCAATCAACCGAGATAAGTCCAGTAGAGCTAACACTCGGATTTCAGCCGGCTACACCATTAGTGATCGCACAAGGCAGGGAGGAGCGGGGCTCTTGCCCGACCGCGTATCAATATGGCTTGGACCGAAAAGAGCTTATTGAGCAAGCCTGAGATAGCTTGGCAAAGGCGTACGTCGAATGAAGAAGTATGCTGATGGGAGGAGGAGGATGCTGAAGTTCAAAGAAGGGGACAAGGTTCTCTTGAAACTCACTCCACAACTATGGAAAAAAGTCAAGGATATGGGATTTCACAAGGGGCTACTTCTAAGATATGAGGAGCCATTCGTGGTTACCAAGAGAGTTGGGTCGGTGGCCAACCGATTGCAACTTTCAGAGAGGCTCAAACTTTATCCGACCTTCCATGTAAGTTTCCTTCAACCTTATCATCAGGGGGATCGGCTATAAGTGCAAAGAGCACCACCCGGGGTGTGGGTGGAATTCTCAAAGAGGATCGCCAAAATCCTTGATCACTGAACCATGCGGGGCAGCAAGAAGGATGAGAGGCGGGGATTCTTAGTGCAGTGGGAAAATAAAGAGGAGGCCACATGGGAGAGAGACATCAACCTATGGCAATTCGAGAGACAGATCATCGACTACCTAGCTTGGGTGTTGACGAGGCCGTTGACTTCAATTGGTAGGGGTGGATTGTCACGCCCCATTTCCTATGGTGTATGAAGGCAAGGGCCAAGGGCCCAAAGGAGAGGAGGAGCCGGGCTACTCCTCGGGCACGCGGCAACAAGAGGGGCACGACCCATGTGGGCACGCGGCAGTCGAAGGCGCGTGGCCTAAGATGAGCGCGCAGTAGTTGGGCGTGCGACCCACTAAGTCGCACAAGGTGCAACCCATGAAGCAGACATGGGCCAGAGGGCTGATCCGTGGAGCCATGCAAGTAAGTACTGAAATGGCTAAGTGTTGGGCAGAGCATTTAGTGGGCGGCAGTTACACGCACACGGGGCGCACGCGGTGCACGCAGTCGGGGTGCTACGCACCAGTAGGGCGCTAGAGTTATGAAGGCGCGCAGTTTGTGCACACAGAGCAGACACGGTCTGGACGCGGCTTGGTGATAACCGTTGGGGCGTTACACCTCGGCAGCTAGCCATTTGGGTGGGCATTATGATCTCGCGCGGAACACGGCAAGCACGCGGGACGGACACAGCGTGTCCGGTAGGCGCTGGCGCTGGGTGCGGGATGCAATCTTCAGATGGGGTGCGCTTGGAAGACTGGCGACCGAGCTTTGGTGCACGCGGCATGCATTGATGGCGCTCACGCGGTAGACATTGATGGCACGCGGCAGACATCAATGCTGCGTGCAGTAGGCGGGTGGTGGGCATTCATGGTGCGCGCGCGGTCGGCATTGAAGAGAGGCATCCGAGGGCATTAAGTGAGGGCTGCACATTGATGTCCAATGTAAGTTATGCTGGGCCATTTTGTGTATAAAAGCCTTATGAGCCACTAAGCTAAAGGTATCTGGGAAAGGAGTTCCTTAAGCTATTGTGGTGTGCTGTGAGCGAGTTGTTCCTAGTCTTTTTGTTTGGAATAGAAAGAGGGTTGAGAGGTTTTGCTCCCGTAAACACTTATCTCATTTTCTAGTTACTTCCGCAAGCACCAACAAGAAGGAAGGCTGGTCAAGTTGGGGACTTGGCGCTACACATCCCACCAAGAAGACGAAAAATTCTAGGTGCGAATTTGGGGGTGTGACAGTGGGTAATGGAGAGAAATTGACCAGTCCTCAAATATCTCAAACCACGATTTGGCAAACACATTCTATCATATTCAACTTTGCTTTACACGCATTGAAACTTGGCAGCAGTGACATGATTTTGGGAATTGACTAGATCAACCACATTAGCCCAGTCACCTTTAGTCTACCTAAGGGTTTTCTGAAAATCACCATGGCTAACAAAGAAACACTCCTTTTGAATTTTGTTACTCCATCCTTGCTGGAAATGGTCTGTCTGTTCTCTCTCAACTCGGCTACAACATAACCTATTTTGCATTGTTGCTCGATTTAACGCTGCCTTGGGTTTAACTTCTCCTCGACGATTTCCAAGAGATTTTCCCACGCCTAAATGGCTACCTCCAAACAGGTGTCGTGATCATTCCATTATGCATTTGGACAATGCTAAACCATTTTGGATTCAGCTGTATCGTGCCTTTTTACCTATAAAACAGAGATTAAAAAATTGGTGTAGGTAATATTGAATGATTGTATTATCACTCTCAGCAACAACCCATTTGCTCCACAATTTTATTTATCAAAAAGAAAGACGGCCAATGATGCTTCTGCATCGATTAATGCTTGTTAAATGCCCTGCCTGTGAAGGACAAATGTCTGATACCACTTATTGACGAGCTTCATCGCTCTATAGTTTTTTCTAAAATCAACGTTCGTGCCGGTTACCACAATATTCTTGTCAAGGCTTCAGATTGTCACAAAACTCCATAAAAAATACAGGATTATACGAATTCAAGGTTACGCCCTTCCGCCTTACTAATTGTTAGTTGATATATATATATATATTCTCAAATATAAATTGTAGTTAATTAGCCTTTAATTACGTTTTATCTTTTTAGTATAAACATTTGTGATATGTATATTTCAATAATTAATTGATACAGAAATAGAAACAGAACAATTACAAAATTTTCTCTCCCTTATTGGCTCCTTCTTTGTCGTCTTTTCCATCATTTTTTTGCAATATTCTGTTGGCGATAAGTGAGCTTGTCTCTTATAGTGATCAGGTAATCTATTTCCTCGTCGAACTTGGGAGCAATTACAACTCGTTCGTGACTTCTATCACAAATCGTGCCAACCAACCCCTTATGGAAGAGATCTACTGTTTGCTCCAGAGCTACGATTTTCGACTGGAAAAATAGAACCCTACTGCTCCGTTCCCTCCAAGCTCCCTTCAAGCCAATGCCATTGTCCAAAGCTTTCATCGTCCTCCTCGACCATTCAACCATCCTCAATACCAACCTAGGTCTGAGCCCCCTTTAGCACATTTTCAGGGTTTCTTCAGGTCGGGTAATCAACAAGGCTGGCGTTCAAATCGGCTCAACTCTAGGCCCATGTGTCAAATCTCCAACAAGGTGGGCCAAGTTGCTTCGATCTTTTACCACAAATTGAATGGGTCTTACAGGCAAGGCCAAGCCCTTCAGCCGCATACCTTTAATCCATCGGCCTTTCGGCATCAACACCACTAGTAGCAGAATTCTCAAGCTAACACCGCCAGATTGTTGCCCCTTCCGTCTCTGACAACCTCGACCTCTGCTGCTCTGTGGATGCTCGACTCTGAAGCAACATATCACTTCACACAAGACTCCTCCAACCTGCTCAATCCCACCCCTACTAGGGACCGAACCAAGTCTTGACGGTCAATGGTAAGTCTCTCTCCAATGACAATTTTGGTTTTGCCTTATTGCCCACTCCAACCCGTAATCTCCATCTAGGACATGTTTTCCATATTCCTAAAATTTCTCATAATCTTCTTAGCATAAATCAACTTTGCCGTGACGATTTAGTTTTTGTAGAATTTCACTCAAACTGTTTTCTTTTCAAGGATCGGAGTTCCCACCAGATCCTACTCCAGGGCTTTCTCACTAATAGACCCTATAAAACTCCATCGATCCCTCAAGCATTGTCTGCACAAGTTTCTCCCTCGGCCTCCCATCAAACAACCCTACTATCCAAGTTGTGGCACCTACGTTTATGACATCCTTCCCACTCCATTTTAAATTCTATTTTGCACTCTTGTAATGTTTTAATTGCAAAGTCTTTTCTTTTCAAACTATGTACTGGTTGCCAATTAAGTAAGAATCACCATTTAACTTTTTCAATATCAAATTCTCATGCGTTACTTCCATTTGATTTAGTACATATTGATGAATTCTTTCACTGATGCACGTTATTTCCTTTTGTTTGTTGATGACTGTACAAGATTCGTGCGGTTTTACTATTTAAAACTAAAGAGTGAGGTTCACACTTTCTTCTTGGAATTTTATATAATGGTTCAAAATCAATTTGGTTTCAACATTAAATCTATCCAATCTGATTAGGGTGGTGAATTTTGTCCTCTATCAAATGTTTTTAAATCACTTAGAATTCACCACCGCATCTCATGCCCCTACACTCCAAATTAAAATGGCTGTGTAGAATGCAAAAAATCGTCATGTGGTTGAAACTGGTTTAGCTCTACTTTTCCTTCTTCAGTTCTACAACAATTTTGGCCTCATGCCTTTATTACTGTCACTACTCTCATAAACTTTTTGCCCACTCTGGTCCTAGAAAACAAATCACCTTATGATTGTCTTTTTAATTCAGTTTCTTCCTATTCATCTCTACGTGTCTTTGGCTGTCTTTGTTTTCCTTTCCTCCGTTCTTTCAACGATCACAAGTTACAACCCGCTCCGCTTCATGTGCTTTCTTAGGATATAGACCCAATCATAAAGAATATCTATGTCTCCATCACATGTCTAATAAAGTTTATATCACTCGTCACGTCACATTTGATGAGTCCTCTTTCCTTTTTTCTCACACTGTTCTCAGCCATCAACATCAACTCCCTTTTCTCTTCCTATTACAACTTTTCATTTCCTTCTTTTTCCATCTCCACATACTAACTTACCTCAACCTCCCAACACTTCTCCTCCATCTCTCCTTTTCACTTCACCTCTCATCTAAATGGAACCTCCTCCTCCTCATGCATTGCCTACTAGCATCTCTAACATGAGTACTAGATCACGTACCGTCAACCGTCATTCTACGACAACCAGATCCAAAGATAGTATTTACAAACCAAAGGCTCTCTTTACACAATCCGATTTATCCTTGGAACTGAGAACCTTTCAGCAAGCCTCCAAATCTCAACATTGGTTACTTGCAATGAAAGATGAAATTTCAGCCCTTCACAAGAACAATACGTGGCAGCTAGTTTCCTTACCAAAAGGTGCAAAACTTACTAGTTGCAAGTGAGTTTTCAAAGTCAAACTCAACTCTGATGGTTCCATAAGCTGTTATAAGGCTCGACTAGTAGCAAAAGGCTATAATCAAACAGAAGGTATTGATTACCATGAAATCTTCAGTCCGGTAGTCAAACCGACAACTATCCGTACAACTTTAGCCTTAACCCTCTCACTAGGTTGGTTCATCCAACAACTTGATATTAGTAATGTTTTTCTCCATGGTGATCTAACAGACACAATATTTATGCAACAATCTCCTAGCTTTGTTGATCCCTTAAACCCATCTGCTGTCTGTCTTTTATGGAAATCATTGTATGGCTTGAAACAATCTTAGCGCTTGGTACACCAAGTTGTACACTGCTCTTCTTGCATGGGCCTTCACAACATCAAAGTCTGACACTTCCATGTTCATCTGTCGGAAGAACTATTCCATCATCATTATGCTAGTATATGTCGACGACATAATTCTTATGGGTAATTCTCCGTCATTATTGGACCAGTTTCTTGCTTATCTGTATCTTCAGTTTGTGGTTTGTGACCTAGGCCCTCTCTCATTTTTCCTCAATATATCGGTTATTGGTACTACTACTGGTATGCATTTTTCTCAATCTCGTTATATAACGAATTGTTACACAAGGCTAAGATGGGTTCGTGCAAACCCGTTCCCACACCAATGGTTTCGGGCCCAATTCTCTCACAACATTCAGGTACACCCTTATTTGATGGCTCCTTTTATAGGAGTATTATCGGAAGGCTTCAATATTGTTGCCTTACAAAACCAGATATAGCCTTTGTAGTAAACAAAATTTGCCAATTTATGCATGCCCTTTCTAACATACACTGGCATTTCGTTAAGAGAATTTTACGCTATCTTCAAGGGACATTATCCCTTGATATTTCATTCTCCACTTCATCATGCTTTAACCTTACTTGTTATACTGATGCTGACTGGGCCTCCTGTCCAGATGACCGTAAAAACACTAGTGGTTATTGCATATTTTTGGATCTAAATCTCATTTCTAGGTCTTCTGCAAAACAAAAGGTTGTATTTCGCTCTAGCACTGAGTCTGAATACAAGAGCATTAGTAACAACGCAGTTGAGATCATTTGGCTTCAATCCCTACTAAAGTAAATTGATGTTATATCAACTGATATTCCTATTTTTTTTTGTGATAATCTGAGTGCCACATATTTGGCTTCCAACTCGGTGTTCCACTCTAAATCAAAGCATCTTGAAATTGATTTTCATTTTGTTTGAGATAAGGTCCTCACAAAATCATTGATGGTCAAGTTTACTTCTTCAGAGAATCAACTGGCGGATGCTCTCACCAAACCTCTCCCTCCGTCAAGTTTTTCAGATTTTACATCCAAGATCTTCGTTTTACGGCCTTGCTCTTGAGGGAGGATGTTAGCTGTTAGACACACACACACACACACACACACACACACAAACACACACACACATATATAGTTAATTAGCCTTTAATTACGTTTTATCTTTTTAGTGTAAATATTTATGATATGTACATTTCAATAATTGATTGATACAGATATAGAAACAGAACAATTACAAAATCATCTCTCACATTTCAGCTCCTTCTCCTTCTCTGTCGTCTTCTCCATCATTCTTCTGAAAATCTCTTCTCATATCAAATCTCAACTCTAATGAACCTGCAACATTTAAATTTCTAATGAACGAAGTTTTTAATCCTTACCTAAGAAAATTTATCCTAGTGTTTTTTGATCGCATTGTTCTCGTCTTTGAGTAGTCTTGTCTTTGCTTCTACAACATTCCTTATTTGTCAAGCTCATCAAGTGTCCTTTTGGCAAATGAGTTGCTTACCTCAGACATATTCTTTCAGCTGCCAGTGTCGAGGCTGACCCAAAAAAAAATAATGGTAGTGGTGAACTTACCGACCATACACACCTATAAAAATTATGAGGATTTCTTGGATTAACCAGTTACTATAGAAAATTCTTTTGAGGATATGACATTCTAGCTAGATCTTTGACTAACTTCCTAAAGAAAAATAATTTTCCATGGTTGCTATATGCGACAGATGTTTTTTAGCGTCTCAAAGAAGCTGACCTATGCTCTTGTCTTGGCTTTGCATGATTTTAACAAGCCATTTATTATCAAGATATATGCTTACTATGGTGGGATGAGCATTGTCCTCATGCAAAAATTCCATCCGATTGCTTTCATGAGCAAGCCATTAAGTACAAGAAATTTGGGATTTACAATCTACGAGAAAGAGTTTTTTTTGCCTTGCTCACAGTGGTTTATAATTGACGCCACTAACTGGAAGGTAATAACTTTATCATCAAAATTGATTACAATTCTCTCCATCTCTTACCTAAACAATGTATCACAACAGCATTGCAACAGAAATGACTCACAAAATTATTCAGTCTTCAATACATGCAAGGAAGTGCTAGTATTGGGGGTCAATACTATATCTTGTCTTCATTAATTTGACTCTTCTTGTCAACCTTGATTTGTTGTCCAACCTATCTGGGAGAGAGCGATTTATCAAATGTGCAATCCAGTGGAGCTTCGAGGATGAATTTAATTTTGTAAGGCTTCTATCAACAACTTTTGCGAAAAGATTTCATGGGTATGTCGCTTTATTTTACCCTTTTTGTGTTTAAAGTTAAGGTTTTAGATTGTTTTTAGATTCAAACTTCAAAACTCGAATTCTTGATGAATTTATATTACGTGCAAAGTTTTGAATTGATTAGGGTAAGAATCAGTGGGAAAGAACGCGTTTTTACGACTTTCCATAGTTGGAAAACGCAGTCCGATCGACCTTTGTATGAGATTGGTCGACTGGACTAGTTGATAGACAAGTCGACAAATAGACTAGGTCGATCGATCATAGAGGGTCGACCATAGTCTAGTTTGGTCGAATGCGCACCAATCCGATCGACCGCAAACCGGGTTGGTCTACCATATTTGGGACCATCACGTGCTCTGATCGAATGTTGAAAACTTTGGTTGACCCTTACAGAGTCTGTACCTTGCTTAGTGTTACTTTAAAGGACAAATTGGTCCTTTAGGCACAGTTGATCGTCGCACACTCTGGTCAACCGTTACCTAGTTTGGACCTTGCTTAGTTTTATTTTTTATAAGATAAATTGACATATGATCCATCCATGTTTTTTCCTTAGCGTTGGAACATGATTTTCTAACATTGGCTTTGTGTTAGGTTCCAATGACTTCACGGATTACATACCTGTTTTCGATAGCATATCTCAACTGGTCGATAAGCTTATGGTCGTCAATGATGTAGGGGTTCTATATTATTATGCAATTGCATTGCATGGTTTTCAAAATCTTATTTTTGTGGATTAACACTTATGAAAAATCGTAACAGAGCTTGGTCACCAACTAGTCAATTTTTTCATTTGCATATTTTACATGTTTACTTTATATGTGCATGATATTTCATTTAAGTTGTTATACATGTACATTGATTGGGCTGACGTTTGTTTTGGGTCTGTTGAGCCTTTTCTGATATCAGTCTCCAATTGTTGTGAGTTGCATATGTCTGAGCAACTATAGCAAATAGCTTCATATCGTATACACTGTTTGTTGTGTGAAGATTGTCTGTTGGTATGTTACAAAAATCAGTAATAGAGTGTTGACGACGAACTCCTTGGGTTTCGAATCTCTAAACCTGATAAGAATATTTTTGTTGTTTTGATTTTATGAGTGATGTCGTTGTCTGGTCTTTGGATTGTCGGACACTTTCTGATTTACGGGTTGTGTTGTCGCTGACTGTTGTTCACCGACAATTCATGTGACGCTATTGGTCTTCGACTTGCTGTCACTTTTGATTCCTTTCTGACTCATAAGCTATTGTTGGGTCTTCGAATCGCCGCCTTGCTCTAATATTCTATAAGAGGGTTCCATGAGTGATCATTCTATGCACTGGGACTGTTTTCTCACGAAAATGGTGGAAGGTTTTCATATCTAGCTACCTATATATGTAGCAATATTTTTGAATCTACCCTACTCATGACTTGTTGAGCCTATTTTAAAACAACATATAGGATTTGATGATTTGTAAATCATTGGCTCGTGGACCTTGTCTTGAAATAAAAAGAAGATGATTTCAAATGTAAACTCGTGCACCGTATTTTTGGTCTATATAAATTATGAGTTATTTGATACTTTATTTCTTGCAAAGCATTTCCTTGAATTATTTGAATTTTGCACTATTTTATTTTTATGTGATCGTTTTGTGGATTTTGATCCATTTTTCGTGGGGTAGAGTTTAGTTCAAATTCAATTATTTCGCTATAACCTATACTTAGACTAGCCGATTAGGTTTTCCACGTGGATCAGGTCGTTCAACCCGGTGTTTCTGTTTACAGTCACTCTTGATCGTGATATTGATAGTTACTTGGGTGATCAATGGACCTCTAATCTAAGCAGAAAGTTGTTCCTTGATGTCTTGCCCTCCGACAACTTTTCTATCATGATGGATTACTTTGTTTCAAGAGAAAATTGGTTATGGGATTTGTTGGGTCTATTTAGTAGATATTAATTCAGATAATCTATAACTCGAATGAATCCCCTTAATTGATGAGAAGTAACAACTCGCATAAGGGTTTGATGATAATCAATATTCAATTTTATCTCACATCATAAATTTTTTGAGAGGGAATTGATCGTAGAGAAGATTTCGAGAGATCTAAGTGGGTATAGGCGTTCCTCATCCAATTGTTAGAATGACAATAATATCACTATGTGTTGGTGATTGAGAGCAAAGATGTGCATTATAGTGGTGTCATTTGCTAATTTCAATTTCATGATAGGTTTGGAGTTCTTCATTTAGGCTGAGGCGGTATTCATACCTTTATTGTGAGCATTAAACGTTCAAGAAGAAAGGAACCCTTGTCATGCATGGGGAAAGTTGGTGGAAGGTGATAACTCTTGAAAAAGAGTTGTTATATATCCATATTTTATGTCTATGCTATTAAAATTCGGCGATGAAATAAATAAAACCATATTTTCCATGGTTGATGTATGGAACCTTCAAGAGGGATGGTCATTTTTGTTCCCCTTTTCTTTCTTCCTAGTTGAGGTTGTGACAACTTAGCTTGAATTAAGTTGTGTCAATTTAATAGTCTTGTCTCCAAACTTGAAAAAGTAAAAATTGGTATAACCATCATGAGTCACCTTTCTATCGTATTGCCAAGTTCTTCCCAATAGAAAGTGGCTAGCACTAATTGACATCATCTCACAAAGGACCTTGACCTTGTATAAGGACCCATTTTCCCAGTAAGATATTGACTGCTTTCGGGATTGAGTCATAGCCCAATATTCTTCTATCATATATTTGTTTGGTGAGAACTTCTCAGTCGGTCACCCAACATGGTACTGCTCTTGTCGGAGCACTTTTAACTTTAGAGTTCTTATGAGATATGTTGTCAATTGTACTAAAAAATGCATCTTACTAATTTAAGAGGGTTTCCTTACATATATTTCATTTTCATATACATTTTCAAGTGATGTAGGATTGTGACGATCGTGAGTTTGGGACTTGCCTACACTCAGTTTAGGTCCCAAGATTTTTCCCGCAACCCAAGGTTTGCCCTGCAGTCGTGGTCATACGTACACATTAGGGTGATCAACACTCAAAGTTTCTTTACTATGTAATTGTCCCTAAAATAATATGTATAAATACTTTATTAATGTGACATATATTTTGAATAAAAATTTTGGTATAATGAAATAAAAAGGGAAGAGATGAAGATTAGTTAGAGGTATTGAAAAGTGATAACTCATGGATAATTAGGCATAATTAAGAGTAAGAAAAAAATAAACTCTTTTAGATTATAACATGAAAAATTAGAGGTAAACCAAAAAGGCAAAAAACATGTTAATTTGAAGAATTTGATTTAAGGTGGACTACATGTAGTTTTGATAAACTACATGTAGTTTCCAAATATAAAATGAAGTAAAAAGGGATGCCAAAGATTGAAATTGGCGTGAATCAGTTAAAAGAAGAAAGGGGGAGGTGGAAGCCATAAGAACTACATGTAGTTCAAGCCCTTGTAAAAGTAAACTACAAGGTTAAAAATGAAACACCTCATTTAGATTTTACCCTAAGTCATCTTCCTCTCTTTCTTCACGTTATTCTCCAGCCACACTCTCCCTCCATTTTTGTTGCTCCATCTTCCACACCAAGCTCCTTCTTCAAGTTTAAGGTAAGAAAAGTTTAGATTATGGATTTTGCTTGTTAAAGGAAGCATAGTTGAAGATTTTGGTGTTAGTTTTGAAGATTTTTGGTGTTGGTTTTTAAAATGACGAAAATCTGAAATTTCCTTCTAATTTGATGTTTAATCTTGATTTAAGCATATCTTTTGATCGTTGGTAGATTGGATTGAAATATTAGGCATTATTGAGTAAATGTTAGAAACTAGGTTATGAAATTTGTCAAAACAAGGCAATTTGGTTTTTAAGTTTCTTCCCTTGATTCCAATTTGTTTTTGAAAAATGAATACCTCTAAGTTACGCTAGACTCCTTAAGGATTCCATAGCATTTTGAATCGTTGGATTCCGTTAAGAATCAAATAATTTTTGAATTTTTGAAATTTTGTGCAAAAACTGGAAATTTCAGTGGGCAGTTCGGTTTTTGAAATTCTGCTCTAATTTTCGATCTGTTTTTTATAAATGGATGGTTCTATATTAAACTAGACAGTATAAGGTTTTTAAAACATGTTGAGTCATCAAATTCGAACATGTATACGATTTGTTGTGAAATTTTGAAGTTGGATAAAATTTACAACCAAAAACAGGGCAGTTTCGGTTGCTGAATTTTCTGCCTATGTTCATGCTTTGTTTTTGAAAAAAGAATTCATCGTGCTAAAATAGACACCTTAATAAAGATTTTGGTTTTTTAATCGTTGAATTCGGATAAGAATTGAGTGAGTTATTGAGGTTTGAAGTGGAACCATTTTAAAGGCAAATCTGAGTTTTTCTCTTAATGAGTTGACTTTAATTCTTGGTTTATTATGCCCAAGCCATTGTAAATGGATGTTGAATGCTTTGAGTAAAGTTTTGAATTAAATTGGAGTTGTTGAACTTATTGAATTGATTATTGAAATTGTGATGTATTAATGGATTCAATACACATGTTTTAGGTTCTAAACTCCAAGGAAAACATCAATGTTGCCTAAATTCTGAAGGCCTAAAAGTAAGATTATATTGGATATTTTTGGCTTTTAAGGCCTACATTCACAAAGATACTAGGTTTATGTGCTTTATGGGGTACTTTTGTGGATAGTTAGGATATTAGAAGTTGTTTAGTGTTTAGTGTTTTTATTGTTCACATGTTTTGACGATATGTTTATGTATATGTTCATGTATGTTTACACATTTTGCATGTTTTCAAGAAAACATGCAAAATGTTTTACATGTACATGTTTTAAATAAGAAAGATAAGTAAATGTTAAATGTAATGTACCGGTTAAGCTATGGGACGATGAATGACATATGTTCTTGTCCTTCTATAGGACTTATGTAAAACCGTCATTGCCTAAGGACATATAGATTTTGTCCTTCTCTGGGACAAGGTAAAAACACTAACCCATGTCATGTATGTTAAACTTACTCCCTTAATACGCCTTTTTTTTACCAATATGTCCACTTAAATCTAAATATAAAATATGTACATGTTTTGAAAATGATCATGCATAGCACGAGCATTTTACAGCTTTGATATGATCTTGCTGAACGTTAGACTCATTAATTAAACTTTGTGATGTAGGTACTGATTGTACAAATGAGAATTTCGAGGCTCAGGCTGATGAGTAGGAGCAGTTAGAGGAACGAACTCATGGGGGTTGGTTGTGGCAGTCTGGAGACTTGTTGACTCGTGGGTAACGTTTTAATGTCCGAAGTACTTGTTTTATAGTCTTTTGAATAAGATGTATAGATAACTTTTGAGATTTGGGAGAATATTGGAATTATTTGGAACTCTATTTCGTTTGTATGGATATGTTCAGTTTTTAGAGTCATCTATGCAGTTTGTTTTTGTAATTTTCGCTACGTATTTTGAGTTTTTAATTCGATTGAAAGGTTCTCATGTTTATGGTAATTAGGTGATGTATATGATAATTTAGGTGCTTGGAAGTGATGGAATAATGTTATGATTTGGAGTGGTTCGAAATGGTTGGACGTGGGTTAAGGAAAAGTCAAAAAATTTTGCGTCCAAAAATGTGGCTAAGTTTATGAAAGTCATGTCAAGTACCGTGACGGCCAACTGGGGTTGTTACACCTTGTATCCTGCAATGGAAAATTTGATGTTTACTTGTTTGGAAACTTTAATGTTGTCTAAGTCACTTAACCACCGTAGCTTGTTGGGGTTTGGATTTGTATTGGTTTCTAATCTAAGCTTGTCTACTAATTCAAGACAAGCCACATTGATATAACTTCCACCATCGATAATTAAAGAACAAACTTTTCCTCCAATCAAACATCGGCTATGGAAAAGGCTCTCCCTTTGGTTTTCTTCAACAATCGCTTGAGTAGTAAATGTTCTTTGGATGACCATTAGTAATGACACCTCTTGGACATGGAAAAGTTTCTTTTGTTCTTCATCATCTTTGCTAGAGGCCTCCAACAACTCATCCTCACTAACCACCTCGCTGGTACTCTACCTAAGGACCATCACTCTCTTGTTCGGACATGGGGAAGCTATACGCCCCAATTCTAGGCATTTGAAACACTTGGTTTCTCTTGTCCTTGGCCGATTCACATCCTACACTAGCTTTTTTCTATCCTCACCTTTTGGGGCAAACTCTTGGTGAAAGTTTTCTTCTCTTCTTTCTTAGTTGGTGGAATGAGAGGGCTTTTGGCTTTTGGAGGGAGTATAGTGCTAGCTCCCTTGCCCTTCCTATTGACTTGTTTCTCGACTTTCAACACAAGTTGTACCACTATGTCCATGGTTTCCAGTGTTTGTAGCTTTACAACGTCTTCAATTTCTCTATTTAATCCTCTTATAAACCTTGCGATTACTCGTTCATCTGTTACCTCTAAATCACTCCTAATCTTGAGGGTTTCAAACTCGGTCAAATACTATTCTACCGATTGCGATCCTTGTTTTAGACTTTGCATTTGTAAGAATATTTCTTGCTTGTAATGGCTCGAAACATATCTCTTCCTCATTAAATTCTTCATGATCCTCTAAGTAGTAATGGACTCATCACCCTCCCTTCTCCTTTAGGTCTTTAAGTTGTCCCACCATAAGCCAGCATAACTGATTAACTCCAAGGACATCAATTGCAATTTCACCCTCTCTGAATGGTTATAATACTCAGAGACCTTCTCTATCTTATCCACCCAATCAAGCAACATAACGTCATTGCTATAACCATTGAATGAAGGGATTGCCAACTTGATATGTTTTAAATCCTCACTAGGATTGCGCCTACCATGATCAAACTCACCATCCTCAGAGTTCACTTCCTTATCAAAGTCATTGTAATGGTTTCTCCTCCTAAGGTCCTCGTTCTTCTTATAAGTGGGGGATTTTAAGGAGCTCTAACACGGTCATTCCTTAACTCCATTATCCATTGACTTATCTTCTCCAACTTTTGATTAATTTCATCTATTTGGCTTTGGTAGCTTGACTCACCAACACTTGAGTTAGGTGGGGTTCGGGGGCTGAATCGTCGTGGTTGAAAAATGATGGATGAATCAATGTTATTGGTCCAAGAAGGTTATAAATTTGCACCTCTCAGCTTTGACTTTCTTTAGAAGAGGAGCTCTCCAACAAGCTATGGTTGAGAGCTTGTGCACCCTTACTAGGAGTATCTACTTTCAACTAAGATGGTAGGAAGAGCACACTAACAACAACAATCACTACACTCATGAAAATGGTTGTTTGAATACTCACCACTCGTGGATATTACTCACCGTGAGGAGGGTGGCGACTTGAGGTTGAAGGACTCCAAGGTTTGCAGCAACAAATGCTTTGGTTTTCTATTCAACAAAGTTGGCTACTACCAACCATGAAATGAGGTTAAATACCTCCTCCAATTCCATTAGGGTTTAGCATGAAAAAGGGGAGGAAGAAGGCTCTAGAAGGAAGGAGGTGTTTGACCCTCATTGGCTGAATACAATGTGTACTGTGAGCCTTCTCTCTTCCACAATCTAGCTCCTCCAAAATTCAAATATTCTCCCTCCTAAACGCAACCCTAATCCTATCATAAAGTGTTCATCCATGCGTGGCATGCACACATAAAAATAACTAAGTGTTTTGGTGCAAAGAAATAAAAGAGTTTCTCGGTTACATTATTTGTTAAAAAGGAAGACAAATTCCCCCTTTAATCACCAAGTTTGGCCAAGTGGTGTCCCCTACTTTGGTACTTGTGATGCCGAGATGATGTTCCCAATTAGGACTAAGAGAGGCTCCTCCAAGTTGAGTCCACTTGGTCTCCATTTTGAAGTCTTCATATTGAGTTTTCCCTACAAAATGAACAAACATGTTAGTAAGGAGGGTGGGCGAAGTTATGGCCATAGCTCGGGGCTTGGTGAAGGTTTTTTTAGGCATATCAACTAAATATAGGTGAATCTAGCAATTTCATCTCACATCATAAATTTTTTGAGAGGAAATTGATTGTAAAGAAGACTTTGAGAGATCCAAGTAGGTATAGCGTTCCTCATCTAATTGTTAGGATGACAATAATATCACTATGTGTTGGTGATTGAGAGCAAAGACGTGCATTTACAGTGATGTCATTTGCTATTTTCAATTTCATGATAGGTTTGGAGTTCTTCATTCAAGCTGAGGCGGTATTCATACATTTATTGTGAGCATTAAACATTCAAGAAGAAAGGAACCCTTGTCATGTATGGGAAAAATTGGTGGAATGTGATAACTCTTGAAAAAGAGTTATTATATATCGATATTTTATGTCTATGCTGTTAAAATTCGGCAATGAAATAAATAAAATCACATTTTGTTACATAATGCTTAGGTATTTGCACAACACGAGGAATTCATATAAAAAATTTATTTTCATTCTTTTTTGAGGAAACATTTATATATAATTATATTTTATGTAGAATCATGGACGAATGTTGATGTAAACGGAAGCTCACAAGTTTTTAAAATGAAAATTTCTAGAGAGAAAAAAGGAAGCGATTGAAAAATTAAAAAGACAAAATTTGGCAGGCGAGCATTGGAAGGAAGAGAGAGAAAATTTGTTGATCAATTTCAAATTTTAAAAAAGAGAGGGAAGGAGGCTATTTAAAAAGAAAGAAACTAGTTTTTAAGGGAGAGCCATACAATAAAGAAGATCAAGTAAAGAGAAAACAAAATAAAAATAAGCAAAAGAAGACCTTGAGACAAAAATTCAAGGCTACACGTGAAGATCAAGCAACTCTACAATGAAGAGGCTTTATATCATCATTTCTTTTTTGTTTTAGCATGATGATTTTTAGGATTGATATGATTATTTATTTATTTATTTATTATTTTAATGAGCTAAATATTCATTGACTGTGAGAAGAGAGTATCAAATTATGTGATTTATATTTTTATGGATTGTTTTATAAATAAATTAGTTAATCAAGTATGTGTTTAATGAATATGCTAGTCAATGTATTAAAGCTATAACTTAGATTTATATTATTATGTAACAATATATATATAGAAATCAAGATTGATATTAGATTGCATGGATTATTAACTCATATTTATTATGTTGTTCAAATCAAACTTTTACACATATTTTTTATTCACATGACTAATGAGAACTGTGCTTAATTAAATTATGCATGATATTTATCCTTCATCAAATTAAAAAAATATTGTAAGAACTAATCAAGTATTTTTAGCAAGGCTTGAGAAAATTAAGAATTCTTAATCATCTAACTTATTGCTGTGTCATTTTCCATAACATTTGTATTTAAAGCCACATAAATAGGGAAATTGACTCCAAGCCATATATATTTATAATTGAATCATTCTTTTGATTATTTGTGCTATGTTACTTCTTAATAATCACTGCATTACATTTTCAAATTAATTTATTTAATCAACTTGTCTCTTATTGATTACGAATCGCTAATTTCATCATCGTGGAATTCGACATTTATATATTACTATTACTTACTTGCAATATATGCACTTACGTGGTGTTACATTTTCCACAACACAAGGTTGAAAGGTTTGAGGACTCAACCAAGGTTAGGTGTGGAACTAGAAAGGGCGTTTGTAACAATAGATATGAGGGAGGTCAGACTAAGAGTGCATAAAGTTCCAAACATTGGCATGCCGATTGCTATAGGAGGTAGCAATGATCTTAACCGTGGTCCTTGATGGTAGTAGCAATCCACTAATATTATGGAGAAACCACTCGAATATGGGTGTATAGTGCGGCATACGATATGACATTGTGAGAATAAATAGAATAGAGAGATACTTCAAATTTGTCTACAACCGAAAAAGGAAGAGAGTAGAGACAAAGAGTTCTATAATGTAAGTTAGAGTAAGGCTACCTTCTATCATGGTGAGTGTCCGACACCATGAGCTGTGAAAACAAGTCCAAGATGGAAGAACTAGATATAGATGTCGAATTCTTAAGGGCGATTTAGAGCAAGAGGAGAGGCACCATGAAAGGTCAATAAGGGAATTGACTCCATGCAAGGGGGGCGATTTGTTAGACCACCTTGTTAAGCATTATGACTACGCATAATAGCGAGGCATGCACAACATGGGAGCATGTCAAAAAAGAGAAAGGACAATCTTCAACCGAGTCCCTAAACTCAAGGAGGCTATGAAAGAGATCTTATCTTAAGAAGATCAAGGTTGCATAGGCAGCCGTGCATGACCGGGTAATTGTGTATAGCATGCGATGTGTCTTTCCTATTGGTTGAATTGTACATGTGTTACAAGTGCCTTTATATTGTGAGCCTAATGGTTGGGGTTATCAATCACAAATCTCTATAAATAGAAGGGGACTTTGAGGCACCAAGACATTGAAAGAGATACTTGAAAAAAAGACTACTACATCACCAAGTGTGGTGACTCGAATTGTGAGAGAAGAATTTCCTTCATGAGAAAAATTGGAGAGGAGTTTCTTAATCTCTCTTCTACTCTTTTGCGAATGGCTTTACAAGGGACCAAAAAGGAGAGGCTAGTTTGGAGAGGGAGTTCTTCAAAACCGATCATGATCATTGAGTTCTTTCGTCGATAAAACTTTAACACCTAGTCCTGAGAAGGTAGGGGATGGTGAGAACTACATGTGCCCCTAATAACTCACCCTCACGTTGATAGAAATTCGACACCTAGTTGAGAGACGACAATATTGATCCCATAGAATTGGGATTAGAAGGCTTTGGTGAGATTATAAGTACTACGTTAAAAACTAAGTTTGGTGCGAAAAGAATAAGACTATTATCTCATTTGATTACTTTTAATTTGAATATTTTTGGAAGCTTGCAGTTTGATAATTTTGATGAAGATTTATTTGATAATTAGTTTTCCCTAGTTGAGGTACTGCCAATCGTAGACTGGTGACCGGGGAATGAGAGCTGAAGCTCCATACACCATGATGAATGGAGTCTTTCCAGTCGTTGTTTTTTTAGGTTGTTTGTGTATATGCCCGGTCACCTATGCGACCAATCCTCACCATTGGTTTCACAGCACTGAGTAAGCATACTAATGAAGCTTGAATTGTGAAAAGGTTGGTTGATTTGGCCTGTCCATTCGCTCTAGGTAATTGGATATGGGCTCGACTTCCTTTGAGCTATGAGAAATGAATAGGGCTTAACAGCGCCTTCAGCCTTTTGATGGATCGATGGAGATGAGATTGGTGAGAAATTAACATCTTTGCTTTTACTACGTTTTTATTGGAAGTGCATTTATCACTTTTTGGTTCTTGTATGTCTTATATGCCATTCAACAAACAGTGGTTGGAAAGTTTAAGATACTTTTAACTCCATGTAGATGATGTAAATTATGTGATGATATCGTCAATATTGTCTGAATTATTTAGGCTGTAGCGAGTTTCATGTTTGAGGTCATGGGCTGTGCAGTCACCTTTGATCCATCAAAAACGGTGTTAAGATTTGATACAACCCCAGCACTTGAGATTCTTAGCTTCTGCTTAGCAAATCAGAGAAATGCCTTTCTAGTTCTTTCTAGTTCCAACACCTTATTATCCAGGGTGAATTTCTCTACCTTGATTTATTCAAACCATAGGTTTTTTTTTAAGTAAAATTAAATTATTGCACCTTATAATTTCTAGAAATATTCTATCGAATTGATTAGAAAAACAAATTTGTAGTTTTGATAGGGACATGAGATGGAGAACGGGAGTGGAAATAATACCTGTTCACTGTCGCAGCAATGATAACTTCATTTTAAATATCACTGTTCTCGAGCAAGCATTTAATCAGGCAAAAAAATGTCGGAAAAAAGTCTGAGGAATTCTCGTCTCCAACTCTGCAAATCCCGTTGGGAATGTGTTGCCACGGGAAATTCTTTATAATTTCCTAGACCTTGCCCAAGAAAAGAACATTCACATTATTTGTGAGTATGGCTGAAATTATTGGCTTTGAAGATTTCAATAAGCACAGGATTCATCTGGTTTATGGCCGATCAAAGGACCTATCTCTCCCTGGCGTTAGGGTCGGGGCTATTTATTCATGTAATGAAAGCGTTTTGGCAGCTGCAAGAAAATTGACAAGGTTTTGCTCAATTTCCAAGTTATAATTTCTATGCTTTCTGACAAAAAAAGTGCGAAGGATTACTTGGAGAGGAGCAGAAAGAGAACAAGGGAAATGTACGAAATATACACAGGAGGTTTGAATAAACTAGGAATCAAGTGTTTGAAGAGCACTGCTGGTTTATTTCGCTGGGTCGATATGATTGGGCTAATTCGGTCGTATAGTGAGAAGGGGGAGCTTGAATTGTGGGATAAGTTACTAAATGTGGCTAAAATTAATGTCACTCCTGGATCGGCTTGCCATTGCATTGAACTAGGTTGGTTCAGGTTTTGCTTCGATACCCTTAGTCAAGATGATAAACCTTTGGTTATTGTACGTATCCAAAAGGTTGCAGATTGTAAATCTCCATGATTGCTTAATGTCACAGATGAAATTATACTGCTACTCTATCAAATTTGGTTATGTATCAGAATTTGACATGAAAAAACATTGTTTAACGTGAATTTTCATTCTTCAGGCGGATAATATGCTTCCAAGTTTCAAGAGAAGAGAGAAATGTAGGCGTCTAGATTTTCTTTTGCTTCCAATTAACTGAAGAAATCTTTGGTTTTTGGTTGAATTGGTATGAACAGTAGGATGTAAGATGGGTACCTGCTTGTAAAACTGCTTGTAGATGCCAATATCTTTGCTTCAGATATTGCTTTTGATGGTATAAGAAAATGTCTCGAGTAAGAAGGCAGAGAGGCAAATGATTCATCTGTCCTTTAACTGATTATTTCCATGTCAAAACCTGGCAAATCATTTGATTCATTATCGTCATCTTACTCCTCATTCTTGTGGTCCTCATCATCATTGTTATTATCTGCATTTTCTTGGAATGATTGGTCTGAGAAAGAAATAAGTGGGTTTTGAGAATTGCATGTGGAAGAGTCAAGTTCATTTTAGGACTGCCTGGCTTTACTTCCCAGAGAAATGGAATAGAAGGTCGGCCTCTTATTTGCTTTTTTTTTTTTTCCGTATTTATGGTGAAGTTTTTTTACTATGTCTATATTTGATGCTCTATGTATATAAATACACACCCACACAACAAGTTTGAAGTGGATTAGAGATATCTTCACCAATCATATTAAATTTGTGAGTAAAGGGGGTTTGACTCTCTTTCTCTCTCTCTCTAGACAAAAAGTCTGATTATTGATAGGTAACACCAAGAGAAGACAATGCATGTCAGTCAAATATTCCAATTTGCACCATTAAGATTGTCGTTAAAGAAATCACGTTTTTGTAAAATAATCTTTTTTCTTTGGCAATTTCCAAAAAAACAAGAAAAAAACCTCTCAATATAATATTTTTGTCGATTTTGGTGATTTCTAGACAAAAAAAAAAAAATAGAAAACTGAATGTATAAGGCTATTTTTGTACTTATTATGAGTTCTAAAAGTCGATTTCTAGATGGAAGTTGCTCGACAAAGAAGATCGCATAACAAAAAGACATGATTTCCTTGACAACATCCTAATAACAGGAGCTTAATTGCTAATTTCCCAACGTCACAAAATTATTTACCTAAAAAAATTCAAGTAACTATTTATTCTTTACCCTTAAATTTAAGGGTCTCATGCACTTTACCCAAAAAAGTTGGTTTAGTAACTACTTGGACGTGTGAATGTATTAATTTTCACTGTTTAGGTCGTGGAAGGTTCCAAGTGGTTGAATCATTCACGGTTTATAGTCTACTGTTGATGTTTGGTCTGAAACGTTATACATAATGAAAGGGTTGTTCGGGTATGATATAAATAATCTCTAAGAGATGGTGTCAGATGATTTTTTAGGGCATCCATTGTAGGACCTAGTTTGAGATCCATTGTAGGTGTATTTGAGGAATCCAGGATAAACCTAGTTTGAGAAGAAAATTCAGCAGAGGAACTAGAGCTTGGTGATTCAATCTCATAACATATGATGGGTCTTCTTGACTCGTCTAAGTTTCCAATTAATACACCTCATAAAATTGTTTAAGTACAAGTAACACATCATTTTTGGTAAATTACTTAAAGGGTAAAGTAGAATTTAATTCTTAAACTAAGGTGAAAAAGTTAATTTTCACTATAAACAGCGATAATGACAAAAAATAACTGTAATGTATGGATAATAGACAATTCACCCCCTATCGTGCTATTTTTTGTTAAAATGACACATTTTCGTCATGTGCCATTTTTGTTAAAATGACATGATATGAGATGAATTGTCCATTATCTATACGTTACAGTTGTTTTTTTTTCATTATCAAAGTTTACGTTAATAATTAATCTTTTCATTATAATTTGGGGGTCAAATTGTACTTTATCCTTGCTTAAATGAATTGAAGAAAACATCTAAATAAACAAAGCAAGTTGAAGAAAATATATAGCAAATTTGAAATAGAAATAGTAAGGAGAGAAAACATTTGTCTTTTTTTTTTTTATTTCTATGGGTAAGTTATGATATTTGCCTTTAGGAAATTAATCTAAACTTTAAAGGAAATAAATTCAAGAGAAAATATGCTAAATTTTCCCAAAAATTGAGGAAGGAAAGATGATAATTTTCTTTGTTATGATTATTTTATAGATGATTAATGCTACATTTATTATTTTATTTTATTATTTTAAAATATTCACTAACTTGTCAAACAACGATTGATGTAATTAATGTAATAAATTATACATAGTTAATTTATTATACTAATTGTACCAATAATTATACAACATGTCAACGACTGTTTTAAGAGAGTAGAATAAAAGATTAAACGTAACATTATTATTTTATAGACAAAAAAACAAATATTTTTTTTACGACAACATTAATTTTTGTTTACTCGGTCAAAAGTGTCATTTTTAAAATAAATTAATCAAAGCTCGTTACAAAATTGAAAGTGTCTTAGAAGAAATGTTATGTTATGTTACTAAAGTAATTGCCTTAAATATAATGTAATGTCACCACATTGTAATATTACAATGTGGGTTGCGATGGATAGACTTTCTTTTAATTCTAATAGGCTTGAAATACTTCAATAGTGAAACTCAAAGAAAATAATTAAAATCATTCTAATAATATTAAAAAAACTTTAAGGACCTTGACTGTTTATCTATGAAAAGATTATAACTAAATATATAAGAAAAAATAAAAATAAATTTCAGACTCATCATCTATAAAGAGATAAAAATTAAATGTATAAAAAAGATAAGAACCTACACTCAAAAAAGAAGAGAAGATTTGTGAATTGTAAGTCTAAATTGAATGCAACGAGAGATTTTTCATATGTTCATAAAGTTATTTCTCACACAATAATACTATTAATCTACTGGTTTTAAAAAAGAATAAGCTTGCCTAGTATTTATAGGTTGTAAGAGAGACTAAAAACTTCTCAAACAATCTTAAATTATAAAAAAAATAAATACAATGACAAATGTCTTGTGCATTTTTATTAGAAAGGAAACTACCAATTTGATTTTATAAATGTAGATGACGAATAATGTTATGTACAAAGAAAATAAAACAATATTGTGGCAGTTCGTCCTATGAAATTTTATTAATTGTAAGAGTTCAGCTCATATCAGTAGGGGTACACAATCTCACATCGTTTGAAAGAGTAAAAATTGATATTTTATAAGTATAGTTCTCCTCTCTACCTGTTACTATAACGCCACGAAAATCCATGTGATCTCCTGCTCACTCTACTCTGTCACCACCTCAGTAGCGCCCCTGAGTTGTCCCCTGACTCGAGTCGCTAACGATACATTTACTCATCACTTCGATAAAATTCGTATAAAATTTAAAACTTTTGTTCCCTGATTTAAAATGTCATTTTTGAAAACACTTAAAAATCATCGCGGTGGAAGACTAAATCGAAGGCCATTTAAATGACACTTCACTTTTCAAAATATTATGACAAGGGGTACCAATCGACACCTGCAAATACCGGTCGACATCTTAATACCTTCTGTCCGCACCGGTCGAACCTCGTAGTTGACACTTTTACGTTCATCACATAAAACGGTCGACACTTTATTTCTCTCTACTCGCACAGTTGAACCCTGCGGTTGACACTCTCACCATTTTACATTAACCGGTCGACACCTAAAGACACCAGTTGATACTTTATTTCTCTCTGCTCGCACAATTCGAACCCCGCGGTCGACACTTTCATTATTTTTACACTAACCGAACGACACCGGTCGACACTTTATTTCTCTTTGTCCCCGTATGTCGACCCTCACAATCGACATTTGTATAGTTCGGTCGACACCTACGCATAACGGTCGACACTTTAACGAAAAAGTCGAACCTCACGGTCCACACTCTCATCACTTTTATATTACGTGGTCGACACCTAAACACACCAGTCGACACTTTATTTCTCTCTGTCTCCGTAGGTCGACCCTCGCGGTCAACATTTGCTTAGTTCGGTCGACACCTACGCATGCCAGTCGACACTTTAACGAAAAGGTCGAACCCCGCGGTCGACACTCTCGTCACTTTTACACTACGCGGTCGACACCTTGCACCAGCAGTCTAAAATAAACATCAGATCTAAAAGAAATTGATCGGCAAAAACTTCCACTATAAAAAAAAAACCACCAAGTAAAGACTTGTATTTTTAGAGAAGGTTTCCCAAATAGTTTCAAAAGACGACTATACACCAATCCCGACTATTATTGTGCCAAACCAACTTATACCTTCAAATTCTATACACTTGACTTATACCCCGCAAAATACAAGCCAAAAAGGAACTACCATCTAGCCTCACTCCACAGGTCGGGGCGCCCTGATGAACTGCACCTGCCGACACATGGTAGCATGCCGCCAACCTCCTACTCGTCTTACCTAAACTCTCGTAACTCACCAGCAGGAATCTCTGCACCTACACCACATAACACACAACATAAGCCTATCGCTTAGTAAATAGTGCTATATGAAAGAAAAGCCGACCATGCAATCTTATTATATGTAATCTCTACACTCATGCTCATGTTGTCACAATTTGTGACGCGTAGTACAGCCGTGCCATAGTGAGGGTGAACCTCGCGCCACGGTACACCCTAACACGTTGTCATCATTCCAGACTCCCCAGCAATGAGGCCCACAAGCTACACACACGCCATCTCACAGCAACCATACCACGGTGAGGGTAAACCTTGCGCCACACTACACCTTGATGCATCGCCACCGTCTTGGTCTCCCCAGCAACGGGGCCACAGTTGCCCAACACACATATTTCGCGACAGCCTAGCAGGCCCACCCCGTGGGATCCACGACTGGAGATGCACTGGCGCACTCCCCGAGCAGGATCCTCGGCACCACCGTTCATCATCCTCACTGTCAACACATAGACGCCGCGTGACAGGCTAGCCAGCCCACTCTCCGAACGGAATTCGCGGTTGGTTATGCACCAGCTCACTCCCAGAGCAGGATCTGCGGTACTACTGCCACGCGTCTCACCACCACTTACTCAAATCATGCTCAAAATCATTTTCGTACCCTTTTCAAAACATGATGCATGTCAAACAATATGCACGCACATCACAATCATACAACACAATCCTAATGTTCTTCGGTGTAGGCCCACCTGAGCAAAACACATTCATGCACTACTTACCTGGCGTGCTTAGCTTTCCAGGGTGCTAGTTTCTATAATTCATGAGCTCGACCTAAAACATAAACATTCGGTCGTCAACCTTCACCTCAAGATTTACTATTCATGCTAAAATCATGGTTTCTAGCTAAACCCATAAAACCAATTATATTATTAATATAATAAATCTTTAATTACCTTTTTGTCTTTACTTTTTAATCATCTAGTTAAACGGTTATTTGGCCTGTGCTCGGCCGGAATTTTCCAAATTTCTATTTTCCATTAACTCCAAAATAATCTTTCACCTAGCCGTATAAATTCTCGGCTCTCAATTCTGATTAGAACTCTGTCGTTTATCACTCCAACAACCCAAAATTGTACTAACAAAAATTACGGGGTGTTACAATTACAATGCGTTTTAGGTTAATTATAAGAACAAATTCGTACAGACTACAGTCTAAAGTGAACGATATTGTGTTAGGAGTTTAGAGGACTCCACAAATAGTATCATAGCCAATTTCTAACGAGAAGCATGCCCGATGGGAATGTTGGACCTCCAAGAGCAGAGATTGTGGTAGCCCGCTTTGTAAAGACAAGGACGACATAAAATCTTGTTGATTGTAAAGGCCAACCCATATTAGTGGGGGTACACAATCTCAAATCGCTTGAGAAAGTGAAAATTGAGTCCTTTATAAGTAGAGTACATCTTATTACATAGTACAACATGTTTTGAGTTAACTCTAAAAATAAATTTAGACAAGGTTCAACTCAAAGTGAATAATATTGTACATGAATTATTAATTGACTCCACAAATATAATGGAAAAATGTAAGAAAAGTAGTTATAAGTTGATTCCTAAAATTTCCACAAATCAATTTTGAAAGTTATCATCAATTGATTTTAAAAAGTTATAATAAATTAGTTTGAAAATTTACCATAAATCAATTTAAAATGATGACATTGGAAAATTACCATAAATTAATTTGAAAAGTTGACGAAAATTGTATTTCGAGACTTATTATAAACTAATTTTCTTTTGTTAATTCTCACGTACACATGCCAAAGACTCCAATTAGCTCCTCTAATTGCCTTGATAATGTTGACTAAGTGTTGAGTTTTTTGTTAATTATTTTTTTACAGTATTGATTAAGAATTAGCATAACTTTGTTGTCTTAACACATTAAGTACTTCCTTGAACTTCTCAGCCTTAGCGATTGTAATTGGTGCAATTAAAACTCATAATGAATCTTTTACTGCAACTCCATATTCTAATCATTTCCTCCATTTTAAAAGAAGTTTGTCTCGAAAACTAAAGAAGAGTGATATTAAAGAAAATGAGTGACAAAAAAATGGCGAGATAAAAAAAAAAGATGGTGCAAAAATATAATGTTAAAATTAAAGAAAGAGTAAGAAAATAAAAAGAAGAAAATAAAAAAAAACGATGTTGACTGAAAATAATGTATGCCACAAGTGCATGCTATCATAACAAATAATAGAGTTGTCACGACACAGGGATGAGCCAGAGTAGAAACGCCGAGTCAGACAACTTGATTTTTTGGAAAGTAATCCTATCACCCAGCTCAATACTAGATTCGATAGCAAAAGTCTTTAGGAATAATTACATAGACAAACTCACATAATGAAATACCAAACAGATAGTATAATAAACAAGAAAACTTAAAAATTATCCAACCGCATATGAAAGTAGAGAAATCCAATCCATCCAAATAGTTTACAATCCAAATTAAACTACTAAATTCTTACAAATGATTACAATGAGATTCAATATAAAATAAAGAAAAATTATCGATTTTAACAATGTACTATACTCGTAATTTCGTATAACCATTTCTACTAAAATAATCGGTAAATTAAACCTTGTACTATAATTTTGTTGTCTTAACCTTTTTAATCTTTCTGTGTAGGAGCTTAAAATTTTTATTTTTTATTTTTTTATTTTATCAATTAATTTTAAAATAAATATCAAACAATATTCAATTTACTTGAAAATTTTAGTACTTATTAACTATATCTTGATAAAATAATCTATAAATTTTCGTAATTTTATAACAATTGTATGATTTATTATAAAATAATTAAATACAATTACGATATATCATACAAATATTAGAAAATCCTGATAATTTACAGATTATCTTCCCATGATATTATGAACATGTGGTAAAACTTTTGAGTAAATTGAGTGTTTTTTTGATATTTTTCTAAAATTAATTTATAAAGTGAAGAATGAACTGAGATTAATTTTAAACAAATATCAAAAGTTATCTAATTTACTTTAACTTTTTACCCCATGTTTACCACATGATGGAAGATAATTTGTAAATTTTTGTGATTTTTTAACATTTGTATAATTTATCGTAATTTTATTTAGTTATTTTATAAAAAATTGTAATAAATCGTACAATTGTTATAAAATCACAAAAATTTACAGATTATTTTCTCATGATGTGGTAAATAGGTGCTAAAAAGTTTAAGTAAATTAGATATCATTTATTATTTTTTTTTAAATTAATTAATAAAAAAAATTGAAATTCGCACATGCACTTAACGTGGGTGTTGACGGAAAGATTAAAAAGGTCAAAGCCGATAGCGAAATTATAGTACATGATTCAATTTATCGATTTTTTTAGTAGAGAGGGTTATCTGAAATTACGTGTATAGTATATGGTTAAAATCAATAGTTACTCTAAAATAAACAGATTGCAGCCTCTCCTAAATCTCTACAGAAGCTAGCCACTCATCTCTTAAAATTGACGTGTTGTCGGCAAGAACCAGTCATTTTTTTACAAGTGGCAACTCAACTTTTCAGAAACAACGCATTGCAATGTAAAAAGCATAAAATCTCTACCTCAACAATGATGATTCTTCCTTACAGGAGTGACAACTTTTACCATTGGCTCGTAATCAACAAAGTTGTATGAGCTTATAAGGAAGAACTAAAGCCATGGACATCCCACTTAACGCTTAGGGAAGACACAAGGATAGGCCCTATGTAAGGACTATGAAGCAATTCAGTGACCCTATAAACTGCTGCGAACTTCACCGAGGTAAAATTATTTTTCCAATATTAAAGTTGTCTAGTCGACATTTCTAATTCACTGGCCAACACTTATAAGTGGGGTCCGACCCACCAGTTGACACTTATAACACTTAGATTAATCCGCAGTGGATACTTTCATCACACGGTTGACACTACAAACCTTTTGAGTTTCAACCTAAAATACACTAGCGGTTGACATTTTCTATAAAGTGTCTATACTTTTTAACTCTTGGGTTTCATTGGAATGCACGATCGGTCAACACTTTTCAACCTCTAAGTTGATTCCAGCAAAGGAGAGCTCATAAAACTTGCACTTCCTTGTCGGTTTTCACTTCCAAACAACAATTAACCTTGCAAACACTCCTAAAATACCAACAAGTGAGAATAATCGAACGCATTTCAGCTTCATTGCTCAAATCCGTTCCCAAACCAAAACTTTCAATCCAAAAATGAAGAGTAAAACTTGTCATCTTGAAAACCCTTCACGAAGGATGATGCACAAACCTTTGCGAACGTTTTGCTTGCCTCTAAATCCAACGATTTTGTACAAACAAAGATCAACCCTCACTCCCTCTCCTTCCTCCTTTGCGCCTGCATGCAAAATGAGGAGGGAAATAGGGTTGTTACCACATTTCAATAAATTACTCTTTTTTTTCGTTAAACCCTCTTCTATTTAAACTTTTGTCCAAGATTTTATTTAATTCATTTACGTCTCATTTAATCATTCACAACTTTGAATGTTAATCCAATATTTCTCAAGGAAAATTTTGAAATCACCCAATTGCAAATCAAAATTCAACATGTCAATTAAAAGACAAACAAGTCAATCCATTACACATCGTTAGTCTATAATGAAAATTCTATCACATAAAATTTAATAAATCATAAAAATGTCAGGTTATACAACAATTATCTAGATCGAGTATTATATTCACAAATACCAATTAATTAATTTTTTTATGACACTAATTAAAATTCCTATTAAAAAGTAAATGAAGAATTTTTTTTATCGTTAGTTAAATTATAGAAATGAAACTAAATACTAACTCACATAAAAGGTTGCACAAAGTAACCAATTTGAATGTCGAGTCTATAAAATATGTTATTGAGAATCAATTTCTCTCTTTTTATCATTTTCTATCTATGTCTCACAACAATATTACAACAATATCAATTAACTAACTTGGATTTAAATATATAGCAAAATACTTTTTCGATCTACTTCGTATATTTATTCTTATTATATATTTATACAAATATTTAATAAAAGATAAACATGAATTGCACAATAATTATGTGATACAAATCTATATGGCTATAAAATTTGTATTAAAAACATTAGATTTATGTCTAGAAATAACTACCTATACATAATTCAATATCTCCTCCTCCTAAAGTTTCTCCTTCTAATTCTGTCTCCTTCTCCTCTTTGTCTTCTCCTTTTCATTCTCACTCTCCTTCTTATTCTCCTTCTTTTACTATTTTTCTTTCTCCTTCTTGATACTTCTAGTTGGTGTTTTTGCTTGTACTTCTTTTTCTCTTTCTATTTCTTCTACTCCTGCTCCTCTTTTTCTTTTTGTTCTCATTCTCCTTTTTTTTTCCTCTTTTCCTTCTCTCTCTCTCTCTCTCTCTCTCTCTCTCTCTCTCTCTCTCTCCCTCTCTCCTCCTTTTGCTTCACCTTCTTTTTCATGTTGCTTCCTCTTCTTTTTTTCCTTCTTATGCTCCTGCTTTTCCTTAAGCTTCTTCTTCTCCTACTTTCGTTCTTCTTTTTCTTCTTCTCCTTCTCATTCTCCTGCTTCTTCTTCTTCTCTTCCTCCTCCTCCTTCTCTTTTTACTTCTCTTATATGTCGTTGGCCTCTGAGAGAGCTTCGATTTAATACCTTGACGGTCCAAATTCGATCTCTGTAGCAAAATTTATGGCCCTTTGAAGTTTAGGGGATCACCGCATCATTCTCCCACACCATAGAAAAACTTGACCCCAAGTTTTCTGGGTGTGCTAATTTGTCGTCCAGATAGAATGGAAAGATATCTGCTACATTTAATGTCTTAGATATGCCCATATTGTTTTGCAGCCCAAGGACGTAAGCATTGTCGTTGATTTTCTTCTCTACCTGAAATGGTCTGTAGCTCTCAGGTTGTAACTTGCTGTATTTACCGATCGGGAACCGTTCTTTGCAAAGAAACACAATCACTTGATCTCCCACAACATATATTTTCTGGCGTCAATGTTTATCTACTGCTACCTCATACTTAGCATTGGATTCCTCAATTCTTTGTTTGACCTTCGGTGTGACCTGTTGCTACTGTTCAGCCATATGCTGTGCTGGAACATTGCTGCTAGAGTACGAAGTCTTGGGGAGTCTAATTAGATCTAGAGTGAGTTAGGGCATTTTCGTGTAAACAATAGAGAACTGAGACTTTCCTGTTTTCCTATGAACGGTCTATTGTACGTAAATTCTGCTTGAGGTGGAGCAATGTCTCATTACTTCAATTTGTCCGTGCATATGCTCCAGAGCAAATTCCCCAGCGTTTTATTTGTAACTTCAATTTGACTGTCTGTTTGAGGGTGGATAGTAGTACTGTAGTTAAGGGAAGAGTCGAACATCTTCCATAGAGTCCTTCAAAAATGGCTGAAGACCTTGCTATCTCGATCAGACGTAATAGATTTTGGTATCCCATGCAAGTGCGCCACCTCTTTGAAGAACAACCGAGCTATATTCTGTGCATCAGTGACTTTCCTACACGGAATAAAGTGGGACGTCTTAGAAAATTGGTCAACCACCACAAAGATAGAGTCAAATCCCCATCGTGACCTTTTACTCTCTCTAATATGTCCTTTATATAGGAGCTCTTGCATTTTATGTTGAAGAATTTCACTCTCCTTAGGACTCATTCGGTAGTGTAGTAAATTCGATAAACTAAACCCCGAAATCAAGTCGATGTGGTGTTGAATGTCCCTCATTGGTGGCAAACTACTCGGCAGCTCCTCGGGAACGATGTTAGCAAACTCTTCCAATAACAGGCTGACCTCCTAGGGTAGCTCAGTCGTCGAATGCTTTTAACCAACCACTAGAATCTGTCGCATGATTATTGCATAAGCTTCCTAAAATTCTTTAATCGCCTCTTCCATTTCATGATCCGTTTGGGTAATAGTAAGGAAACACCGTCTCTTTACTTTAGAAGTTTTAGGATGATGGTTTGCTTTTAGAGGAAGTAATGTGAACTTCATCCTGTCCTTCTTCAATTTATATGTGTTATCCTTGCCTGCGTGTTGAGCGTCCACATCAAACTGTCACGATCTACCAAATAGAAGGTGACATGCATCCATGTCCACGATATCACAGTATGCATCATCTATATATTTACCAATCGAGAATGATACCTTGCAGCGTTCTTTCACTTGAATCTTCTCGGTTGCTTTGATCCATCGAACAGAATACGAGGTAGGGTGCTTCTCTAGTGGTAATTGTAAAATTTTTACAGATTCTCTGCCGATACTATTCTCGCAACTACCACTGTCGATGATCAAATCAAAAGTCGACCATTAATAGTGCATCTAGTGCGAAATAATGTCTCTGTGATCAATCTTTGTGCTTAGGAGTGAGCATCAATTTTCGAATCACGAATGCCTGCTCTCCCCTCTCTTCGTGCCCCTCCTCAAACGCCTCCTCGTCGCCATTGAGTTCACAATAAACTTCTTGCACATGCTCATCTCTATCAACAATGTTAACTGTCCTCCAATTCGAACACTCGTTGGACTGATGACCAGGTTGATTGCATCAGAAACATTTCCCAATGATAGGTCTCGCATAGGGATTTGTTTATTTTGGTACTTCTTTATTTTCGGCTATTACTCGCTTCCCAACCAACTTATCTTGCACTTGTTCAGATCGAGCTGGAGCGTTAGAAACTAATCTTTCTTTCTCCGCATTATTCCTCTGAAATCCTTCATTCTCGTAGGTATACCTGTTCGAGTCAAACCTACTGTTGTTGCTCGGTTTCTCTTGGATCATCAGTGCAGCCTTTATCGCCATATTATTCGCTTCATTCAGATTTCTTAAAACATGAACCTCAATTTTGTTTCAAATATGGGGCTTCAAGCCATCCAAGTATCGAGTTACCTATTGCCCTTCACTTTCTCGTAGGTAATTCCTCTATGCCAATCTCATAAATTCAGCCATATAATTATACACAGTTCTCTGACTTTGATGACAACGCTGATATTGTTGGAAGATGATTTGCTCATAGTCAGGGAGTAAGAAATCTGCCCGTACTAATTGCTTCATCCGACCCCAGGTTCTAACAAGTTGCCTGCCTTCTCGATAGCACCTGTTCTGCAGTCTCTCCCACCATGCAGAATCTCCACCTTTCAATCGGCACGCCACTAATTTAACCCTTTTTTCTGATGGAATCTCCATGTATTCGAAAAATTTATCAACTTCAGCAACTCAATCGATGAAATCTTCAATTTTTAAGTTTCCATTGAAACTAGGGATATCCACCTTCAGTCTACCGTGGCTGCCACCAAATCTGCCATAACCACTGCAAAATCGGCCATAGCCACTGCCTCCACGTTGACCGTAGCATATTTCCGTTACCTCCACATCTTATTCCTCATCTGAATCAACCTCATAATCGAGCACGGGTCACGCTTTATTATTTGCAAAAACAGGTAGGTCATTGCACTCACCTTTAGCAGTTTCATCTCTCGAGACGAAACCCTCTTACCATCTCTGTCTCTATTGGCATCAAACCCTAGGGTATCAAAATGACCAATCAAGTCTTGAAAGCGTTGCTCAATACACTAGAAATTTTGATCGACATTTTTCCCCAAGTGTTTGAGTGCCGCCTCTTGAGCCTCTAATCCGGCTCGCAAGACTCCCACTTCCTGAACAATGTTCGGGATGCGATTGCTTCCTGAATTGAAATCATAGTTTGAACTGAAATCATCTCTGATACCACTTGACACAGCGAGATGCGGAAAAGAACGAGAAAACCGTCTCCAAAGAAAAACTCTAATTTTCAGATTCTTGAATAATAATGAATAGTGATCAATTCGTGCTACAAACCAAAATGAATATATAATTGTTAGAGAAATTTGACTAAAAATTAAATAATTAAAAAAAGAAGTTTATAAAATCTTCAGAGTTCGATTTGAGGCCTTGAATGATAGATTTTGGGCCCAAAAAAGTTCAGTCACGAGTTAACCCGGTGACAAGTCATGGGACTCTGAGAGAGGTTCGATTTGAAATCTTGACAGTCCAAATCAGATGCTCGTAGCAAAAATTATGACCCTTTGAATTTTAAGAGATCACCGCATCACATTCTAACTTGTTTTCACATAATAAATTTTCTGATTTCAACAATAAACATTATTCATACATCAAAATCCAAATTTTTGTAAATTTTGAGAAATCCAATTAGAAATCACTATACCTCTTAGAATATCTTGTGAATTTACACTCCCAAATCTCTATTCAACTTTTACTTCCAATGTTTCTATGATTTGTAAGATGAATTTCACCATCACATATCTTAAAGTTTTAAGAAAAATTCACGAATTTGTGATAGTATAATTCCTTCCAGTGAAATTTCTCTTTGGTTTAACAATTGTTCCTCCCAACTAGGAAGCTCTCCAAGTCTTCCAACCCAAAAAAAAAAATGTCGGATTTAGATAGAGATGCATTAAATAGCATCACCAGCCCACTAAAATCAAGCCCATTAGTAATCTCTACTTAATATTTTAATTTATAATTAACAACAATTAAGAAAATTAGTCCATTACCTTACAAAAATTTGTGGGCTCTTAGATAACGCCTCTAATTAAGAGGTATTGTTCACTCAAATTTAAAGGATAAGTTGTTTGTTGCATGGACTATTAGCTTTGGGCTCCATATTAATAATTACACTAAATATAAATGTAAATGTAATATTTAAATGTATCCTTGAATATAAGGTGATAGACAAAATAAAATTTAAAATATTTCTTTAAGCAATTTGCTTTTTAGCATTGCAATGAGCGTTTTGTCAGATGAGATCTCATCCGCCTGATCTATTCCTATTAGGGTAGGTTCTGTCCTAGAAGATTGTGTGGGGCCCTCTGCCGCTGTTAAAGCAACTTCCTGCGAATTTCCTCCCCCTCAGATTCACCCGCTTCCATTTTCTCGCTGTTTTCTTACCAACGACCAAGCTTGATTCAAGTTTCTGTCACTCATTCTTCGTCTTTTCTTACTCTTCTGCTCTGTGTTGCGTTTCTGTTTGTTGATTACGGTATGTAAAATCAAGTTTTTGATTCGAATTTCTAACGTTCTGGGTGATTCTTGAGTGATTTTCTTGATCTTTTACGGTTGTCTGTTGAATATTTTATATTTCTGGACGATAGTTGACAATGGAAGACGAAAATCTTAGCTACGGAGACGAAGAGAGCTACATTTCCAGCAGTGAAAATCAAAGCAACATCACTTATGTAGATTTCAGATCACCTGATCCCGACGACCAGTCGGAGCAACAGCCGGAGACGTCCTCTCTGGCGCCGGTGCGGCTTAAAGAAGGACCGAGGGAGTCTTCGATAGAGACGCTACACAATCTGAGTCTCGTAAATCCATCGCCGCCATCGAAGAGCCTCTCTAAAGACCGACATATCAAAGTAGATGGCCGTGACCGGAGGATCCGAATGCCGCCGCTCTGTGCTGCGAGGATTTTCCAGCTGACTAAAGAACTCGGCCATAAATCCGATGGCGAGACAGTTCAGTGGCTTCTTGAGCAAGCAGAGCCGGAGATAATCCGAGCCACCGGGACTGGCACGATTCCGGCCACCGCCGTCTCTGTAGATGGAACGCTCAAAAATCCGGTGACATCCGAAAGAGAACAAATTGGGAGAGAGGTATCCGAAATATCTGAATTGAAAAGACGACGACGGTCCAGCTCCAACGACATAAATCTAGGAGACCAAGCTTCAGTTTCAGTTTCTTCGGGGCTAGCTCCTATAGCTCCAATGGCTTGCTCCGGTCGTATCAATGCAGTCCACGGTCTCGTTCCAATTCAGTCTAGCTCCGTCAATGGAGGTGGCCCTTCTAGACCTTTGCTCATGGTTTCCGACGGAGCAAGCAATCAGACACAGTTCTTGGCATTGCCGACGAATTCTTCTCCAATTTTCAACTTTCAGCGTCAGAAGCAGCTGCTTCCGGAAGAAATGGAAGAATTTCTTGAAAATCCTACAAGATCCATCAGTTCTCTTTTCTCAGAGTCAGAACTTCGTTCTTTTTTCTCAGAGTCTGAACTTCAGCTTCGTTTTACAGAGAGTTCCACTGCAGATAAGAAATCGTTGAAAAAAGAACAAGATGTTTCCGCATCCGGTTCGCAAGGAGGGGGTATAATTCCGGCTAGTGGAGCAAGTGTCCCAATTGGGTCTGGAGCTTCTACTTTTTCATCATCTTCAATGGCGACTACGGTTACAGCTCCACTTTCTACCAGTTGCAACAGTGATCCAGCTCAGATGCTTACAGATTTTGCTTCGGAGATTCATGTTAAGCAGGAGCCGCAGTTCTTGGGCAGCTCTGTAAATTCAGTCACTCCATGTTCAAAGCCTTGATAGAGATTTTTCTTGTGGAATTTTCAAATAAGAATCTACGATCTTTTCGAACACATAAATAAATGACTTTTGAATAATAGTAATTGTATTTTTGTTTTTCTCTACCTAACAATACTTGTTATTCAAACTGAGTCTTGACCAATCCAAGGTCTGCGAGCTCACTAGTCGGATTTGAGTCAGACTCGTTCAGTTTCATTAGGTTCAATTACTAAATGGATATATATACAAATGTACGTAGATGTTTATGTATTAATGTATGTATGTAAATAAATTGAAAATGCCTTGAGAAATAGAAAATCATCCTATCATGAAATAACATATTTCTATTTGACTTTGAATTCGAATTATTTTCAAAATGGGTAATAAATAATATTATACACTTTAATTTGAAGGTCTTTTTTCAAATTAAACTTTTGAATTATGATTTTCTTTTAAAAAATAAATTTTAAAGTATCAATTGCAACAATCCAAACTTTAAACTATTTAAAATATAACAAATCAAATCTTTGCGAACGGTCGTTCACTGTTCACTCCTCGAGAATAGACGATCGATGTAAAAAGAACGGTCGTCTGTTTTAGGCATGTCGGATCGGCCGCATGGATAGGGGATGGAGACTGTCCGTTCTACGTACGGTGTAGGGGACTGTGGAACAGACAGCCGTTCGTCAGAGAACGAACCTCCGTTCCACTGAGATTTACGAGATCGGACGGCCGTGTTCTTACAACGGCCGCTCAATTCATCATTAGGGAAGAGAATGAATGGTCATTGTAATAATATGGCCGTTCGTTCTTGTAAATCTCCGTGGAACGGACGACCGTTCTTCGACGAACGGCCGTACGTTTCTAAAATTAAAGCGGAGAATGGTGGGTCACAACCTTTACAACGGATGGGCGTTGTATGAGAATGGATGGCCACTACCTCAACAACGGCCGTCCGTTCCCTAACAACACATAAGAATTAGACGTCATTCTGCCAAAAAAACTTTAGAAAACTGCAAATTCTCTCGGTCGATTTGTGATTTTTTTTTCCAAAATCGACCAATTGATGCCCCACCTAATTCATTTCTCAATTCCCATTTGTTTTGCTCGATTTTCAGTTAAAACCTCACAAATTCGAGCCTTTTTTGGTTGAAATTCCAAAATCCTTTAAATCCCTCCTGAAATGACTAAGAGGTTTGTGAATAGGCAAAAGGTTAGGCCGCCGGCACATCAAGGACCGTCAACGTTACAAGATGGCCCGATGGAACATCGGGCACTGTCAACATCGAAGGTGTTGCGGCCTCGACCTGAGTTTTTGTCGATGGAGTTTCGCAACCAGATTTGTCGAGAGCAGTTTGACCTGGATCTGGTACATCAGTCGGTGATGCATTAGAAAATCGTCGACTTCACAGGTTGGGAGTTCTTCGAGATCTAAGAAATGTTTGACAGAATCGACCTGCACGAGGTCTATAGTGTGCGGGGCGATAGTTGTGACCGGATAGTTCGCCTATTTTAGCAAACTTGATTTTACCTGGAGATCGAGAATTATCAAGATGTACATCCTAGGTACGAAGGTTGAGATTACACAAGAGATGATCAATGATTTGATCGGGTTTGCCAAAGAAGGGGCAAAAAGATACTACCATACCTCCCGGGACTATTCTTTTGTCGAATCGGCCGATGAAGTGGAGTTCAATCGGAAGATCCATCGCAACTCTGACATTATGGAGTTTGTCAAGCCAAGAACCCGAGACTTAAATGTCAGAACTCGAGTGGTTCACAACATGGTGTCTCATACCTACCGCGACATAGTGATAGAGATCTTGTTAGCTACATGGATCTCTATGTCATGGAGAATTTGTACAGCGGGAGGAGGTTTGACCCTAGATTTATGATTATTAATCACATGGATGAGATCAGGCAGACACGCAACATGAACCTACCATACGATGTGCTGATTCAGAAGATCATAGAGCATTTTGGGATTCAGCTGTCATCGGGAGAGCAGCTGAGATCAGAGTGGGGCGTCGACGTATTTGGTAAGTTTCATTTGGTTCAGATGGACCGAGTTGAAGTTGACGGCATTTGGACGCTGAGGTGAGATCAGGGGGCTTCTACCTCTTGGGAAGTTCATGTGGAAGAAGTCACGGCGCGGCTAGGGTCCCCACAGGCGTCCACCTAGAAGGCTAATCAAACAGAGATCGAGGCTCTCGTAGACTGACTCCATCAGATCGAAGTGAGACATGCAAAGTCTCATACAAGGATGATGGAGTATCAGAAAGATACGAGGTAAATCATCCTGATTTGGATTGGGGCTGATGACGACAATGGCCCACATCCATCGAGCGATAACGATGATGCCCCACCCAACGACGCACCCGATGTCCCATCGTCGATAGTTTAGTTTATATTTTGTAGTTTATTTTATGTACTATAGTTTGATGTGATCTAGTTTGCTGTACTTTATTTTATGTAATTTAGTTTGTTATAATTTGTGTTAATGTAATTTAGTTTATGCTATAAAATACTAGAATTGTTTGGTGATTTGAATATGTAGTAACTGTTTGATACTAGTTATAGGGGAGTTATAAAATAAATAAAACTCTGCTTAAATTTTTAATTTTTTTATTAAATTAAATATTATAAAAAATAATTTTCTAAAAATACCAAACAACATTGTATTTACTTGAAAACGTTACCACACGTTCATCACATCATGAGAAGATATTCTATAAATAATCGTTATTTTCTAACACTTGTACGATTTATTGTTATTGTAGTTAATTAAATCATAAAATAGACATACATTGAATATTATAAAAAAATAATTTTCTAACAACTTATAACCCGAATAGAGTTCTATGTTTTTTCGTTTATAACCGTGTGTAGAAGATTACAGCTAAAAATGAAAATTATATTAGAAAATAATAAAAGGGAGTTTATGAGAAAAAGAGGTTGAAATGTACTTATGTCCCGTCAAATGTGTCTTGCGACGCAGATGCGACAACAACACCTGAAGTGGATTCTTTGTCAGGACAAGTGCGACTATTATGCCCTGACGCTAATATATACGACAAGACATCTTAGATTTCTTCTTAGAACTTGTCGACCTCGACGGCTCATCGACATCGCGCACTCTATGCTTCTTCGACCTAGCAAGTTAACGCCTTCTTTCGGACAGAATGATTGAGCTTATTACTTACATGGGTGGCCACGTGTCCACGCGATTGATGAGACAAATGAAATTTGATTACATCTCTATATATCTGGCCCGGTGATAGAGTGGATGGATGAAATTTTTCAGTGTCAGTCTCATGAAATAAATGCATGGAATGACATGGATACATGAGATTTCAGTAAGCTCCCACGTATAATAGTTGCACAACCTGCATTTAAGTCGACAATATATTGTTCGTTGCCATTACTGACCTCAAATCATCCATCTTCTGCTAAAGCAACATGCCAATTTCGAGTCGCCATTTCTAGCTTACCAAACTTTTTCTTTATCTTAGGACATAAGAGTTCTATCGACGCTAACATCTTCTCGTATTTTTTGACAATTTGAGTCATTAAACACTTTCGAATCATCTTGAACATGGTCAAAATCAATTTGTCCCTGACCGGTAATATAACTACATTGAACAAGTTGCATAAATTATTCAACCCCATTACGCACTTGGGAATCGAGGAAAAAGTATAACTAGCCCAATAGCTAGGCGGTGTTCGTCAATGCCATGTGTAGGCATCCAGGCTAATCTGATGTAGTTTCCTCATTTCTTTCTCAAAATGAGACTTTGTGGTTGCGCTGGCCACATTCCACATTGCATCTTTATACGCTCTGCCCCGAAATTGGCTTTTAAACTTTGCGTACATATGCCGAAGCCAGTAGTGGTGTTCAGTTGCACTTAATTCTTCTTCCATAGCACACGACAACCCCTAATGTAAGAAAAATAAATAGAGTAAATATAAAATAATATAGTGATAATAACACCTCAATATTTGTGTTAGGAAAATAATAAAAATAGTAGGAACAATAATAAAAATACCATCACTGTAAAATATGGAGAGTACTGATCAGGATAATTATTAGAAAAGACTGTATTGAACAATCTTCTAGACAGAATTACCTTTCCAAGTAAGTTATCAGGAAATGTTAGAGGGGTCATAAACGGTACCACTTAAAATCTAGTCTCTTATACAGAACTTCCTTACGTATTACAATTACACCACTAAATAAGCAGTACAGTTAACAACAACAAATGTGATTCAAAAGAATTGTACCTTTTGTTGATTCGACACAATTGTCCATCCGCGTCCATCGCGAGTGTTTAGGTCTTCCTTCAAAATTTACAAAAACCACTTCTATGAGTTTGTGCGCTCTGACTTCACGTTGGCAATGACAACAAAATATATGTCATCGTCGTCATCAATACTGACAGCTGTGAGTAGTTGGCCGGAGCAAGATGTAACACCCCGAAAACCCACACGTTCCCGGTGCGCTACAGTGTATCTACACACACACACTAACACTTAATATAATTCACTCAATTTAATACCCTTTTTGTTTCCAATTTACTCTCCTCTTTTTTTTTTTGACTCGATTCGAAAAACAACTCGGGTCTCCCCTTCGTCACCTCACGCACACTCTCACGGTGCCGCACATACCACTCAACGTTACCGTGTTTCGTGCACGCTCACAGCGCCGCGTGCCCCACGCACCCTGCCGCTGTACAGCACGTCCGCGCGCACACCCTCACCCGGTGTCGCACGACCCGTGGGTACCCAACAGGGCCGCATGCCCCGCGCACCTGCGATCACGCCGCACATCCACACTCATCTAAACTCCTCTAGCATTCATCATACACACACCTTGACCTATTTCGTATCCTCTCGAATCTCAACCCCTCTCCCGAAATTTTGGCAGAGTACCGCCTAAAAACTGGCTACCCCAAAATTTAACCCTGCACACAATTCACCAAAATCCAACAATATTTACCTATCCATCATCCAGAGAAATCATCCCAACCCAAATCAGAGTAAGAAGACGACGAAAATCCATCAAATACAAATGAAGAAAGTCTACAGTATAGAGAAATAACATACTCTAACATGGAAAATATCCGCGTACGTCACCAAAATCACACGCACTCCATATACACCTATACACTGACGCATATACAACAATCAATCCCATCCTCCGTACACAATCACCGCAAAAGAAAGAAAACCCACAAACCAACCAGGCCACAACCTACCATATCCACGGATCGGGTCACCCTAACAAAAGTCCGCCATCCGGTGCCGCAGTCGCACGCCGCCAACCATCCTACGCCTCAGGACTAGGCACTCGAGGCTCACCAGCGGTATCGTCAGCACCTACACCACAGAACACACAACATAAGCCTAACGCTCAGTAAGTAATGCGATATGAAAGTAAAAGCCGACAATGCAATCCTATCACATGCAGTCTCTACACTCACACGCATGTTGTCACATCTGTGACGCGTAGTGCAGCCGCACCAGGGTAAGGAAGAACCTCACGCCACCCTACACCCTGACACGTCGCCACCGTCCCGGACTCCCCAGCAACGAGGCCCACAAGCTATACCCACGCATCACCACACGGCAACCACATCAGGGTAAGGGTGTACCTCGCGCCACTCTACACCCTGACACGTCGCCCCCGTCCCAGCCTCCCCAGTATGGGGCCACAGTTGCCACACATACACGTTTCGCGACAGCCCAGCCGGCCCACCCCTCGAGTAGGATCCGCGACTGGTGTTGCACCGGCCCACACACTAGTAGGATCCGCGGTACCACTGCCCATATCCTCACCGTCAACACATTCACGCCGCATGACGGCCCAGCCGGCCCACCCCTCGAGTAAGATCCGCGACTGGTGAAGCACCTGCCCGCACACTAGCGGGATCCGCGGTACCACCGCCACACGTCTCACCTCATACATCAAAGCATGCTAAAAATTATTTTCGTTCCCGTTTTAAAAAAAATATGATGCATGTCACACAATACGCACACACACCGCAATCAATCACATAAACACTAAAGTTCTACAGTGTAGGCCCACTTGGGCAAAACACATGCATGCACTACTTACCTGGCGTCCTAAGCTCGCTCGATACACAACTTCGCCAACAGAAAGGCTCAACCTAAAACACAACCAATTTCTCATCAGTATTTCTCCCAACATTTACCAATTAGCTAAAAATAACCTTATCTAACTACACTCATTAAATTCCAACTAAAACGGTCCATTGGTTTGGTTTGGCCGAATACCAGCTCAACGTTCGGATGCGCATAACTTTTGCGTCCGTCAACGGAATCAAACGATTCAAGTGGCTAAACGTTCCCTTAGGAACCTAGTTTAACATCCCAAGACGGATTTTAAATCGGTAGGCCGCAGATAGGCAAAAAATGCCAATAACCGAATCCGCCATTTTTATTAAAATTTCACATTTTCACTTCCCTTCAACCAAAACTCACTCCCAACTAGTTACATGCATCAAAATGGCTAAGCTACTCACACACGTCGAATTTTCACGAAAAACGGTCGCTAATTTGACTTAAACAAAAATCTTGCATAAACTTCCGACGCGCATAACTTTTGCGTCGGATATCGGAATCGAACGATTCCAGCGGCCATACGTTCTTCTAACAACCTATTTTAACCCACAAAAACAGAATTTAAAACGATTAACCAAAACTAGGCCAAAATGGTCAAAAACCGAATCTGTTTCTACACAAAATAGACAAATTTCCGTCATCCACCCGATTTCTACAAGTCTCTTCACTAAATATCCACATTCCAGCCAACTAAGCATAAACAGAGCAAAAACCGGTGGTTTTAGACTCGACCCGAACCCCGCAGTCAACACAACTTCTAGGATTTTCCTCTCAACCCGAGCACTCGGCCAAGCCAACCATTTAACACGGTTGAGGCCCCCCTTCCAGACTCCCTGGTTACACGCTCGGACCTCGGGAGTCTGGCTCAGAGTATGCCGACCATAATCGGTCGCAAAACCGAAGATAAACAGGGGAAGGTTACCTGTTTCTCGGTCAAGTTTTCGACCCAGAAAAAATTGAGCCGCCAGCTGACCACAGTTCGCCGGAGTACCCTGCGCGCCGGCTTCCCACCCACGGCAGCTGATCGTCGACGCCAACTCCCGATTCCCGCTCTCCCTCTCGGTCGTTTGCCCTCGCTCTTCTCCTCGTCGGTAAACAGCTGAATGGCTTCAAAATTGAAGCCATTCGGTTGTTGTTTATTTTATTTTTTATTTTTTTATTTTTATATATATATATACCAAATTACAAAACTGCCCTCACGTGTTTAAATCTTCCGTGATTTCGTAAATTTCTCGACCTCCCGACTTTAAATTCCGAAACTAATCGCAAAAGTAGGCCTCGAGCCTTATAATGTAAATCTTTCCCGTTGAACTATTTCTCAAAACTCCGACCGGGATTAAGTTAAAAATTCCAGAAATTAAAATAAAAATTGAAATTCCCGGGTTACTACACAAGAGCCCTATAGATGACAGTTATCCAAACAGATAATAAGTCTACCACGCAGCAGCAAACCTGCCTTGCAAGCATCCATTCACATGTATAGTCTTTCAAATGCGAATGACTCCTCCTGGTCAGAGCCCACTCGATAACTATGTATTTTCACTGTGCTACCCAGATTTGATCTAAATATTTCTGCTACATACGAATGCAGTAGTTTGAATTGTTCGTCCCCCTTCCGTTATTGAGTTTTCAAGCATCGCTTCTTTCTCTTTTGATAAGATAAGGTGTAAGTTCACATTAAAATTCTTTTTCGCCTTCTCGATAATAGAAGGAATTTCCCATGTAGGATGAGTTTTAAATCTATTCAAATAATGGTTTACCATTCATTTTGAAGTAGTGTGAAAATTCTCAATTTTCCTTCTACAACTGTGATAATAGGTATAACTCTTTATTTGGAATGTCAGCTCATTTTGCATGAGCAAAACATGCAATCGCCACTCATATCCGTATTCACACATCGTCGTGAGTCGCCGAGTTTCACTTTTAATAAATTTGATGTCATATCCATTGTTCAAAGCATATTCTTTTATTTCATCTCTAATGGCCTTTAGAAAACTCTATTTTTTACTAAAAAAATCGATAGAAATTTATTCCCTTACCGGTATGTTTTCCGTCTCGTCATCTTCTAACTCGACCGGTGTTCAAAGCTCCTCGTCTAGGATTTGGGAGGTTAAATGCACCTCTATTTCTCCATCACATTCTAAGGGATCTAATGCTCGAAGATCACCATAACTGGGCATGTCGTCTGAACACCAGTCCATGTTAATAACTTGATTCGTTGCTTCATCGGCATTAATCCATCTGCTTGAATAAGGATCCATCAAAGAGGAAAAAAAAAACATTACCAGAACTACGATATCGCTAGAGGTTTTAGAGTTTTCAAAATCTGTGAGTTCAATACTAAGGGCTATCACTTTATATAGTATGGGAGAACGGACGGCCGTTCCCCCCAGAACGGCCATCTGCTCTCCCATACAATCCACCTGTGTAACATCCAAAAAATTTGTCGGCTAAATAAATTGTACGTATCGTATTTGGGTGACAAATTATAAATTAGATATCATGAGAAATGTTAAGTAAGGATAAAGAGATAGAATTTGATGTGAATCATATATCCTTTAGGTAAAAATCTAAAGAAGAAAGAAATAAATAACAAAGAAATAAATAACGAGGAAGAGATGAAAATTAGTAAAAGATATTGGAAAGTTATGATTTAAAGGATCTTGTGGGATGAATTAAAGGGTATTCACGTAAAAGAGAAATGGTTAGGAAGTTAAAAAAGAAAAAAGAGGTGGAATTCCACGTTTAGGCAAAAAAAAAAGAGTTAATTGTTATTAAAACACAATAAACCCTAAGTCTTCTGTTTTTTTTTTCCTCCTTCTTCTCCACGATAACTCAGCCCTCTCTCCCTCCATTTTTTATCTATCTTTCATGCCCAAGCATTCATTTCATCAAGGATTGAAGGTGGGTTTTGGTTCTTTTACTTTCTTTTCAAGTTTCATTATGGGTTTTTAAGACCACGAAATCTGAAGATTCTGGTTAGATTTTCTTCTTTTTCAATGATTTAAATATGTTATAAGATGGTTCATTTGAATAGAATGGATAAATAAGGATAGTTAAGCATGTTGAATCAAAAATTGGAAAAAAAGGGAGTTTGAGAATGTGACAAAACAGGGCAGTTCGGGTTTGGTTTTTCTGCCCTTAATTCTGATTTTCTTTTGATAAATGGATGATACTATGTTAAAATAGACCCCTTAATGATTCCATAGCTTTTGGAATTATTGAAAAGGGTTGGAATTATTGAAAATGGTTATGTATAGCAAAGGTTATGTATGTTTAAAGTTGGATAAAAATTTTGGGCAAAAACTGGGCAGTTTCAGTTTTGATTTTTCTATCATTGATTGTGACTTGTATTTAACAAATGGATGATTCTATGTTAAACTAGACATCAAGAGTGAACCATAGCCTGTGGAATTAATGGATTTCGTTATGAATTGAACGAGTTATGGATGTTGGAAGTTAAGCTAAAGTTACGATTAAAAAAACAGAGTATGTTGATGTTAAAATCCGAGAATTTTGCTAAGGAATGTTGAGTTTTTGATTATTGTTGATGTTAAAATATTTGAATTGGTTGCTAAATGTTTAAGGCTACTTGTACTGAATAATATGCATGGTTGAGGATTAGAAAGATCGTTGATGTTGTTGAAATTATTTGCATATTATAGGTTTTGCAACAAAGAAGGAAAAATTATCAATTTGCTTAAAGTTTGCTAAGGACTCAAAATAAGTAAATATTGCATGTTTTTTGCCGATTGTGCTACATCACAGGGTGTTATTAAGTTAACGTTTCTAATGGTTTGATTTGGAAATTTTATGCGTTGTAAGAGGTGTGAAATTATAGGTAGATTAAGTTGTAGAATTGAAAACTGCCGATGTTATAATAAGTGTTTAGTATTATGTGTTTTGATGTGATGAGTTCTATGAGGTCTACGTTACATGTTTATATGTGCATCATGCATGGATTATGCATCATGTCTTATAAAAAGAATGAAAAAGGTTTTATGCATATGTTTTCATGTATAAATTACGGAAACGAAATGATATACCAATGACTTCGGTAGGATCGATTGCCCCCAATGTGACTTCAGTGGGATCGATTGCCCCCAATGTGATTTTGGTGGGATCAATTGCCTCAATATGACTTCGATAGGATCAATTGCCCCAATGTAATAATGATCAAGTAAAGAAGAAGAAAGAAAATGTTATAAAATGCATTGTTTTATGAATTGCATGTTCATGTCATTATACATCTCTTGCTGAGCGTTAGACTCATAGTTTGAACTCTGTGATTTAGATGACAATGATATAGGTGAGGATTTCGAGACTCAAGTGGATCATCTAGTGCGGCTGGAGGGGTACTTCCATGACAGTGATCCGATGATTGTTAGGGCGATTTCAACCATGGTCAGCATGTTTATGTTTTGTTTAAGTACGTACATATGAAAGTATGGATTTGAACGTTTTGATAAACTCTATTTTTTATGTATAGAAGAGTTCGATAGGAAAAATGGATGTTTTGATAGGAGGGTGTGTGTTTTGGTTTTATGAAATGGAAATGTTTTAGTATTGGGATTTAATTTTGTTTGGATGGAAACGTTTAAATTTTAGAGTCTTCCACGTGTTTTGTTTTCAAGATTTTCCGCTAAGTAACCTCGTGTTTAATTCGGTCGAATAATTTTCATGTTAAACGAGTTATTCTAAATATGTTTTAAGCATGTTTTCCAATTGTTTCTAAGGGAGTTAGAAATTCAAAAATTATTTAAAAGTTTATATATATATATATATATATACACACACACATACATTATATTTCCTGTAAAAAATGTTGTAAGTAAAGAAAAAATCATGTCAAGTGATTTGACGACGTATGGGTCGTTACAGCCTGTGACTCAATTATTTGGAAGAACGGTCATGCGTTCTTCCATATAGTCTAGCCCGTGATTCGATTATTTGGTTAAACGGACGATCATTTCTCCATAACGGTCGTCCGTTCTTCCATACAGTCCGGCCTGTGAATCCATTATTTGGTTGAACAGATTGCTGTTTCCCTAGAACAGTTATCCGTTCTTCCATATAGTCTCGCTCATGACTCAATTATTTGGTAAAATTGATGGTCATTCGTCGGAGAACGGTCGTCCGTTTCACAGTCCCCTGCACCGCACGTGGAACGGATAGTTTCCACCCCCTATACGTGCCGCCGATACGACGTGTCTAGAACGGAGGACTGTTCTTTTTACATCAGTTGTCCGTTCTAGGGGAATGGACAGTAAAGGACCGTTCGCTAGGATTTGATTTGTTAAGTTTTGAATAGTTTAAGTTTTGGATTGTTACGTTTGATAGTTTATGATTTGGTTTAAAAATAACTCATGCTTGAAGGTTTAAATTAAAAAAAAAAACCCCTTAATTTTATAGGTTGGCGTCGCTTATACGTTACTTATTAATTAAGTGTAATAAATACAATAAATTATAAATAATTAAAATAAAATATTAATTGCACAACGCCAAAAGTAAAAGCAATAAACGTATTAATACTTTAAGATTTTGAAATCGATAATCATTGTGTAGGTTATATGTGCCCAACAAGTAAATATTATGAACATTTTTTATTGCATGTAATTAATAAATAATTTTTATGATTAATTTTTGTATTTACATTATACGATATACTTTATAAATTTAAAGAAAAATTATTGATTATTTGTACAATTTTAAATTTACATATATGTTGATATATGTGAGAGTAAATTTAAAAAAAAAAAATCACATTAGTCCATGAGTTATATGTGAATTATAAGATCTTCAAATTAATAAAGTTATAAATACAGTTTACTTCGTTGAAAACATATAGTAATATCACGACTATATATGTAGTAACATAAAATAATTGTATTTTATATAATATGATTACATAAGACTAAAGCGGATTAAATTATATTGTTCTTATAATATTTGTTAAATGAAGAACAATTAATTTTATCAAAATGATAGTCATATATGTATGATATTGATTCATCGTATTTAGTACACTGCTATTTTGTCTCAATTTATTCTTTGATTCACTCGGTATAGTTTTGTACGAGCTACATTACACAAACCTTGTATTTTGAAAATAAATTAAATGAGTAGTTAACAATGGTAACATTGATACAATGAAATATATAATACAAAATTTTCTTGTTTGTTAATTCAGAAATTAAATAATTAACGAATAAATTCATAAATATTATGAATTAATTATTCAATTAATAACTAATAGTAATCAAGAATAAAGATATAATATGAGAGGTTAACAGATTTTACATCTGCCTCTATTACGAATATTAATGGAGGATTAATACATATATAATGACTATATCAATGGACATTATGTAGCGACCCAAAAATCCACACGTTTCCGGTACGTTCACTACTACTACTCACGACTCGAAAACCCACACATTTCTGGTACGCTCACTACTACTACTCACGACCTGAAAACCCACACGGTTTCTGGTTCGCTCTTCTCTGATACCATAATTGTAGCGCCCCCGAACTCGGGTCGCTAACTCTACTCATGCAGATACACTCTGATAAAATTCGTGTAAAAATTTAAAACTTTGTTTCTCGACTTAAAACAATTTTTTTGAAAACGTTTAAAATCGTCGCAGCGGAAGACTTTGATCAAAATCAGTTTAAATAAAATTTCAAACTTTTAAAAAATTAAAAGACATTTTGGTCGACCCCTGTAAGTACCGGTCGACACTTCATTTGCCTCAGTTTTCATCGGTCGACCCTAGCGGTCGACACCTCCCTGCTCATCACGCTAACCGATCGACACTTGTGAACATAGGTCGACACTGCAATCTTCTTTGCCCGCATCGGTTGAGCCCCGTGGTCGACATTTCTACGCTCATCACAGAGAGCGGTCGACACCTGTCTTCACAGGTCGACACCTTCATCCTCTCTGTTTCCATCGGTCAAACATTGCGGCCGACACTCCTACCATCTTTACACTAACCGGTCAACACCTACAGACGTAGGTCGACACTTGATTCGGCTCTGCCTTATCAGGTCGACCCTCGCGGTCGACACTTGCCAAGTTTGGTCGACCACTAAGCCTATCAGTCGACACTTCCTTCCTAGAAATCCGACTAGAAACCTTAAAGTTTCCCAAAAACAATTGGACTTTCGACTCAATGTTAAAAATAACACAACGTACACTTTTTCATCAACTCAAAATCATTATTTACATAAAAAAAATAACTACTTAAGTTTGAAATCCGTCTATACATCCAAACAACTCAAAACGATTTCAACTAAACCCCAAAACCCGTACATACGCCCACTATAGTCAAAACGCCTTAACAGCTAGTCAGATCATCCACGAGCGTACTCCTCCAACTGTCTCCTAGTCTTGGGCAAAATATGAGTACTCATCAGCTATCGATTTGTCACCTACATCACAAAACTCATCTATTAGCCTAATGCTAAGTAAGTAATGCACATCAAACATAAACACTGAAAATGCACATATACTAACATATGCAGTTTCTATAGTTTCGTCTCTACTTTCGTTTTCATCTCTTTCTTACATCTTCTTTATCTTTTTACTACTGAGTTTTTCTTTACGTGCTAGATCAAGGTGACAGATTTCGCAGTCCACCTCACGGGACAAGACCAACTTCGATCTAGTAAAGTGACACATCTCGCGGTCTATCTCTTGGGACAAGGCGGACGTAAAGTGGGGGAAGAAGTGATACATCTCGCGGTCCACCTCATAGGACAAGACCACTCAACCCTTCTTCATTATCTTCTTATGTATCTTCTCATTTCGTTAATCACGTCACATCCTACTGTTTTATTTCGTAAAAATAATGGAAATTCGTTTTCATTTTGTTCTCGTACTTTAAAATCATGAATGCAAAATCAACTAAAATATAACATAAAATAAACGTGCATGCAACCTACCGATCTGTGATATAGGCCCGAAGGCAAAAACATCTATGTACACTACTTACCTAGCATCCTAGCAATTCGTATCTCAAAGTTCATAGTTCGCTCGCTAAACTGGGGAACCTATAAAACCACACATTCATCAGCTTTACTTTCTTTCCAATTCATAAAACTTTAAAGGGAATCACAATTTTAACATCTAATTTATCTAAACTCGAATTCCAACTCAATTTCCAACCAACCTTCGGAAATACATAACTTATCCAATAATCGTTCGATTTGGATGATTCAAAATGCTTCGGATTTCATAGAACATCTAATTTCTAACGGTCTGATCCAATTCCTAATATCACACCTACAGCTTGGCCGAATGTTGTCGAGCGGAAACCGTTCCGTAACCCGAGTATTGGCTATCCAAACGCTCAATCCTTTCAATAAAAACTCATAATCTACTCATATTTTCAGCTTAAACACCAATATACGGATACAAATTGACTCAATCTATGAAATCTCGTTCCTCCGACTTAGGGTTTACCAAGCTACTCAATAACTCTCTCTAACCCTACTTTATCGCTAAAAACAAATAAAAGACTAACTATTTATTAAAAACTAACTAAAACTTAACGTAAATTTGAAAATTGATGGAGGAATGAGAGAAATCGTCGGCTGCACGTCGTTGGAAGGGAAAATCATCGATGGAGAGAAAAAGGGGGAAAGGGAATTCGACGGGGAGGGAAGAAAACATCAGGGACTTGTTATTTGGCCTCAACCTCTAACCATTTAACAAAACTGTTATTCGGTTTGTTTACAGTCGAAATTTTATAATTTTCTCTTTTTCATTAGATTCGAAATAATCATATACCTAACCGGCTAAATTTTCTACTCTTAATTCCGATTAGAATTCTGCCGTTTACTGTCACGTAAACTCAAAAAATTATTTAATGAAAAATATGGAGCGTTACACGTTACTTTGAGCAAATATACTTTATAATTTTAACACTGTAACTCTATGTATTTAGTTAAATTAATTTATAGTTTTTAATTGTGTTAATTAATATAAAGAATTTATATTAATTAATGAATATTATTGAAGTTTAAAACTATAGGTCCATCAGTCTTCTGTCATTTTATATCACTATCTAAATTTTCATAATATAAGAATAAATATATAAATGATTAATTATGATTAATTATTTATAAACAATCAAATGCATACATTATTATTCGAAATATATAAATAATTTTTATATTTTGAATTCAAAATAAAATATCTCATTAGATGAGATTATTTTAAAGGATTTAAATTAGAGTTGAAAAATCTCATCATATGAGATTTTATTTTCAAATTTAAATTGAATTTTGTTATTTAACAAACTATCAAATCAGATTTTGAAAATTTGATTTTAAAAAGTACATATGAAAAATCTGATCAGATGATATTTGATTAGATAAAATTTATTTTTAGATTAGTTTTTACTAAAATAAATCTGAAATATTATTTTTAAAATCTATATTTATAAAATTATCAAAAAGTGATTTTTTTTTTTTTAAATGATAGAGAAAGATATCCAACCCCTTTGAGAAAAAATGTGTGACATTTTTCGGATTTGTTTTTAAATATCTCTACACAAAATATAATAGCGTGTTATTCTCGTAAGTTTGATACTCACACGTTAGGAATTTAAGTGAAGAGATTTTTAGAGAATACTCGATGGTTTCAAAGTTTTCGAAAAGTACTTGATCTTGAATTAATGTTGTTAAGATCAAACAAAAGTAGTTGAATAAAAGCGATTCTCAAAAGGTATTTTTCTTTTACATATTTTTCAAAAATATTTTTTTTAAACTAACAATTCAATCTATGGTTATTTATGATTTTTAAAATAATTTTAAAATAACAAAAGGTAACGCATGTCACTATTACTATAAATAACAGTGAATTCCGCCGTACGTGGGCACCGTCAAAACCAACGCATCTTTGACACAATATCAATACTTCTAAGCATTTGAAGAATATGCATTACTGATACGTTCTATTGTAACATGCATCGTCTGGTTGAAATTATTATAGAACTTTTTACCATGATCAAAATAAAGCAAAAATTGGCATTAGTTTTGAGAGGGTGGTGATTTGGTTGGGCCAAAAGAATCTGAATTCTCGGGTTTCTCATCAAGGAATTATGGTGCTGTTTTCGCCAACGGAGTGTGTTACCCAACAAGCCAAGGTGGCTGAAGGAATTTGTAGAATAGAGAATAACTGAATGTTGCTTAATATTGTTGTAATTGCAATTATGAAATAACTGTTGTACTCAGATACAAAGGAGATAAATCAATAGAAAATGATGATAACATTGGTGGCATTCAAAATTGTTTGTGCTGATGTTGAAAGATGATGATGCTGCTTTCTCAGATTCAGGCGAATTAGATATAGTTTATTCCCTGGAAAATATAGCACAAGATCCAACCGCTTGCCTACTATTAGCCTGCATGCCTTAGCATGACAAAATTTTCTCAGAGCAATAAGATTCACAGGAGCAATCTCGGGCAAAACAATGCAAATTTTAGTTGATGGAGGCTCCACCCATAATTTTATTCAAGAACGAGTAGCACGACAATTCAATTTGTCCATTCAACCTTCCAAATATTTTAAAGTTAATAGGTTCTTGTTTACATCTCCATATTAGTAGTAAAAAAAAAGAGACGGATGGATGGAAATTTTGCGAAGACTATAGAGTATTAAATAGTTTCACTATTTTCGACAAATTTCCTATACCTACAGTTGATGAATTACTAGATGAGTTATATGGTATAAAAGTGTTTAGCAAAATTGATCTTCAATCTGGTTACCATAAAGTGCGAATGACTATAAAGGATATTAGTAAAATGACATTTCAAACTCATCAAGGACATTATGAGTTCCTAGTGATGCCATTTGGGCTCACTAATGCTTTTTCAACTTTTCAATGCCTGATGAATGAAGTTTTGAAGGTATTTTTACGGAAATTTGTGATTATTTTCTTTGATGACATTTTTATATATAGCACGTCCAGACAAGAACATTTGATTCATTTGGAGAAGGTTCTGTGTTGTTTACAACAAAACAAATTATTTGCTAAACTTAGCAAATGTAGTTTTGCTCAATCCTCCATAGAGTACCTTGGGCATATCGTTTCACAGGATAGAGTAGCTCCCGAGTATGGTAAATTGTGGTTGTAACTTGAAAGAAATTGCATGAAAATATTAAGTTAATGATTTAATTTCAGAATTGATTGATCTGAGGTTGAGATAGGAAGATATAGATCGGAGTTTGGAAAACCAAATCTGAGACGTTATGTTCTAAAAGCCATGGTGTTTTCAGAGACAAAAAGCTCTAATTTCGCATTTTATATCGTGATATTTTTGGGGCATATGCTGCGGTGTTTTCCCTCAGTTTTGGAGTTCTCGAGAATGTGATATAGGCCGTGCCTAAGCGTTCGAGGTCAGAATGCCAAGACATAAGGGGGAACACATGAAAACGCTGTGGCAAAGTTATCCCACGATGTTTAGTTGAGAGCGTCAAGGCATATAACACTGAGGCATTCAGACGGATTATGCTGAGGCATTGCGATGTCGAGGCATTGCGATGTCGAGGCATCATATTGGACTATGATGTGGCATTTTCTCCATATTAGACCAAGTTGAATTTTCGATCCATTTAACTCCAGAGTTGATTCCTACCTCAGCCGTGGATTCCAACAAATATTTATTTAGATTCCAACAAATATTTATTTGGATTATTGGGCTTTGAGTACTAGTAGGCAAAGCTGAGCTGAGGTAGGAGATGTCCAACATTACATTGTCTTTATTAAAAAAATTTATTTTGAGTCGTGTTATTATATTTTATGACATATCTTACTTTTATAACATATATATGTTTTTTACTTGATATATTTTTACTTGAGTATGCATATTCATTTTCTGATCAACTTGATTGTGTGAACTAATTTTAATCAACCTATGTGAAGATCTCTGTAGCACCTCAAGAACTCCACACGTTCCTTATACGCTCCTTATTATTACATACTATGACATCTAGAAACTCAACATGAAATCACTCAATTTAACAACACTTTCATTTTCAAATCATATTCAAAGGAATATTTGTAAGTATAAAATTTTTCGACTTTATTCGAAAGTGACTTGCGCCCCGAAGAGGGAACACGTAATCTTCAATATAAATACGCAACGGAAAATGACAATTTAAAAGAGTTTTAAGTTAAAACGACGAGACTTGAAATTTCAGGAGGGAGTCCAACACACGCCCGGCACCTCTCGGGTTCGGCACTGCGCGTCCGAAGCCCCGCGCCATGCGCCGGAGGCTCAGTGCTGCGCGCCCCAACACGACGCCGCGCACACACATCTCTACTTCTACGCCGCGCGCACGCCATCGACGCCGCGCGCACCAACTTGACACCGCCGCGTCACGCGTACGCCCACAGCGCCGCGTGCCCCACACACTGATTCTGCGCTGCACGTCTACGCGCATGCCCTCACTAGACGCCGCACAACCCGCGTGCACTCTCAAGGCCGCGTGCCCCACGCGCCTACGGTTACGCCACGCTCCCGCGCATACTGCCACTCCCTTCGCGCCTCATCACGCACACTCCGAACCATTCCGTATCCCCTCGACTCCCCGAGTTTTCTTCAGAAAATTCGGCAGAGTAACGCCTAAAAACTGGCTATCCCAAAAAGTCTATCCCTACACACAGTTCACTAGAAAATTCCAAAAGTATTCATCCATCAAACTATCCAGTGATCCCCATAACAAAAATTGAAGTTTAAACACAACGAAATCCATTAACTACAAATGAAGAAAGTCCACAGTATAGAATAATGACATACTCTAAGATATAAAAGTATAGACGCGTCTCCAAAACACCACAAATACTCTATACAATCCTGTACAACCGATGCCTCTACAAACACATCCAACCACATAAATATCCCGGCACAAAGCAAAGAATCCGAGCAAATCTCACCACTACCTACCATCTCCACGGGTCTGGTCGCCCTAATAATTTGCCGTCCAGTGTCTCGGTCGCACGCCGCCAACCGTCCTATGCTTCAGGACTAGACTCTCGGGGCTCACCAGCAACAATGTCTGCACCTACGCCATAGAACACACATCATAAGCGTAGCGCTCAGTAAGTAGTGCGATATGAAAGTTAAAAGTCGATAATGCAATCCATCCTATCACATACAGTCTCTACTCTCACGCTCATGTTGTCGATATCTGTGATGCATAGTGCAGCCGCACCAGGGTGAGAATAAACCTAAGTGAGAATGAACCTAGCGCCATCCTACACCCTGACACATCGCCACTGTCCTAGACTCCCCAACAACGAGGCCCACAAGCTACACACACGCATCACCACACAGCAACCACATCAAGGTGAGGGTGAACCTTGCGCCACACTACACCCTGACGCGTTGCATCCGTCTCGGTCTCCCAAGCAACGGGACTACAGTTGCCACACACACACATTCTCAATAGCCCAGTCGGCCCACTCATCGAGCAAAATCCGCTACTGATATTGCATCGGCCCACTCCTCGAGCGGGATCCACGGCGCCACTATCCATCATCCTCACCGTCGACACATACACGTCGCGTGATGGCCCAGCTGACCTACTCCTCAAGCGAAATTTGCGGTTGGTTACGCACCAGTCCACACACTAGCAGGATCCGCAGTACCACCGCCACGCGTCTCACCACTTACTCAAAATATGCTCAAAATCATTTTCGTTCCTTTTTTAAAACATGATGCATGTCAAACAATACGCACACACATCACAATCAAACAACATAAATTCTAATGTTCCACGGTGTAGGCTCACCTGGGCAAAACACATGCATACACTACTTACCTGGCGTCCTAAGCTTTTCCCAGTGGACGTTTCCATCAACAATCTGGTTCAACCTAGACATAAACAATCATTTATAAATCTACGCATCAAAATTCACTAAATATGTTAAAAATCACATCTTTCAACTAAATCCATGAAATTTCAACTAAAACGGGTCACTAATTCGGTTCGGCCGAAAACCGGTCTAAAGTTCGGACGCACATAACTTTCGCGTCCGTTATCGGAATCGAACAATTCAAGAGGCTAAACACTCCTCTACAAACCTAGTTTAACATGCTAAAACAGATTTTAAAACGGTAAGCCACAGCTAGATGAAAAAACACCAAAAACCGAATCTGCCCACCAAAAACCGAATCTGCCCTTCACTCAAAATTTCACATCTCCATTTTTCTCAACAAAACGCACTCAAAGCTCGCCTTACGTACTAAAATCAGCAACGCTAACATCACGTGTCACAATTCCACTAAGAACGCTTAATAATTTAACTCAGTTTAACATTCAACATAAACTTCCGACGCGCATAACTTTTGCGTCGGACATCGGAATCGAACGATTCCAGCGGCTAAACGTTCCTCTAACAACCTAATTTAACCCTCAAAAATAGAATTTAAAACAAGTAACCGTAGATAGGCCGAAACCCCCAACAACAGAACCTGTTTTTCACAAAAAAAAAAAAATCGAATTTCGACATCAACCTGATTCCTACCAATTTCTCCACCAATCTATCACATTCTAGTCTACTAAGTATAATCTAGCACAATTCGAAGCTCACATCAACCCTCCACTCGGTTGCTAGAACAGAACAGGATAGCAAAGAGAGGAAGAGACTTACTGAGGGAGTCGTTCTGCACTCGGTTAGAAGGAGAAGAGGAAGAAGAACACAAACAGAGCGCTCGGTTGTCGACGACAGAGCTAAACGGAGACTCTCTCTCGCGGTCGTCGGCAGAAAGCGCTCGGGCTCTCTCTTCGGGAGTTCGAGTTGCTGAAACCGAATGACTTCAATTCGTCGGAGAAGCAACACTCGCCGGCGATTCTCTTTCACACTCACACTCGTCAGCCGTCGATCGAAACTCGGATTTTCCAGCTCTCTCGATCGCTCAGTCCCTCGGGTGTTCGGTTCACAGGTAAACGAAGTGGAATAGCTTCCTCGTGAAGCCATTCCACTTAAACAATATATATTTTTTTAAAATTTAAATTAGTAAATCATATTACTAAAACGCCCTTCCATATCAATCGTTCGTAATCCCATTAAATTTACGTCTTCCCAATTTTAAAATTTGAAATGTCTTCTACGAATTAAATTCTAAGTTTCATAAAATAAATTTTTCGCTAAACTTTTTCCAAAATTTTAACGGAAAAATAATTTAAATTCTAAAAATTTTTGGGTTATTACCGTCTCATTTTTTGTTACTCACATTTGACTGTTAGAATATGAGTTTGCCTGAAATAGAGTAATGAGACCAATTGATTTCGTTGTATTCCTAGGTGTGAAACTTTAAGGATTGTCATTGGCTTGTGATCACCGATTAGCATTAATATTCTTGTTTATGTCTATGATGTAGTACGTCCAGAGTGTGAATGACTCAATTTTTATAGAGATTTTATGTTATTCGGTGTATCCTATCTTGTATACATACAACATTGCAGTGACATATTTTGACACTCGTCTTACTACTTCATTGTTTTCCACTCATTTTTATATATGATTTATACTTTGCATGCTCATCATTTTTTTTTTTATTATTATTGTTGAATGTAAAATTCTATCCTTATTAAGTATAGTCGATTTAATTCCACAACAAATTTTTCAAATTATAATCAAGGAGATTTTCAGCGGCTGAAGTAAAAGTTCTATTTATTTCGTTATTTCCTTCAATTAGAGCTTTTATTAGGGAGATTAGAATTTGTTATCACACTTCGTTTCTAATTATTTTATCCGGTTGTTTTTTACTTTTCTCATAGTTATTTTAGACATATTATCGTGTTAATTTTTGTGTCAGTGTTGAACTAGTAAGTTTTATCATACTATTATTTAGGTCTGTGTTGGACTAGTATGTTTCATTGTACTATTTTTTTATTTTGGAATAAATGCTCCTGCTGCAAGGTAGGATGGTTGTCTTATTGTGGGCCAAGTCCTATGTTTTGTATCAATTCCCTTTATGTGTTACGACGTTTAAATGGAGACACGAAGAATAATATAGAGTTCATGAGTAACAAATTATAAAATCCAAAAAAACTATGACAAAAAAATAAAAATAAATACAGCTTGATGTCACGACTCGAAAGGGGTCTTAACAAAAACGCCAAGCTAAACGATCAACTTCGGAGAGATCTACCGTCTACCTTAAGACTAGTAGAAAAAGATTTTTATGAACGATTCCAGAACTTCTCAAAATAATAAAGCTGAGAATACAAGCAATAGTGGAAAAATAGAAAATGAAAGTAAAACATATTAATGCCCAGTACAATACCAAATTAAATTCTTACATAGAACAAATATCGGTATAAATATCTGGGAAGACCCACAATATCGGGAGTCGATCAACCTCGGTTCCTGCTCTTCTTTCCTCTACCTGTAGAGGAGGGAGTCGTTGGGGTGAGTGACAAACACAGTATGGGATGTTATACCTACCACTTATCTCATTATGCATGCCCGCTTAAAATTAATGTACGTGTTTTTACAATTCAAAATCAGTTTCAAATTCTCTTCTCATTTTCAAAACGATTGATAGGACTAGTTTTAAAAATACTATAGGTATGATAAAAATAGACCCGTATCAACCATACTACCATATAAAATCAGGTGAACAGTGAAAATGGAGGTCACTCAAAGATTCTTCGAACCACACCACAAAGAAAGGTTGCGATAACACCGGCAGGGCCTCATAGGGAGAAGAGAATAGGTCAACCAACCAGGAGGGAATCAAACGGATCCAATCAACCTTGGTCCATCGCGGATACACGCATAGGAGCACACTAAGAGGGACACAACCACTCAACCCTGGGCCCAACGGGACCGCACAATGGACTTATAAACCGGGGGTAGCAACGAGCAGACACTGGCCAGTTTGGGTAACAGGACTAGCAAAGCTCAGAGTTCATCACTCCATCTGCGGGGGTACCGCACAATAATCAATCATCCAGCAGGGTACACGACCCGTCAACCCTTGGGCTTCAGGAGGGTACACGACCCGTCAACCCCTGGGCTATATCCAAACAAGTGTGGGGAGTACCACGGCAACCTTCAAACACGGATGCATCTAGGCAAAATCCTCTGATGCTCTCAGCGTATGGGCCCAGCTGAGTGTCAAACGATTATCTCCAGAATCAAACTCCAATGCACATCAAAAACCAATAGCGTGCGTGAGAAAACCAATACATAAATAAAACACATATGTATGACAATATAACAAATCGCACGGTAATCTCAAATCGAGCCCGTCGGCAAGGGCGAGTAAAACATGACATCCAAACTCAACTAGGCAATATAAATCCTGTACATGCCTAAACAATGTAAAATGCACATGCTCGTAAAAATGCTGACATCAATACGGGTGGTATCCCATCAAAATAATACACGTGCATACTAGGCTAGTTATAACGTAATAAGTATAATAACGCATACCCCTGTGGCAAACCCTCTTAATATCGACAGCTGGTGGCTCCTCGAGAATCGCCTCAAACTCAGCAAAATCCTCAAAATCTAGAAGTTAACATAAAGGACGAGTCCCGTTAAGATCAAATAGGGGTAAAAAAAATGATATAAATGGGAAGTCGGGGTAAGAACGAGCCCAAACAGCTCAAGTTGACTTTTTAGATGAAAAGTCAACGGGACCCGTTACTATTCAATCGGGGTGCGAAACGATATTAACGGGAAGACAGTGCGAAAATAGGACCAAACGGCTCAAGTTAACTTTTCGGTCAAAAAGTCAACGGCCAAAAGTTAACGTTGACCGGTCAAAGTCAACGATCAAAAGTCAACGTTGACGGTCAAAGTCAACGTTGACTTTGTCCTCGGTTCTGGTCGGGTCAGACCCAGTTCGGGTCGAGCCGAACCGTCTAGGTTTGGGTCAGATCAGACCCAAACTGACTGGGTCTGGTTAAGACCTAGGTCGGGTCGGACAGAACCAATTGGATTCGAGTCGAACCCGATTCAGCTGGGTCTGGGTCGGACTCAACCTGAAAGGGGTTGGGTCCTGACCCTGCCCAGGCCCAACACAACCTTGGGGCTGAATTGACCCGATCCCACTGGGGTCAGGTTGGACCTGGCAAGCTCTCATTGGGCTCGGGTCAGACCTGGCAGAACCCAACTGGGTCTGGGTCGGACCCGACCTGGCCTAGGCCCGACTAGGCCTGGGGCCTAAGTAAACTCGGCCCAGAGACTGAGTTTGTAATAACCTAGAAAATTTTGGATTTTAAATCTAATTTCTGAAAATTTTAATTTAATTGCGGTTGGAGTTTCGAGAAATATTTTTACTGGTAAATTAAATTAAAAAAATTTGGAATCTAGTTTTGTGATGGTTTTCAGAAATTTTAAAGTTGGGAGGACGCGAGTTTAACGGAAATTCAAGCGGTTAAAATACGTATGGGCATTTTGGTAATTTTATTAGTTAATTGATTTTTTATAAAATTTAAAATTTTATAAAACAACTGAATGGTTTTGCGAGGAAGTCGTTCAGCATTCGGTTTTTCTCCAAGGCCGAGAGCAAACACAGAGAAGGAGACGCGAGAGAGAGCGATCAGGAGGGAGTTCTGGCCATCAATCGCCGAGGGTGAGACGCCAGTGCACAGGGTGTCTAACGAGCTGAAGTGTAGGCGCGGGTACGGTTCGTCTCATGCTAAAAATCTCAGGTAACTCCTCCCCTGTTTCGGCCCTTGTCGGCCGAGCGTGAGAGCTCGGTTTTTTTTTCTTTCTCTCCAATGAATTGGCTCGGTGTAGGAAGAGTAAGCAGTGGATGCTCGGTGAGAGGGAGAGTGACCGGAGGAGGGGATTGAGCAAGTGCTCGAATCTCTGATTTTTGAGTGGATTATGCATGAGTGAGTGGAATGTGGCCGATTACATGTAGAAATTTTGGAATTTGAACTAAAATCAAAACCGAATTGTTGTTTGTGTAAGAGCAGATTCTATTTTTAGCCGTTTCAGCCTAGATTCGGTTGATCCTTTTAAATTCTATTTTTTTGGGTAAATTAGGTTGTTAGAGACACGTATGGCCGCTGGAATCGTTCGATTCCGATATCCGACGCGAGAGTTATGCGGGTCAGAAATTTATGTCGGATTTTGGTTCGATTCAAATTAGTGAGCATTTTTCATAGAACTGTGACATGTGATAGTAGCATAGCCTTTTTTGATGCGTAAAACTAGTTTTGAGTGAATTTTGGTTAAAGAAAACAAAAATGTGAAAATTGGATAAAAATGACAGGTTCGGTTTTTGGATTTGTCCACCTAGCTGCGGCTTACCGTTTTAAAATCTATCTTAATATGTTAAACTAGGTTCCTAAGGGAACGTTTAGCCTCTTGAATCACTCGATTCCGTTAACAGACGCAAAAGTTATGCGCGTCCGAACTTTAGGCTGGTTTTCGGCCGAACCAAATTGGTGACCCGTTTTAGTTGGAATTTCATGGGTTTATTTAAGAGATGTTATTTTTAGCTATTTGGTGAATTTTGAAATAAATATTGATGAGTGATTGGTTGTATTTTAGGTTGAGACATTTTTTGGCAAAGCTATGCGTCGAGTGAGCTTAGGACGCCAGGTAAGTAGTGCATGCATGCGTTTTGCCCAAGTGAGCCTACACCGTAGAACTTTAGGATTTTTGTGATTGATTGTGGTGTGCGTGCGTATTGTTTGACATGCATCATTTTTTTTAAAACGAGAACGAAAATGGTTTTGAGTATGTAGTGAGACGCGTGGCGGTGGTACTGCGGATCTTGCTAATGTGTGGGGCGGTGCGTAATCAACCCCGGATTCCGCTCGAGGAGTGGGTCGGCTGGGCCGTCACGGTGAGGGTGGTGGGCAGTGGTACCGCGGATCCTACTAGTGTGTGGGTCGGTGCAACACCAGTCGCGGATTCTGCTTGAGGAGTGGGCTGGCTGGGTTGTCGCGAAACGTGTGTGTAGCAACTGTGGCCCCGTGCTGGGGAGGCTGGGACGGGGGCGACATGTCAGGGTGTAGTGTGGTGCAAGGTACACCCTTACCCTGATGTGGTTGCTGTGTGGTGATGCGTGTGTGTAGCTTGTGGGTCTCGTTGCTGAGGAGTCCGGGACGGTGGCGATGTGCCAAGGTGTAGGGTGGCGCTAGGTTCCTTCTTACCCTGGTGCGGCTGCACTACGCGTCACAGATGTGACAACATGAGTGTAAGTGTAGAGACTGCATGTGATAGGATTTGCATTGTCGGCTTTTACTTTCATATCGCATTACTTACTGAGCGTCTGGTTTATGTTGTGTGTTCTATGGTGTAAGTGCTGACGATTTTACTGGTGGGCCTCAAGAGCCTAGTCCTCAGGCATAGAACGATTGGCGGCGTGCGACCGAGCACCGGATGACGGATTTTGTTAGGGTGACCCAACTCGTGGGGATGGTAGATGGTGGCTTGATTCTTTTGCAGGTATTTTCTTTTGCTGTGTTGATGTACAGTTGATGAGATGAGTTGTATAGGCGTCGGTTGTAGAGGTGTTTATGGAGTGCATGTGATTTTGGCGACGTACGCGTATACTTTACATGTAGGAGCTTGGAAATGTTCTGTATTGTAGATGTTTCTTCATTTGTAGTTAATGGATTTGTCGTTTTTGAATTTCGATCTCGTTATGGAGTTTTCTCTGAATGGTTGATAGATAGATATTTCTAATTTTCTGCTGAACTGTGTGCAGGGTTTTAAATTTTTGGAATAACAAGTTTTTAGGTGTTACTCTACTGAAATTTCGGGAGAGGGATTGGGAGTTGAAAGGATATGGAATAGGTCGGGATGAGTGCAGTGAGTGCTAGAGAAGTGTAGATGAGCGTGGGAGTGCAGCGTGATCGCAGGTGCGCGGGGCACGCTGCCCTACGGGTCGTGCGGCGCCAGATGAGGGCGTGCGTGCAAATGTGTTGTACGGTGACAGGGTGCGTAGGGCACGCGACGCTGTGAGCGTGCGCGTGACGCGGTGATGTTGAGTTGGCACCCGCAGCACCGTGAGGGTGCACGCGGGGTGTCGAAGTGAGGGCGTGGGTGCGCGACACCGAATCTGTGTAGTTCGAGGTATGTGTTGGACTCCTTCTTAGGATTTCAAGTCTTGCCGTTTTATCTTAAAACTATTTTAAATTGTTTTCTTTTCCGCTGCGTATTTTTATATTGAGGATTTCGTGTTCTCTTTTCGGAGCGCGGGTTGTTTTCGAATCGAGTCGAAAATTTTTCATACTCACAAATGTTCTTTTGAAAATGATTTGAAAACGAAAGTACTATTAAACTGAGTGAGTTGTGTCAAGTTTTAGTGTGTCATAGTATATAGACGTACTGTAGCGCACCGAGAACGTGAGGTTTCTTGGGGTGTTACAAAGTTGACTCAGCCCACAGCCAAGTTAACTCGGCCGCCGACGGCCGATCGCTCAGGGTCGCGAAAACAGTGATTTCTAACTCCGTTTTTTTGCCAAATCTTGTTTTGAATATGTCTCTCACCTTAGATTCTGTCGAATCCTGTCAAAACACCAAAAAAAACGACCCAAAAAAAATCAAAAACCCAAAACTTCTCGGGCAAAAATTGTGAAATCTAGAGGTTACCTTCAAAAACGCCCTTCACTAGCGACGATCTACTCTTCGAGACGAAGAGTTTGACACCAAGATTGTCTAGAACGGAAGTCATTTGGTCGGCCTCGTTTTTCCTCCCTCTCTCTCTCCCTCTCCCTCCTCCGGAAAACTTAACTGAAAACCTTATCTTTTAATTAAATAAATTTATTTCATTTATTTTAATTTTAAATCATTCATTTTATTTAAATAGTTTTTGATTTTTCGATTCATGAATTTTTTTGAACATTTTATTTCGGTAAATCTCTAACGTTCCTCTTCTATTAATTTATCTCACTTAGTTTTACGCGGTTAATAACGTAAAATTTTATTTAATTTATTAAATTACACGTACATGTAACACGTGACCACAAATTGGTGCATCACGCTATTTCGAAAATCTGCACAATCGAAATTTAATTTACACTTAAATTTTTGCAAAAACAATTTATACGACTTTTACTTTTAGTAAATTTTGGTGGATCTTATATCTTTTCTCACTTTTTATGAATTTCATCCTCGAAATTCGCATAAACTACATATCATAGAAAAGGTAGGAGTATCTCTCCACCATCTTTGACTCCAGCTCCCAAGTAACCTCTCTCTCTACATATGGTTCTTCTATAATACCAACACATAAGAAACTTCCTGACGACGAAGCAATCGAAGCTCGCGTCCCAAAATCTGCTCTGGCTCCTCATCGTAGGTCGTGTCAGCCTGGACGGGCACCTCATCCCACAAAATATTGTGAGATGGATCTGGAATGTACTTCCTCATTTGGGATATATGGAAAACAGGATGCACATGTCCCAACTGAGGCGGCAACCCCAGTCTGTAAGCTACCACACCAATCATCTCAACAATCAGGAATGAACCGATATATCTCAAAGCTAACTTGCCATTTACTCCAAATCTGCTGACACCACGGGTAGGATGAACCTTCACAAAGACAAAGTTACCAGTATCAAACTCCACCTCACGTCTCTTGAGGTCGGCATAGCTCTTCTGTCGGATCTGCACAACCTTCAGTCGCTCAGGAATCTGGTGGATCTTCTCGGTGGTCTCTCAGACGATATCCGGCCCAAAACTAAGTTGCTCCTCCTTCTCGGCCCAACACAAAGGAGAACAACATGGCCGACTATACAATGCCTCAAAAGGAGAGACTCCGATGCTGGTCTGGAAGCTGTTATTATACACGAACTCCACTAGTGACAGATGTTTGGTCTATCTGTTACCAAAACCCAAGATACAAGACCTCAGCATGTCCTCTAGTATCTGGATGGTCCTCTCAAACTGCCCATCTGTCTGGGGATGATGTGCTGTGCTGAACTGTGTGTTCGTACCGGGAGGTGTTAGTAGATAACGTGTTATTATAGAAATAATATGATATGTGGTGAAAAACATTATCATTATAGAAAGAATATGATATGTGGTGAAAAATATTTTTCACCAATATAAAATATCAAAGTTTTTTTTACGAGAAAATTGATATCGAGTGTCAAAATAAATATTTAGTTCATTTCACATTGATATAGAGTAAATATTCATATCTAATTGATTTCAAATATCATGAATACCAAATTATAAACCTACAATATTTCCACCACCACTACTCTAACTAGCATGTGAAGAAACACGTAAACGACTAACATTAATATATTTAGATTTATAAGAAAAATATAAACTAACAATTTTATTAGTTATTTGATCTATAGAAAGTAAAGAAGTAGTATGTAAATTATTATAAATTTTATTAATCACGAGATATACTTCTCTTAATTTATATCTAGGATCTGTTATACATACATAACAAAAAATAGGAGAAATGTCAAGTCAAAATTTTCTAAAGTTTGTTTCCATTTTATTAAGTATATCTCTTAATTTATCTCTTTATCGATATTGTACAAAATTATCCGTTAAGTTTATAAAAATTGGGAGAACAAAGATAATAAATTCTCAAACATTCATTTGTAGAATCATAAAATAGTTTTAAAAAATCAACAAACATACTATCAACAATTTATAAATTCATTAAATATATGCATAATTTTCAATATAATAGTTGCATTGAGTTGTAGATTTTACTTTTTCACCGATTTTAATTTCTTTCATTATAAAATATTTCAGATGTTTTGTTTTTTGTTTTAGATGATGAAGTGGATGTTTGTGCAGATGATTACCTTATTGAAAATGCCAGATTTATTTATCAAATTTTCTCAATATGATCATCAATAATATAATTATGTAGATCGATAACTATTAAAAATAATTTTTTAAAATAAATTTCAAATAAAAAAACGATATCAAAATTTCAATTGATCAAGAATAGTTTATTGGTAATGTGAGTTTGTGATCACCTCCACTTATAAAAAACCTATAAAAAATCACACAAAAAATATTAAATCATAAAACTAATATTATCAACCATTTATAAATTTATTAAATAAATAAATTGGATTACATACCTTATTGAATGAATGGAAAAGATGTGAAAATTGGTAAGAAAAACAAAAGACGTCAATTGAACAATGATCACTAAAATTTACACGATGAAGTAAGAGAGAGAAAATTGATGAAAAAATGAATGAGAAATGAGATGTATTTACAGAGAAAATGATAGATAAATGAGGGGAAGGAAGAAGGGGCGCAAGAGCAACATTAGACCATTACTACTCTTTGCTGTAAAGAGTTGAAGTTGACAGAGAGAGAGAAAGACACAAAAAATCCAAAAGGGGAGCTGGGACATGGGACTGGCCGTCTGGGAGCATTTGAGATGGTCATTGCACCATTGCTAAATGCTGGAAAGTTGGAGACTGGTTGTAACGACCTCAATAATTTTCCAAATTTTTCGGAGCATTCTTAGGTGTAAACTTCTTAAAAAAAATTCTTGAATAAATCAAAGTAAACTTGAAATCATTTAAAACGTAGCAGAAGACTTTTTGTTTTGTTGGAAAACCGATCGTTCAAAACCCTATGCCAACATTTAAAAATCATAAAGTATATTATTTTTTATTTTTTTCATCAACTATGGGTTGATCAGATGGCTCAAGAAGAGCCGACCGGTCGGCTCCGATTCTGCCCAAACGCACACGGGGCCGATCGATTGGCCAAATTTCTCGTGCCCAAAATTGGCACTCGAGAGGGTGCCGATCGATCGCTCCTTCTTCTTTCCCCTTCCTTTTTCCCCTTTCCCCTTTCCCTCCCTTTCTGATGACCAGTTGAGAAGCAACGGTCTTATGACCGTTGCCTGAGAGCGAGCTAGAAAGAGGGCAGAACTCAGGAGAGAGCAAAATCGAGGGAGGGTCCTCTTCTTCCAGACTTCCACCTCTCTGTGATTTCTCGCTTTGTTGAAGCTCAGTCTATAGAAAAGGGAGGGCTCTATTCTTCCACCTCTCTGTAATTTGAAGTCCACTCAGGCACTCACAAGCACAGTATGTTTTTCTTTTCAACTGATGTCCCTCTCCCTTACCTTTTACTATTAGGCTTTTAATCAATCACTGACCATGTTATGAAATTGTCTCAAAATATGTGTTCTGGAAAAGTTGATATAGAGTTAAATTATCAATTAATTATTTGTGAATTTGGATTGGGATTTCCTATCAACCCGAGCCTGCTCGAGAGCCATGAGTTAAATGCGCCGAGACAAGCCAACTCAACGAGCCTAACGAGCTGAGCGTATATAAATATTTTTAATTTATATTAATATAATATAAGTATTTTGAAAAATTCTTTTAAAATTATAATAAGTATTAAAAATTATATGTCAACGATATTTACTCATTTAATTTAAAAATTAGTTATGTTAACCCTTAAGGTATATAAAATTGAATATATTAATAAAAAAATTATTTGAGACAATTCAATAAAAAATATCACATAAATATCATTAAAAATATCTTGACATTTAAAAAGAAATTAAAATTTAAAAAAAATTACAAATTCAAAAAAAAATTACAAATTTGAAAAAAAAATACTTAAAATTACAACAGAAATTCAATAAAAAGAATCTATAGTCTCCAACATCCAAATTCGTAAACTCCTCAAGAATTTCATCATTTCGTTGTTAATCTCTCGTCTGGGTATTGATCCAATATTTGATATAAATGAGCGTCTCCGCAATGTCTGGTGCAAATCTTCCTCTCTGTTCATAATAAACATGTCTACCTACACTAAAAACAGATTCCGATACTACAGTAGAAACACGAAGTATTAGTAAATCACATGTCATTATAGAAAGAATAAGACATATGGTGGAATCTCTTTTCCACTAATATAAAATATCAATATTCTCATCTCGAGAAAATTGAGAACGATGTTCAAAATAAATATTAAGTTCATTTGTAGAAAAAGTAGAATAATTTTCAGTTTATAATTTACTTAATATATCATCAATACTATATTGTTGACTAAAACTACTTCTTCTACCATTACTATTACTACTATGATAACTCTCAGTATGTGAAGGTCGTGAATAATAATGATTAATATTGAAATATTTTGTTTCATAAGAAGCCTATAAATTAATAATTATATTTGTTATGTCATCACTAGTAATTAAAGATGCAATACATAAATTTGTAGAAATCCTATTAAGCATAAGACATACTTTTTTTAATTTTAATCTTGGATCTATAATGCATACACAATAAAAAATAAAAGGAATGTCATGTTAATCTTTTTTAAATTTTGTTTCCAGTTTATTAAGAATATTACTAAATTAAGCTACTAATCTATATTTTGTAAAATTACATGTTAAATGTACAAAAATAGGAAGACTAATATTAGAAGTTGGATAATAAATTTCAGAACATTGATTTGTAAAATCATAAAAATGTTTTAAAAAATCAAAAAAGATATTAACAAAATCACAAATAGATTTGTCAATATTAATACTTTGCGGTTATCATTAATAAAAGCATAAATAACTTGCTAATATGACCTAGTATTTTGCAACATCATATAAGTAAAATTCTACCTATTATCTACGTCGGTTTTTAATTTTCGTAGTTTAAGTTGGACAGCTCTACAAAAATCTTTATATTCTTGTTGTCTTGAATTAGACCAAATAAAATAAAAAATTGTGGAACTAATTAATTCAATATGAGGTGAAATGTATAACATACCATTTTAACAACCAAATTTAAAATATTACACACACATCCCATGTGAAAAACAGAACCATGAGTAACATTTAATTGTAAATAATACTTAAATTGATAAATAAAAACATCATTACCACTAACATTATCAAGAGTTATGCTAAAAATTCTATCTTTAATAGAATATTCTTATAATATTGTCATAATAAATCTATATATGGTGTTGCCAGAATAAATATATTCACAATTATGAAATCTTAAAATTCTTTTAGTTAATTGTCAAGATTCATTAATAAAATGAGATGTTATAACTATATAACCAACAACATTACGTGCACTCCATAAATCAGAAGTAATACAAATAGATATTGAAGGAGCATTTGAAAAAAATATAATTTATTTATTTTTCATATCCATAAATATTTTAAGAATATCATTTCTCTTTGTACTTCTAGAGACACGTTTAAAACTAAGAGTAGCATATTCTTTCATAAATTTTTCAAACACTTCACTATCAATGAATGATAAAGTCAACTCAGATTGTGTTACAAGTTGTGTTATCCGTTCTCTCATTCTATTTTATGAATATGTGAAAATGTCACTACCATTAATATTTAATTAAAATTGTGTTAAATCTCGTGTTTTCTTATTTAAGTGACATTTTTTAAAATGTCTACCAATAATGTTAGTAGAGCTACCAGAAATATAAACATAATTTTAGCACAATATTTATATTGAACTCTAGTTTTTATTTTTCCTGTAATTTTAACATTTTTTAAATCCAAATATTTCTATACATATGAAGTTTTATGTCTTTTTTTTTCTAAATGAAGTGGATGATTGTGTAGATAATTGTCCCACATAAAATATAGTATTTAATTATCTAATTTTTTGTATGTCGTTATCATCAATATTATAATTACGAAGATTCATAATAAATAAAACTAAATATAAAATTAAATTTTTAATAATAAATTGATACTATAAAATTAATGTCCTCCAAAATTAAGAGACATTACATCACCTCGTGCTGTTGTTTTTCCTCTTGCAAGTGATCTGAGTTTTGGAAGGTCTTGGAATTACTTGAGGACACAAACGTTTGTATTCAAATCATACACCCCAAATGTTAATTGAATAATGAACCAGGCATTATTTACTTCCCCAATGCTACTTGTCATGGGAATTCGTGGCTTTGTATTTCATAAATATTTGTCTTTCATGTTGCTGCTGCATTAGTGTTTGGCCCTCGAAGTTGACTGTTTAACCTAACGCATTTTTCTTAAGCTTCCTTCCAGGTCGTGACAATTAGAGGATACTCAGTTGACAGAATAGTTTATAATTCTTTGGGATGGTTAAAGGTATGTACTCTTGCCTTCGGTTGGTTTATTGAACTCTTTTCAATGAGGAATATTTTAAGCCAATTTGAGCATCATAAGATGTATCGAGCTGCAACAATAAATGATGTACAAGGCAAAAGTCAATATTATGTTTCCTGCCAATTTTGGCAGCCGCGCGAAGAGGAGATCGCACCTCCATGCACAAAAGGTGCAGACTTTGCTACTGCAAAGAATAAATAGTTTAAAGTTGACAATATTTACACAGAAATGATGACCAAGTTGAGATATTTGACTTTGCTCTTTTCATTGGTCATTCTTGGTATATCTTGTAGCAAGTTTAGAAAAAATTATGAGAGTGAAGAACAATAGTTTTGTCTTTGATTATGGTGGATGGTCTTGATGAACAAACCAGTTAATTTGGCTGCTTCCACGACTGATCTTGGCTCGGAAGAAGTGAAGAAATTATATGGATTTTGCTGATTACTCTCTAAATTGTATGATTTTTTTTTATATATAAGAAACGTCACAAGCAGGATAATACTTCAAAATCAACTTCAGTAACAACTTTTAGAATCTTTGGTAGACAAGGGACACATCTTAGAAGCTTGTTTCATTAGAAATTACAAACCAAAAAGCGAAAATCCCAATCAAATCAAGAACAAATGTAGTAAATCAACTAAATCATTGGTCGTATGCTTTTGGTGCGAGATGGATAGCTCTAAGTTTTTCCTGAAGTTCCTTTCAAATCACTTTGAAGATGCTCATCTGTGTCAAAATCCTCAGTATTCCTAGATGCATGTTTTTTGCATTGGGAATCTATTCTCACGAGTAACAGTCATAACCACAACAACAATTACTGCCTGGAATCCATACAAGGAAATTAAAAACTTTTCTTCAGAACAAACAAGGCTTCTATCTCAAATTAGATCAACACTCTAATTAGATTAATGAGGATTTATCTGTTTTGCACTTGAGAAACGGACAGTAGGAAATGGGTAAAGTAAAATGGCACGCAGTTTGTGATAAAAATGCCAAAAATGAAAGAACCCAGCAGAGAAATGAACCCAAACGCCCCAAAAAAATTACCAAGAAGATGAAAATTTCCAGAGTCAGAATACAGATGAAGTAGAAACGAGTAAAAGCTGCAATTCTTACAGTAAATAGATAAAAAAAAACTTTCAGTCGATTGACGAACAGATTTGTTTTGGCTTTCTAAGTATGGCCACCGTGTCGCAGCAGTCGTCTTCTTCCAAAAATCCACTTCTCCCATTTTCATTTTCCTGCCTTCTGTTTCTGCCACTAGGCGATGAGCAAACAGCTGTTTTTCACTAGTGTAACATTGAGTCTTCTTATGATTACTATTTATTTATTTCTTTTAGGCTATTAATTAGATGTATTAAATGAGCACGTTAGCTGCTCCCATCCGGCTCGTGATGAAATTTTTTTAGTTGGGCGTTGTTAGGTTCTACTCGTACAGCTCGTTAGATCTCTATTTGTTTAACTTGTTAGATTTGGTGAGCAGGTCTTTTCAGTGTTGAACTTATTTGTCACCCCTACTTGCAAATAATTGACAATTATATAAGTTTTAACCTAATTAATATGTATATAATTTGTAATAATTAAACTATCAAATATTTATAATTGTATTCGTGTGAAATTTTTTTATTATATCATCTTAAATAATTTTTTTCCCTTAACACATCATTTTATATATTAATAAAATATTTTTTTAACTAAATGATTAATTATTATATTTTAAAATTATAATAATAAATAATTATTATAATTTTAATCACTAAATTTTTTAAAAAAAATACGTACATTATATTGATATAGATCAATAACATTAGTATATGTTTGACTCTTTAGGCTCGAATCGTTAGAGTCGTTTAATTTATTTAGTTTGACTCATTTAACTTTGGCTCACGGGATAGCTTCGGTTGAAATTTTTTTGGTCAAGTTCATTAGGCTCGCTAGGTTTGTCTCATTTAACTCGCTAAGTTCAGTAAATCAAATTTTTTCAGGTTCAGATCGATTTGGTTGGTTCGTTTGTCATTTCTACTTTGAATATGTGATTTTTTTCTGTTGAAAACTATGTTTATCCATCTCTCTCTCGCTCTCTTTCTCTTGAACCTTCACCATCAATTATCAAAGGAACTCTATGACGTATCAAAACACGTCAAACTCGTAATCCCAACTCCATCTTCCACATGCAAGCTTGACCTTTATTGCTTTTCTTTGGTTTGTTTTCTTCTTCTGGTTCGTATCTTTGTTTGATATCTTGTTCTCCTGCAATGTCCACGTTCTATCCTCCCATATTTAACACAATTTTCTCTCTCTTCCCTTTCCATTTTTTTTTATTTTTCTCAATTTCTTCCTTTTTTTTTTGACACTATTTAATTATTTTGCTATCTATTAAATTAATTAATAATTTTTTCTCTTTTTCTGATGGGCCTATTTTTTACCCCCATAGTAACATAATTTAGGATTTGCTACTAGCTACGTGATTTTGTGATGGTAGATCTTCTAGGATTTTTCCAAATTGTTTCTCACCACTTATCAAATTTGGTGATTTTAATTCTAAGTGTATATTGAACCACTAGTAGGGAGAACGTGGGATTATCTACAATATTCCTAAGCTTCAATCTTTTTCACGAATTGTTACATCTTATTTGACATCAGCAAAGTTGAGAATTTAATGCAACTTTAACACCAATGAGGAGGGTAATTTTGTTTTGCAAAGAGTAAGCATTTGCGGAGGAAGTGAGTTACTATCTAAAGGGTTCAAAACTATTTTGTAAACGTGGCTTTTTATCTCTCAAATTGAGCCTAAAAATTTTGATGAGGCTGAAATTGATGAAAATCAGATTATGGTCATGCAAAAAGAACTAAATCAATTCGAGAGAAATAAAGTATGAGACCTAGTTAAAGGCTAGAGGAACACTTGATAATTGGAATAAAATAGGTGTTCAAGAACAAATTAGACGAAATTGGATGGTGGAGAGAAATAAAGCTAGGTTGATTGCTAAGGGTTATAATTAAGAAGAAGAAATTGATTTTGAGAAAACAGTGTCATAGGTAGAGTTGTGAAGATAAGTGCTCTCATCATGCTAAATGGACGCATGAAGTATGCAAATTTGTATGTGTTACATAGCTCTATAGTGACAAGTAATAAAGTTGCTAAGTTTGTGAATTCGCCTTCTAAGAGATTGTTTGAGAAGATTTAGAAAAACTTGAGTTCTAAAGTGAAATTCAAGTTGAGATCTGAGTGTACATCAAAGTCTGTGAGTCAACCTATTACAGATGTTTAGTCATCAGTTTTAGTTTCACGTTAGAGTGATATCGCAAAAGAAAGAACCAAGTGGAAGGTTAAAGCTTTGAGGTGATTTGATGAAACTACTTTAGTGAGTATCCATTGAATGCGTTCGACGGTAATGATGCTAGTGGAGAATCTTCAACACATTTACATGTAGTTTATTGTGACAATTCTGATAGTTCAATGATACCATGGAGGAGATGTAACTTCTTCTCGAGTGTGACTCTCAAGTTTAACTGAGGCTTAAAGTTGATTGGTATCAATCGCTGATGTAACACCCGAAGTTATTTTCGGTTAAATATTGTGTGTATAGTGGTATATGAAATCATTATGAATCATTAAGTGAGGTTAATTAACTAAATTAGAGGAGAGTTTATAATTTTCATGGAATAAAAGACGGAAAAACATAGAGAAAAGTGAAATAGTCACGTTGAAGATGATGTAAAGTGAATAACAAAGTAGAATAGTTAACCTTGTTAATAATTTGATGAAACTTAGCATTTAAAAGTCAAACTTTCATTAAGAAAAGAAAGGTGGAGTTAATGTTGAAAAGTCAAGGAACAAAGGAAATGAAAATAAGAGAAAAAGTTTAAGTGTTAAGATTGAAAAGTCAACCTCTTTAGTTAATTGAAGATACATTTTATGATGGAAGACAAAGAATGGAGTTACATGTAGTTATAATGTTTTATGAAAAGTTAATTACGTGGTTAAAAAGGTGGCCAACTCACTTTTAGTATAAAATATCTCAGGTATTAGTAAAAACTAACAAAATAACCTAAAACTTTTTACTATTTTTACGCCACTCTCTCTTCTCCCCTTGCTGGGATTTTTATTTCCACCCCAAAGCTCTCCTATCTTTTAAAGTTAAGGTAATTCTTGGCTCTTCTTTAAAGGTTTAAAAATCTTTTTGAATTATATGTGATAATTTTGAGTTATTGAGGGGTTATTGGGTGTTGCACATTGGTTTTAATGTACGTAAGTTAGGGTTTTATATGCATAAGTGAGTTGATTTTGTTGAGCATTGAAGATGTTTGGTAAACCCTAACTTGATGTACGAAATTTTGAAGTTTAGTTGCTGGATTTTCTCTCTTTGGATGTTTAATCATACTATGAAAATATATTGATGGTTTATATAGAAAAATTTGATGTTTGGAAGGAAACTGAATTTTCTGGCTAATACAGAGCAGGTTCTGTTTTGGGTTAATTCGGCTATGCTAATGATATTGGTTTAATAAATGGATTTCAATATGAGAAATTAGACTATTTAAGGGTTACGTAGCATCTTGAATCATCAAATTCGGACCTATATTCAATTTATTACGATTTTTTGAAGTTGGTTGACAGTTTGATAAAAACTAGAATTTAGAGCTATGTACAGGGTAGTTTCGGTTTTGTTAATTTTGGCTGCGATGTTTTCTTTGGTTTGATAAATGGTTTATACCATTAAAAACTAGACATTTAAGGATTGTATAACATTTTGAATCATCGAATTCGGATAAGTATTTGAATTGTTACGAATTTTTGAAATTGGACGATAAAATAGTAAATCCGAGAATTTGTTAAGAAAATGTATGAATGAAGGTTAGTTAATGCATAAGTGATTTAATCGAATGCTTGGATTTAGTGAATGTGTTTATATGCATTTATTTTGATTATGTTATGGGATAGAAGTTAATGGATGTCGTTTGTATTTCGGGTTTTAAAGGTTTCAAAGATTTATTGTACGAGTTGAGATAAGTTATCTACGGATCTAGGTTAGTAGTGTATGCATGCACTTTGCCTTTAAACTTACATCACAAGATGCTAGGTTTACGATTTTATGTTATTATACGCTTTGATTATGTCATGCATCATGGTTTTAAAGGTACGAAAACGAAACAAAAAAAAGAACTTATCATATTTTATGAAATGACATAGTTTGAAACGAAACGTTAAAAATGAAATGATAAGAAATGTAATAATAGACTATGTAAGAGTGAAGTTTAGGTATAGCCATCTTAAGAGGTGGACTGCGAAGTATGCCTCATTTTCTCCCTCTTTATGTGAGTATGGCCGTCTCGTGAAGTGGACTGTAGGTGTGTCTACTCAATTTAGTACGTAAAGAAACAGAGAACAGAAAGAGAGAAAATGAATAAAACGAAACATAAATAAAAACAAAAATAAAATGAGATGGTAGAGACTCCATATGTTAGGATATGAGTCATGTAACCTGTTTTCATTTCATTATTACATTATTAATTAAGCATTAGACTTTTAGTTTGAATTTTGTGATGTAGGTGACGAAGAATTAGCCGGTGAGATTTGTTAGCAAGTGCAGAATAGGAGGCAGTTAGAGGAGTACGCTTATTCGACGATCAGACTATTTGTTAGAGCGATTTAACTTCGGGTGTCTGTATGTTTTGAAGGAAGAACTATATATGTTTAGTTTTAAACTTTGGTAAACCTATTTTAGTATAATATAAACTTTGAGATGGTTTGATAGAATTGATAAGCTTGGAATTTTAAATTAAATGTTTTGTTAGTTTTATGATGATTTGTTTGGTTCAGATTCATAAAAATTGAAGTGCTATGCTACCCAAATTTTTAGAAAAGAAATAAGATGTTCAAAAATATAGAATAGCCGATCGATCGGCACTACATTTTAGGTTGATGGATTCGAAATATTTTGAAATGGGTTGTTTTTAAAGGAGAGGAGAAGGAGGAAGATGATCGGTCGGCTAGGTAGTGGGTTATTTTTTTAAAAAAAAAATAACCCACTTATTTTACCTTTTGTTTATATGATATAAAATTTAGTTTTTTTTTACCAATATTTTCTTCAAACGATAAATTTTCCACTATGCATTTTAAACAGTGTAGTTTCAAATAAAAAAAAAAATTTAAATTTTATAGAAATTTGCGGTACAGAATGAGGGTCATTGCAGTTGACTTATCTTTTCACAGGCTTTTATGGAAGAAGATATTATTTTTAATGGAGTTTTACAGATTTGTTTTCTTGCACTAAGATTTCTTTAAAAATTGAGATTGTCAGAGTTCATTGTTTTGAATTCGTTTTGGGTTGGGGTGACTAACATACATTGGATCTCTCATGTGGAATTCATGCCAATGTGAAGATTGTTAGAGGTTAGTGTGACTTGAATTTTAGTTAGACCGAGTCGGGCTCATACATAAATATTTTGGTTTTATGTTTTCTTTATATATTGATATTTGAGTCACAAAAGTCATTATATCTTGATTTTTGATTAGAGATTTCTCTCATTTGATTTTGGTTTTCTCATTTAGTGTTTTACATGTAAATCATGGTATCCTTATTTTTCCATCTCTACTTTTTTTTTTTCCGTTATTGCTGTTCGATTTTCAACACTTCTCTACTCAGTTCCTTCACATGGAGAGGGCATCAAGAAGTTCAAATATTTTGCAAGAGTTGAATGTCTATGGCAGATGCACAAAGATTTGGTGTTTGATGTGTTTGTTTTCTATTGTCTATTTTGTTAGCTAATGACAAACATCTTTATTTGATATACCTAGTGATCATACTCAATGTGCAAGCGTGGTGACTCAAGTAAGAGCAAAAGCCCTTTATGAGAAAAGAGAAAAGATTGACCAGGAGTTTCATAAATTTGTCTTTTCATTTACGTGGCTTCACTTTGAATTCAAAAGAAGAGGTAGACTAAGAAAGGGAGGTTTCGATTAAGATCATTGAATCATTTGCCTGAAAAGAATTCAACACCTAGACGCGCAAAGGTCGAAGAGTCGTGATAGCAATAGTGACACTATACGATTCAAAGATCTTATTGTTATAAGGTTATTCTTACTGAGTATAGTGGCAATTATTCGATAAAGACATAAACTAGTAATTTACTCTTAATCAAAACATATAGAAATCGTCGTCTATAATTTCATGCGAAGAAGAGTATTTTTGTTTGAGTTAGTAAGTATCCATTTGAGGCATGCACGAACTTTTATTCAACACATTTGCCGAAATTAAATGAACGTTGATACAAGCATACTTTCTAATTTTGTCACGTTTGCTTTGTCAAAAAAGAGTCGGAGGTTTAAGTGTCACTACATGTATCGAGTTATGATGTAAAACATATTTTCTATAATTTATAAATAAAAAATGATAGATGACCGTCTAGATGTCATCCGAATCTCTTTCATTTGAAAGCCCTCCGATTTTAAACAAGTACAAGAGGAATCAAACAGCAAACGACAATTACTTTGAAGATAATTACGGTACAATTACTTTCTTATTTTACTTTCTAAACATATAGTTACTGTAAAAAATAATGATTGATGCAATTAAGGTATCAATCATGTAATAAATTATACATAGCTAATTTATTACATTAATTATAACTTTAATTATATCGATCATTAAACTAATATATATTCTTTATGTCCAAAACAACTTTGGCTCAAAACTCGTTTCTATCTAAAGACATAGAACAAACTCTCTCTTAGAACCATTTTCATGTAATTTCACATTCAATTTGCATATTGATTTAAGCAATTGATTAATTAATCGTAATTATTTTTATTTAATGAACGAGCGTTATGTCAGAATTTAAATTCACAATGATTTTCAACACAATTGACAGCTAACATCGGGGAGTCCTAAAGCATAAAATCTAACTCTTCGTGCATTATCGTTAATATATTCTATTCTTATTTGGCAATTATGCATGAGATGAGATGAACCAAATACATTATCTTCCCTAATATATGGTATGCTGACAAGATCAATTAATTATTTTAACTATGCATATAATTGAAATTTATATTATATTTTTGAGATTTATATTAAACCAATGACAAGGGTATACCCCAAATTAAAATATAGGATTATTAAAAGGAAGCCATATTAAGCCAGTCAACGTGGACAATTGTCATTGGTTGGATTGAAACAGGTAATGAGATTGGACATGTAGTGAGCTGTCGCAAATTGATTAGCTGTTCACGCACATCGTTGTACGATGATATTGACGTCGTTTGCTGCATTCACTCTCTTCTCCACTTTCCCCATTGGAGGTGAGACTTCAACCAATGTAATAAAAAATAAAAAAATAAGTTTTAATACGTCTACATCAGTCTTTTTCTTAATTTTACCAAAATAAGGTATTATCTAGCCATGAACCCATCAACGGTCGGTAAATTCTTCTATTTCTTTTTTAATTTTCCAAAATAGAAGTGATTTTATTTTACTAAAACATAAATTAATTAAATAAACTTGTCTGGCCTTTTGTAATGGGATATAATGGCTTTAAAAAAACCAGAAAATAAGAGAAAATAATGGAAAATGTAGACGAAGAAGTCCTAAGAAGGGGGGTCACGTTTGTCTGAGAATAAAGGAAGCAACCTGTATTGCCACTATCCAAACCAAACCTAAAGAACCCTACTTTTTTTCTTCTTTCTCCGTGAATCTTTCTAGGGTTTCTGAGGTTTTTTGCGCTTCTGTAATCTATTATTTTGATTCCAGCTTCTTCGACTTGTTCTACTGATTAAAACCCTTCTTTCTTTGCTTATGATTTCTCTTTTCTAGGTTGTACTCTCTCCTGTAAGATCTCTAAGTCATTCTGTTTATTTTGTAGATCTTGTCGTGTGAAGAAATTCTAGGTTTTGTTTTTCTGATCATTCTTCAACTTCCGTTTTTGAGGCTTTTTGTTTTTCCTCCTCCAAGTTCTAAATTTTTCTGAATAATTATTTTGTAATGTGAGTTCTTCAAACTTTTCTACAGTTTAATCATATTCTGGTTTTGTTGATCTGTGAAAAATTTTCTGAGTTCCTCAGCTTTTTTTTCCCTCGATCAACTTCGGAATCTTCCAGGGTTTTCTGTTAGCTGAAAATTTTCATTTGAAAAACATAAATTTAAGTTTGAACGCAAAGTTCTGAAATAAGAATACGGTGTTTTGTGAGATATTTCCTTCTTCTTGCTTCAAAATCCATCGAATAAAAGACTTTCTCGCCAGCAAACCACAGTTTTTTTCTCCAACCCAGAAATATTAGAAAAATGGTGAGAGGGAAAATCCAGATGAAGAGAATCGAAGATGCGACGAGTCGGCAAGTGACTTTCAGTAAACGACGAAACGGGCTGTTGAAGAAGGCCTATGAACTCTCTGTTCTCTGCGATGCTGAGGTTGCTCTAATCATTTTCTCTCAGAAAGGACGGATTTTTGAGTTTTCAAGCTCTGAGTAAGCTTTGTTTCTTCATTTTCTTTTCATTATTTTCCACGAAATCTTCTTGTTTAAGTTTTCTGCAGACACAAAATCTCTGTCCATGTTTGTCTGTCTCCTCTCTCTCGGAAGAAGATGAATATTTTTTATCTTGTTTAAAAATAAAAAAATAAAAATAAAATTCTTTTTTTTTTTTTTGGGTTACAAATATGGAGTTGAGAATTAGGTTATTGTACTAATTCTAGATCTATCTTTCCCAATTTAATGAGCTTATTGATTAGAATTGAATCATTTCAAAGGTTTTGGGAGTGGTTTAATGAGTTGTTTAATGGCTGTTAAGGTTGTAAAATTAAGACATTGAGTTAATTTACTTAAATATGACGAGAAGAGAAGGGTTGAAATTTGTAAATTTTATGAACTCCGTTTAGAAATCGTCTCTGGGATCACTAAAATCATGTTTTATTGTTTGATCATAGATCAAAGATCATGATAATAAGGATTATATACATATTATTATTATTATTATTATTATTATTATTATTATTATTATTATTATCTATTTATTCATTAGAGAGAAATCCTATTTAGATATAGCGTTTATTTTAAATTTTACATTTCCTCTGCAATGATAATATATATATATTTGCTCCAAACCTACCCTTCTACGACCATGCTTCTGCAGTAAGATGATCTGATGGAACCTTTTTCTGTTTGGGTTTCCAATAAACGCTATTATCTGTCATGTTTTAAATACTATTGTTTATAATTGACATAGTTCTTTTTAGCATAATACAAGTTAATTTGGTTCTTTGTGGGACTAAAGTTTAATATATCTAAGATAATAGGCAAAGAATGGAATTGACGTTGGAAAATGAGAGTTGTTTCTAGCTAAGTTGACACTAATAGAACATCATAGCTTTTAAAACTATGGGAAATGAAGTTCTTGGTTTGGTTCTTGTTTTGCATCTAAACAATTTTTATTTAATCTTCACACTTGATGCCATTAAATTGACGTTTGTGTACTAGGTTAATCTTCTAATAATTTTTTTGCTTACGAAGTTAATATTCTTTAACAGCATGCAAAAAATTATCGAACGATACCGAAAAAATCAACAAAACGAACTACGTCAGAAGATTGATGTGGAGCAACGCATTGAGGTTAGAACTTGTTCATGAATTTTGAAATGTTATTCAAACGTTGTCAGAGAAATATCTTATTTTCGTATTTTGACGACATTATGTTTGAAATTTGCTTCACATATAAGTAGAGCAACTTCAAAAATTTTACTCGGTGAGTTTTGAGTCTTTAGATCGAGATTGTGAATCCTGCGTGTTTATCATTTCGCTACCAAAGCATTTTAAAAGTCAATGGTATTCCATAGATTGATATCTATCTAATATTATAAGTGAAATGTATGAATGTTATGCCACAATGAGGTTTTACATGATTTATCTGACTCTCATACTTGAATCATAGCATTCGATCTCGAGAAATACATAAATTTAAATTTCTTTGATATTTTTTTGTCTCTTTTATTATAATTTTAACAAAAATATTTTTTCACAATACATTACTGATGATTAGTTTTAGAAGATTTATCTAAGAATACAACATTGTGAGTTGTCTTTGTTATTTTGAGACATGTAAACACATTAGATCTATCAAATGTGAAATTATATAAACAAATCAACTCTAGATATAACTAACTTGTCAATGTACTTACTACCATGTATGTTTTGTCAAAACATGTAAAATCGTATTTATATCATGAAACTTGACCTGTTGTTAGATGTCACATATCTTTTGCTTTTCTGAGATATATCTCAAAATAAATTTTGAAAATTACATTAATAGCGTCCCGATCTTTACCAAATAATACAATATTGCATGATTTGCTCCGAGACTCAAATGACTTTGTTATTGGATTTTACTTTAAAAGAACTTGTACTTGTTGGATATAGAATGTTACTTGAAATACTAAAATCTAAGACCACAATAGTTCAACATAGAATTGTGATCCCTACTCGGTCTTGGACTTAGACAAAGCCCTCACAATAATATGTCAGGACAATGAGGCAACTAAACATAGTAAATAAAACAATATCTTATTGACTTTTAACTCTATATCTTGGTCCCCATTTATGGTGCAAAATGATAGCAATGTTGCTACATAATGATGGTCACGACCTTATGTATGCAAGGCTGCAAAGATGACAAAACTTCCTTCCGAAACTTCAATTTTCTCCTCCACATTGACGAAAGTATCGTCCCAACACTACAACATTCTATGGCATATTTGGCAACAATAAACTCATTATGTGAGAGATTTCACCTACAAAATCTCTAAATCCGAAATCCAAAAATAAAATTCTCTTCCACTCAACATCCCTTACCTCATTCTCCCTAAAACACTGGCTATCGACTTCAAAAAATTGCAGTCTCTCCCACAATACTCTATTTAATTTCTTCTTTGCAAATTCCAAACATTATCTCGCGAATTATTTATTTTATTATTGGTAACACTGTCCCTTTTATATGCTCATAATCTAATTCATAATTGTTTTCAAATGATATTGACACTAACACTTCATGTTTGATAAAATAATTAATTATTGATGATTGACTCCTTAAATGAGGATAAAATCCGTATTTATTAAATTAAAAATTTAATAGTTGTCTTGGATGGATCAGCTAAAAAACTGAAGCTCCATTAAAGATAATTTCCGTGAGAGTAGAACCTATTTAAGTTAGTGTTTTGTTCATTGCTTCATTTTGCCCCTTGATGGTCGCTAATGATTTTATGATAATTTTACATTTTCGATAAGTTCGAGTAGAGAATGTAGCTTTGAACATATTTTCAGCTGAGTGTTAACTAAGTTAAGATATGACCAAAGTACTTAATGTTATTGCTGTAAAACTTTTTACTTGGACTTCTTTTACTTGATCGATGTATGTATGATTTTCATGAACAGCTATTGAAACATGAAACCACAACCATGGCAAAGAAGATTGACCTTCTTGAAGCTTCTCTAAGGTTGGTGAATTATTGATTCTTCTTTTCTCAATAATTAATCATCAGTGATTCATTTTTTTTCAAGTTATCATTTCTCAGGAAGCTTATGGGAACTGGTTTAGAATCATGTTCCTTCGAGGAACTCGGAGAGATAGGCAACCAACTCGAGCAGAGTTTACTCCGAATAAGAGCTCGAAAGGTACGTCTCGACCCAAACCGAGCACCAGGGTTAATTTATTGTGGGGGATGGTAACCTTTGTTATGGTATTTTTTAGGATCAGTTATATGAGGAGAAGTTAGAACAATTTCAAGCAAAGGTGTGTTGTTGTGCTTAAAATTCAATAATAATACTTTAAAAATCTTTCTTATTTTTATTGTTTTGAATTATTAATTTTTACCTTCATATTCAGGAGAGACTTCTTTTAGAAGAGAATTCAAAGCTATCTACAAAGGTAAGGAGCTTATTTCTTATAAAATTAGAAAAGTTAAATCTTCATTGAATAAAAAAAAAAAACTTAGTTGTAATATAATCTCTTTATCTCTCCCTTTCGATATGGATATTCTCACTACATATTTTTCTTTATCAAGGCCAAAATTACGATCAAATACGACAATAAAAATCGATAATTACGAGCAATTACCTACAATTGAAATCCATAATATATTTATCCTTATTTTGATGAGATTTTTTGTTATTGTGTAAATTTTTAGACGTATGTTGGACTAATGGGCTGCATATTGAACTAGGGATTAATACAAGACTTAGGTGACCAGAATTGTATTTGGGTTGAGCGGAAAAACCTGCAACAAAATTAGTGAAATAAAACTATATAATTTTCTATGAATCGGTGATAATAGTGGAGAGATGCGCACCAATATGCCCGAGTTTTACAGTTCGAGTCGCACCACTTAGTTTGATATTCATAGCGAATTTCTCTTTTGTTCTTAATTTTTTTTTTTTTTTTTAAGATTCTACATGCAATATTAATGTTCAATGGTTTTGTTTTTCTTTTTTCATTCTTATTTTATTCGAAAAATATAAAAAATTCCCAAGTTTATAATGTATGAAACTTGTTTATGCACTTGAATCTACAGTCGGAATGATCTTCAACGATCATATTGCTTTTACAAAGTTTTTGTTCAATTAAATAGTGTGTAGGCAACGCATGGAACAACAGCAAAAGTAAGGAGAGCTTAGATGTGGAGACTCAATTGTTCATTGGATTGAGAAGCTAATTGCAAAAGATAGAGATGTCCAAATTCTGAACCTAACAATTGAATAATCACATAATTTCTTGCCCTCTTTAAAGTCAAAATCACGGGATCATGATCTCTTGTATATTTTTTAATCTGTGATGTTTATTTTCCTCTCAATAAATGATTGAAGGTTCAAATTTTCCTACAATTTGAGATATTATTGAAGCATTATAGTTAAACTTGTATATTTGGACTGTATATAGAAGAAGATTACACTTGATATCTTGTTTCTTTTGATTATTTAGTTTTCTAACTAATGAATTGTTTAAGAAGTGATCACTCCTTGTCATCGTGGAATTTGAAAGTCGAAAGATTTCAGGTGGAAATTGTATTTTATCTCTAAATTAGAACTCTGTAGAGCATGACTCTCAGTGTTTGAAATCTTTGAAACTTGTTGGATAGAGGTGATATCAACCTCTCTCAGTTTAGAGACCCAAAATAATTATGGTCATTTGTTTTGTGAAGGAAATAGACAAAGAATCTTGTCCAGTTACGTGTTAAGAGATAAGAACCAAAATATGAAAAGAAATATGGAAGAGACTACACCGTAAGAAGTAATCGGTGACTGAATGTGACGGGACAAAGTTCTTTGAAAAACTAAAAAAAAGTCTTCTCAATAATGTAATTAATTCACTGTTTCAAAGGAATATGCATGTCTATTATCTATACAATAATGGGAGACACCTAAGAGACTTCCGTCACGTCTTAAATAAGGAATTAAATAAGGCAACTACTGTAATGATAACCATACCAGTCTTAAACAAAGGAAATAAAACAACATCATGGCAAATAATGCCTTGCACAGGATACGAAAATAATGTAATTGGCAAATGATCTCATGACTTGAAGGTTGGCCAGTCAGGTCGAGTGAATCGATTCTCAAAATAGACTCAATCCCCTAACTTAAGGATTAATTTACAACAGAAGACTTAAACATATTTTGAGCCCTAGCCCACATGAGATGGGTCAAAGTCCATATAGCAGTAACAAAATTATAAGTGCAACATATATAATTAAAATAGTGCTTTGCAAAGAAATAAAATGTGCAACACTAAAATAAAAAGTTATAGACTAATTTAAGAGAAAAAAGGTTACCTCCAAATGAAGAGCTTGAGCTCCATATTGACCTAGTCTTGGGCGCTATTCCAGTTACGATCCAAGCTCAAAGATTGAAGCAAGATTTTAGATGAGATATTTCTAGCAGACTTATAACTTTAAAACTTGAGTCGTAGACGGATATAGTTGAGAGAGCTCTTGAGCAAAAACTTGGCCCGAGCAAAGATGAATGATAATTTGAAAAGGAGATTTGAGAAAAGTATTCTCAAAATTTATTTGAAAACTAGGTTAGAAAGAAATTTTGGGACGAAATTTTCTCAAGGAGGGAAAATGCAATGGTTTGAAAAATTTTAGAATTAAAATATAATTTTAATGGATAAGTTTCAGAAAACTAAATCTAGTGTTCAAAGAAGAGAGTGATCCAGCTATAGCTGAGCAGTGACTGTTGCAGATTAAGAAGAAGTTCAAGATAATGAGAGTTTTGAATGAGTTCAAAGTCCGTGGTAAGCCAACTAGATGATAACGCGGACGAGTGGTGGGATAAGAGTAAGGTATCCTTAGGTGTTCAATGTGATTGGGAGCGATTCGAGGATGTTTTCTTAGAAAGATTCTGTTGGGGTCTATCCCAGATCGTGTGACGGGCCTATGGGGCACATCAGATTTTTTCCTAAATATGTTAGACAAGCCAAAGTTAAAGAGTTCTTAGAGTTAACCAAAAAAAATATGAATGTTTTGAGGTATCAAACCAAATTTAAGTAATTGTTAAAGTATGCGGGGTAACTAATTTCTAATAAAGCTGCTAAACCTCAAAGATTTGAGCAAGGTCTTAGATGAGGTATTTCAAGCATACTTGTAACTTTAAAACTCGAGTCGTAGACGGATATAGTTGAGAGAGCTCTTGATCAAAAACTTGGGCCGAGCAAAGATGAACGAGAATTTGAAAATGAGATTTGAGAAAAGTATTTTCCAAATTTATTTGAAAACTAGGTTAGAAAAAAATTTCGGAACGAAAATTTCTCAAGAAGGAAAAATGCAATGGTTTGAAAATTTTAGAATTAAAATATAATTTTGAATGTACATATATAAATGTTATGCGTTATTCAGTTGAGAAAATGAGTGTATTAAAGAAAAGATATATTAAAAAGATAAGATTTGATTAAAATTAATTTAATTGTAATTAAATTCACATTAACTGAGTATAAGGATTTATTTAATTAAGGTTAATTAATTAATTATGTTAATTGGTAAATAACCATAGATCAAGGGTGAAGTTGTCTTATTAATAAGATAAACTTGGTTTAATGGTAAAATTACCATTAAACACTATTGCAGAAGTGATAAGTGGCCTTCATACAGTGGGTTTCACGTTGAAAAGAAAGAAAGAAGAGAGAAAGAGAAGAATTAGGGAAAGAAAAAGAAAAGAAACTGAGAGGGAGAGAAAAAAAAAACCTAGGACAAACTGTCACACCCCGAGTATCCACACGTTTCCGGTACCCTCACTACTATTACAAACTATGACATCTAGAAACTCAACGTGAACTTACTCAATTTAATACCATTTTCATTTCCAAATCATATTCAAAATAATATTTGTAAGTATAAAATTTTTCGACTCAATTCGAAAATGACTCGCGCCTCGAAGAAGGAACGCGTAATCCTCAACATAAATATGCAGCGGAAAAAGATAATTTAAAAGAGTTTTAAATTAAAACGACGAGACTTGAAATTCCGCGAAGGAGTCTGACACACACCCAACACGCCTCTTGGGTTTGGCGCTGTGCACCCACTGTACCCCGCGCACACCACAATAGCAGCAGTGCGGTGCTCCGTATGCGGGCACAACACGGCACCGTGCACCCCACTCGACTCTGCGAACCTCGCACGCACACATCTCCACTTCGGCACCGCGCACACGCCCACAGTGCCGCGTGCCCCACGCACCCTGCTTCCGTGCTGCACGTCCGCGCGCAAGCCCTCACCCGACACCGCGTGACCTGCGTACACTCGCAGGTCCGCATGCCCTGCACGCCTGCAGTCACGCCACGCTCCTGCGCACACCTCTACTCCCTTCGAGCCTCATCGCGTGCACCCCGAACTACTCCGTATCCTATCGACTCCCCCACTTTTCTCCCAAAAATTTGGAAGTGTAATGCCTAAAAACTGGATATCACACAAAGTTTATCCCTGCACACAGTTCACCAGAAAATTTCAAAAGTATCCATCTATCTAACTATCCAGAAATCCCCATAATAAAATCGAAGTTTAAAGACAACGAAATTCATCAAATACAAATGAAGAAGTCCACAGTACAGAGCTATGACATACTCCAACATATAAAAGTATACACGCGTCTCCAAAACACCATAAACACTCTATACAATCCTGTACAACTGACGCCTATACAAACTCGTCTGGCCACATAAACATCCCAACACGAAGCAAACAACCTGAGCAAATATCACCACAACCTACCATCTGCACGGGTCGGTTTGCCCTAACAATCTGCCGTCCGGTGTCTCGGTCGCACGCCGGCAACCGTCCTACGCCTCAGGACTAGGCTGTCGTGGCTCACCTGCAACAGTGTCTGCACCTACACCATAGAACACACATCATAAGCCTAATGCTCAGTAAGTAGTGCGATATGAAAGTAAAAACCGATAATGCAATCCTATCACATAGAGTCTATACACTCAAGCTCATGTTGTCATCATTCTGCGACGCGTTGTGCAGCCGGGCCAGGGTGAGGGTGAACCTCGTGTCACGCTACACCTTAACAAGTCGCCATGGTCCCGGATTCCCTAGCAACGAGGCCCACAAGCAACACACGCGCACCACACGACGGCCCAGCCAGTCTACTTCCCGAGTGGAATTCGCGACTGGTGATGCACCAGCCCATTCTCCGAGCAGGATCCACGGCGGCACCGTCCATCATTTTGTGACAGTGCAGCCAGCTCACTCCCCGAGTGCAATTCACAACTGGTGATGCACCGACCCACTCCCTGAGCAGGATCCGCGGCGCCACTGTCCATCATCCTCACCGTCAACACATACACGCCGCATGTCGGCCCAACTGGCCCACTCCCCGAGCGAAATCAGTGCTTCGTTACGCACCGGCCCACTCCCCGAGCGGGATTCGCGATACCGCCGCCACGCGTCTCACCACTAACTCAAAATATACTCAAAACCATTTTCGTTCCCTTTTTAAAATATAATGGATGTCAAACAATACGCACGCACATCACAATTAAGTACAAAAATCCTAACGCTCTACGGTGTAGGCACTCATAGGCAAAACACATGCATACACTACTTATCTGGCGTACTAAGTTCACTCGACGCACAGATTCACAAAAAACGCCTCAACCTAAAACATAAACAATTATTCATTAATCTTCGTATCAAAATTCATTAGCTATGCTAAAAATCACATTCGTCAACTAAACCTATGAAATCCCCACTACAACGGGTTGCTAATTCGGTTCGGCCGAAAACCGACCCAAACTTCGGACGCGCATAACTTTTGCGTCTATTATCAGAATCGAACGATTCAAGAAGTTAAACGCTCCTCTAGGGACCTAATTCAACACCGTAAAACGGATTTTAAAACGATAAGCCGCAGCTAGGTGAAAAACACCAAAAATGAATCTTCCCTTAACCCAAAAATTTCACATCTTCTGTCCTTCAACAAAACTACTTAAAATTCGCCTCACGCACTAAAATCATCAACACTAACATCACGTGTCACAATTTTCACCACAAACGCTTACTAATCCCACATGGCTCAAAAATTCAATGTAACCTTTCGACGCGCATAACTTTTACGTCGGTTATCGAAATCAAACGATTACAGCGGCCAAACGTTCCTATAACAACTTAATTTAACCCATTAAAATAGAATTTAAAACGAATAATCGAAGCTAGGCCGAATCTCCAAAAAACAGAACCTGTTTTTACACAAAAAAATCTAAATTTCAACATCAACCCGATTTCCACAAATTTCTCCACCAATCTATCACGTTCTAACCTATTAAGCATAATTTAACAACAATTTGAAGTTTTAAATTCAAAACACCTGAATTCATAGCACACCCCACACTGTTTTCTTCTAAAATTGTGCATTTCACAACCAAGCGATTGAACACCACGCATTGCACCTCAAAACATCAAAACGTTGTCCCAACATCTTAGAAATTTAAAGCAGAATCTCTCTATTTGATCGGGCATCAAAACAGAAAAGGGAGATGCTTACCGAGGGAAGTAGCTCTGCACTCGGACGGAAGGAGAGAAGAAGACGAAGATGAAGGCAGGCAAGGTACATGGTCGCCGGCGACAGAGCTCGTCGGAAGTGGCCTCTCGTTCGAAATCGCCGTGTAGCACCCCGAGAACCCACACATTCCCGGTGCGCTACAGTGCATCTACACACTCCACACACACACACTAACACTTGACCTAACTAACTCAATTTAATACTCCTTTCGTTTTCAAATCATTTTCAAAAGAACATTTGTGAGTATGAAAATTTTTCGACTCGATTTAAAAAAACAACTCGCGTCCCGAAGAGCAAACACGAAGTCCTCAACATAAAACTACGGAGAGGTAAAGAAAACCATTTAAAACAATTTGAGATAAAACGATAAAACTTGAAATCCTAGAAAAAAAAATCCCACGCACCCCACAAACTACACAGTCCGGTCCCAAGCACTCATGTCCCCACTCTGACACCCTGCGTACACCTTCGCGGTGCCGCACGTGCCAATCCAACGTCACTGTATCTCGCGCACGCTCACAGCGCTGCGTGCCCCACGCACCCTGCCTCTGTACAGCACGTCTGCGCACACGCCCTCACTCGGCGCCGCATGACCCGTGTGCACCCGCAGGGCCGCGTGCCCCACGCACCTGCGATCACGCTGCACTTCCACACTCATCTACCTTTTTCTACCATTTACTGTTCACACACCTCAACCTATTTCTTATCTCCTCGACTCCCAGCCTCTCTCCCGAAATTTCGGCAGAGTAACGGCTAAAAACTGACTATCCCAAAAATTTAAACCCTGCACACAATTCACCATAATCCAACAATGTTTATCTATCCATCATCCAGAGAAATCACCATAACCAAATCAGAGCAAGAAGACGACGAAAATCCATCAAATACAAATGAAGAAAGTCTCTAGTATAGAGTAATATCATTCTCTAACATGAAAAATATCTGCGTACGTTACCAAAATCACACGCACTCCATATACCTATACGCTGACGCATATACAACAACCAATCCCATCCCCCATACATAATCACCGCAAAAGAAAGAAAACCCACAAACCGACCAGGCCACAACCTACCATCTCCACGGGTTGGGTCGCCCTAACAAAAGTCCGCCATCCGGTGCCGCAGTCGCACGCCGCCAACCATCCTACGCCTCAGCACTAGGCACTCGAGGCTCACCAGCGGTATCGTCAGCACCTACACCACATAACACACAACATAAGCCTAACGCTCAGTAAGTAATGCGATATGAAAGTAAAAGCCGACAATGCAATCCTATCACATGCAGTCTCTACACTCACACTCATGTTGTTACATCTGTGACGCGTAGTGCAGCCGCACCAGGGTAAGGAGGAACCTCACGCCACCCTACACCCTGACACGTCGCCACCGTCCTGGACTCCCCAGCAACGAGGCCCACAAGCTACACCCACGCATCACCACACGGCAACTACATCAGGGTAAGGGTGTACCTCGCGTCACTCTACACCCTGACACGTCGCCCCCGTCCCAGCCTCCCCAGCACGGGGCCACAGTTGCCACACACACACGTTTCGCGACAGCCCAGCCGGCCCACCCCTCGAGTAGGATCCGCGACTGGTGTTGCACCGGCCCACACACTAGTGGGATCCGCGGTACCACTGCCCATATCCTCACCGTCAACACATTCACGCCGCATGACGGCCCACCTCTCGAGTAGGATCCGCGACTGGTGAAGCACCGGCCCGCACACTAGCGGGATCCGCGGTACCACCGCCATACGTCTCACCTCGTACATCAAAACATACAAAAAATCATTTTCGTTCCTGCTTTTAAAAACATGATGCATGTCAAACAATACGCACGCACAGCACAATCAATCACATAAACCCTAAAGTTCTACAGTGTAGGCCCACTTGGCCAAAACACATGCATGCACTACTTACCTGGTGTCCTAAGCTCGCTCGATGCACAGCTTTGCCAACAGAAAGCCTCAACCTAAAACACAACCAATTTCTCATCAGTATTTATCACAACATTTACCAACTAGGTAAAAACAACGTTCTCTAACTTCATTCACGAAATTTCAACTAAAACGGTTCATTGGTTCGGTTTGGCTGAAAACCAGCCCAACGTTCGGATGTGCATAACTTTTGCGTCCGCCAACGGAATCGAGCGATTCAAGTGGCTAAACGTTCCCTTAGGAACCTAGTTTAACATCCCAAGACGGATTTTAAATCGGTAGGCCGCAGATAGGCGAAAAATGCCAATAACCGAATCTGCCATTTTTATTAAAATTTCACATTTTCACTTCCCTTCAACCAAAACTCACTCTCAACTAGTTATATGCATCAAAATGGCTATGCTACTCTCAGACGTCGAATTTCCACGAAAAACGGTCACTAATTTGACTTAAAACAAAATCCCGCATAAACTTCCGACGCGCATAACTTTTGCGTCGGATATCGGAATCGAATGATTCCAGTGGCCACACGTTCTTCTAACAACCTATTTTAACCCACAAAGACAGAATTTGAAATGATCAACTTAAGCCTAGCCAAAACAGCCAAAAAAAGAAGCTATTTTTATACGAAAAATAGCCGAAATCTCAACTTCGGGCAAATCCCGCAAGTTCTCTGCACCGAACACTCACATTTCACCTATTAAGCACAATCTAACCCGAAAATCAGAAGTTCAAGCACAAAGTCTGAATTTTGGCTCAACCTTCACCCTCGGCCTCCCTCCCTCTCACCGGTCTTCTGCTGTCCACTTGCTAACCTATACACTCACCCTCTCAATCCCCTCACATTTGCAGCCAAATTCAAAGAGAGAAAAAAAATGAAGAGAAGCTGAACCTCAGTCTCGGTTCATACGGACAGGACAGCAGAGGGAGAGGACTTACCAAGTGGTGGCGTCCGGCACTCGGGTGGGAGAAGGACTCCAGCAACAAGTCTGGTCGTTGGCGGCATAATTGGCCGGAAACCAGCCCCTCGGGGTCATCGGCCGAACACTCGGCTTTCACTTCGGGAACTCGAGTTGCTGGAACCGAACGGCTCCGGTTCGTCGGAATAGCAGCCCCTGCTCGCAACTCACACCTCACACTCGCGCTCGTCGGCCGTCGCAGCTCCGACTCCAGCACACGATCGCCCTGCTCCCGGTCGTCTTCTCTCTTGGCTCTCTCTCGGGTACACAGAGGAAACAACCGAATGGCTTCATCGCGAAGCCATTTGGGTGTTTTACAATTTATTTTTTAAATTTTAAAATAAATACAAATTACCAAATTGCCCTCACGTGCTTCAATCGTCCGAAATTTCGTAACTTTCTCGACTTCCCGACTTTAAATTCTGAAAAACATCGCAAGGGTACGCTCCGAGTCTTATAATTCAAATCTTTCCCGTTGAAATATTTCTCAAAACTCCGACCGGGATTAAACTAAAAATTTCAAAAATTAAAAATAAAATTCGAAATTTCCGGGTTATTACATCCCCCCCACCTTATAAGAATTTTGTCCCCAAAATTTACGTACCGAATAAGTCGGGATACTGCCGCTCCATGTCATCACGCCGCTCCCAAGTAGTCTCCTCTACACCATGGTTGCGCCACCTCACCTTGACCAGCGGAATCTCCTTGTTGCGCAGCACCTTCACAGCTGATTCTAAGATCCTCACTGGCTTTTCCTCGTACGACAGCGTCGGCTGGATCTCTATATCCTGTTGTGGCACTACCTGAGAGGGATCGCGCATACACTTCCTCAGCATCGAGACATGAAAAACATCATGGATGACATCCATCGACGCAGACAACTGAAGCTGATATGCAGTTCTCCCGATCCGCTTGACAATCGGGAATGGTCCCACAAACCGAGGGTTGAGTTTCCCCCGCTTTCCGAACCTTACCACTCCCTTGAACGGCGAGACCTTCAGAAAAACCTCATTGCCCTCATTAAACTCCAACTCTCGGCGTCTCTGATCAGCATAACTCTTCTGTCGACTCTGGGCCGCTTCAATTCTCTTCCGTATCATAGCAATTTTGTCGACAGTCTGCTGCAAAATCTCAGGCCCTATCAATCGGGCCTCCCCAACCTCATCCCAATATAATGGCGACCTGCATTTCCTTCCATAGAGGGCCTCGTATGGTGCCATACCAATAGTAGACTGAAAACTGTTATTATATGAGAACTCCACTAGCGGTAAAAACTTGCTCCAAGTCGCCTGAAACTCCAACACACAAGCCCTGAGCATATCCTCCAGAATCTGTATAGTCCGCTCCGACTGCCCATCGGTCTGAGGATGAAAGGCCGTACTGAAATCCAATCTGGTGCCCATAGCCTTATGCAGACTCCTCCAAAACTTAGACGTGAACCTGAGGTCTCGATCTGAAACAATCGACACCGGAATCCCATGGAGTCTGACTATCTCCTGGACATACAACTGGGCAAACTGATCCATCGTATAAGTCATCCTCACAGGCAAAAAGTGAAACGACTTCGTCAACCTGTCCACAATCACCCAAATCGCGTTATGACCCTTGGCAGTCCTCGGCAACCCCACCACAAAATCCATGGTGATTCGCTCCCACTTCCACTCCGGTATAGGCAATGGTTGGAGCATCCCAGACGGTCGCTGATGCTCCGCCTTCACCTGCTGGCAGACTACGCAGGCCTCAACATACTCAGCCACTGCTCGTTTCATGTTAGGCCACCAATAGTGCTGCTTCAAATCTCTGTACATCTTAGTGCTTCCCGGATGCACAGAGAAAGAAGATGAATGGGCCTCTGATAATATATCCCTCCTCAGCTCCTCATCCTTCGGGACGTACCACCTATCCCGAAATTTCAGAATCCCGTCCTCTAAATAGCTGAACTCAGAATCAGGCCTGGCCTCCATACTCGCCTTCAGCTCGCTACACTCTGAATCAGTCTCCTGAGTCTGCCTGATCCTGTCCAGAATAGTCGGCCTCAACGACAAGGCAGAAAGGGTGGCTGCCAGATCAGAAACTACCTCCAAACCAAAACTCTGCATCTCTGTCACTAACTCAACAGGCTGTACCGAAATCATGGCAGAAGTCGAGGCTGTCACTCTACGCAAGGCATCTGCCACCACATTCGCCTTCCCGGGGTGGTACCTGATCTCCACGTCGTAGTCCTTGACCAGCTCGAGCCATCTTCTCTGTCTCAAATTCAGCTCCTTCTGCGTGAAAATGTATCTCAAGCTCTGATGGTCTGAGTAAATCTCGCACTGCTGCCCATACAGATAATGCCTCCAAATCTTGAGTGCAAATACAACCGCCGCCAGCTCCAAGTCGTGAGTGGGATAATTCTGTTCGTAAGCCTTCAACTGCCTAGAAGCATAAGCAATGACTCTCCCACTCTGCATCAAAACACACTCCAAACCGATCCTGGAGGCATCGCAATAAATGCAGAACTTCTCTCCTTTCACGGGCAGCGTCAGTACAGGAGCCATAGTCAATCTGTGATTCAATGTCTGGAAGCTGTCCTCACACCTGTCGATCCATTCATACTTTGCATTCTTCCTGGTCAGCCGGGTCAAGGGGGCCGAAATCTTAGAGAACCCCTCAATAAATCTCCGATAATATCCAGCCAACCCCAGAAAACTGCGTATCTCGCTAGCACTGGTCGGCCGCGGCCACTCCTTTACAGCCTGAACCTTCCCCGGATCAACTGAAATACCCTCATAGGAGATCACATGCCCCAAGAAATGAATCATGTCCAACCAAAACTCGCACTTTGAGAATTTAGCATATAGCTGATGCTGGCTCAAAATAGTTCGTACAATCCTCAGGTGCTCCCTGTGCTCCTCCTCACTCTGCGAGTAGATCAGAATGTCGTCGATAAATACAATCACGAACTTGTCCAGGTACTCCCTGAACACTCTGTGCATCAGGTCCATGAATGCTGCCGGGGCATTGGTCAACCCGAAAGACATCACCAGAAACTCGAAATGCCCATACCTCGTCCTGAAAGCCGTCTTCGGTACATCTTTCTCCTTCACCTTCAACTGATGATAGCCGGACCTCAGGTCGATCTTAGAAAACACCCGGGCACCTTGTAGCTGATCAAACAAATCATCAATCCTAGGCAATGGATACCTGTTCTTCACCGTCAACTTATTCAGCTCCCGGTAGTCAATACACATACATAAGGATCCATCCTTCTTCTTGACGAATAGAACTGGCGCTCCCCAAGGTGAAAAACTAGGGCGTATAAATCCTTTATCTGTCAGCTCCTCCAATTGAGCCTTCAGCTCCTTAAGTTCAGTAGGCGCCAATCTGTAAGGGTTCTTGTACACCGGCTCGGCACCTGGGAAAACATCTATCTCGAACTCAATCTCCTTATCAGGGGGCAACCCAGGCAATTCATCACGGAACACTCCCGGGAACTCTTACACAATAAGAATATCCTGTACCCGAGCATCGCCCGGTGACTGCGCATCCTCAACACTTGCCAAAAATCCCTGGCAACCCATGCCCAACACCCGTGGTGCCTGACGAGAAAGTATAGCAAAAATCCTGGCAAGACCCTTACCTGCTTTAAATGTGTAGCTCTCCCCGCCTGGGGCCCGGAAATGAACCTCTCTGGTCCTGCAGTCAATCTCCGCATGATGTCTGAACAACCAGTCCATTCCCAAGATCACCTCATAACCACTCATATGGAGAATGACTAGCTCGGCATATAACTGCTTCCTCCCTACTGTCACAACATTGCCCCGTACCACCTGTTCTGAATACAAATGCTCCCCGGATGGCAAGGTCACATCATAGTGTCGCTCGGCGGGGCTGAACTCCAAGTTGGCCTTAACCACAAAACTCGTCGACACAAACGAGTGCGTAGCGCCCGTATCAATCAAAGTATATGCTGCCACACCAGAAACAAAAATGTTACCTGCTATCACTGATGGCTGGACAGTATCATCTGGCTCAAACAGGGCAAAGACCCTCGGTGTAACTCTGGCTGACGACCTGCTCGCCACTGGGCATCTACTGGCAAAGTGTCCCACCTCATTGCAGTTGAAGCAGTGGTTCTGTCGCGGCTTCTGGCACTCTCTTGACATGTGGCCCACCTCGCCACAGTTATAGCACCTCACTGGGCCTGGCCTGCACTCGCCCGGGTGGCTCTTCTGACATTTCGGGCACACTGGAAACTGCCCCGACCCCTGCGGCCTCTTAGTGCTCCCCTGGCTGCTAGAACTATCACTAGGCCTCTTCAGGCCCCTCTGCACGGATACCTCCCCACTGGCCTGTGGCAGCGACTCTCTGAATGATCTGCGAGGCTGCTCTCTGGGTATCTCCCGATAACTAGGAAGCTTCATCCGAGCCTCCTGAATGTCAAGGGCCTTCGCCACCACCTCCTCGTACGGCATGCCCCGGGTCTCCGCAATCCGCATGCCCATATAAATATCCGGCTTCAGGCCCTGCACGAACTGATGTACCTTATTCTCATCGAGGCTCACCAAATGTCCTGCAAACCTCGACAAGGCCTCGAACTGTCGCACATACTCAGCCATAGTGCCAATCTGCTTCAACTGTGCAAACTCTACCATCTTCTGCGACCTGACTGAATGACTGAAATACTTGCCGAAAAACACCGACCTGAACTCCTCCCAGGTCATGGCCCCCACATCTCTCGTGGCCACCACAGTATCCCACCAATGGCTCGCGTCCTTGGCAAGATAGAACGCCGCACTAGAAACTCTGTCCTGTTCCTCTAGCTTGGCAAAACTCATCATCGTCTCCATATTTCGTATCCACTCCTCAGCACTGAGAGGATCCGGAGATGATCCGTCAAAGGTCGGAGGTCTAAGTCTATGCAGTCTGTCACCTCCTCTGTCGGACGAACCCTGGGCGCTAGACTGACCCTGATCGTCCCTGCTCATAAACCTCTCCAACTGCTGAGACTGACGGTGGACCAACTCGGTAAGCTGCCGGACGGTATCATCCATGTCGCCAACAGCTCTAGGAGACGCCTCTCGTCGTGGCCGCCCTCTACCTCTACCTCTCGCCTCTCCTGACATTTTCTACCTTTAACAAAAGTATAAAGCTCACATTAGTAATACAATAAATTCAAATCTAAACACTTACAGTTGGTGGAGTGCTCCCGTGCAGCGGCTGAAGGTGTTAGGTAATCCTCTGAACGACGTCGACCCCGTGGCTCTGATACCATAACTGTAGCACCCCGAGAAACCACACGTTCCCGGTGCGCTACAGTGCATCTACACACTCCACACACACACACACTAACACTTGACCTAACTAACTCAATTCAATACCCCTTTCATTTTCAAAAGAATATTTGTGAGTATGAAAATTTTTTGACTCGATTTAAAAAAAACAACTCGCGTCCCGAAGAGGAAACACGAAGTCCTCAACATAAAACTACGGAGCGGTAAATAAAACCATTTAAAACAATTTGAGATAAAACGATAAAACTTGAAATCCTAGAAAAAAAAAATCCCACGCACCCCACAAACTAGACAGTCCGGTCCCAAGCACTCACGTCCCCACTCTGACACCTCGCGTACACCTTCGCGGTGCCGCACGTGCCAATCCAACGTCACTGTATCTCGCGCACGCTCACAGCGCTGCGTGCCCCACGCACCCTGCCTCTGTACAGCACGTCTGCGCACACGCCCTCACTCGGCGCCGCATGACCCGTGTGCACCCGCAGGGCCGCGTGCCCCACGCACCTGCGATCACGCTGCACTTCCACACTCATCTACCTTTTTCTACCATTTACTGTTCACACACCTCAACCTATTTCTTATCTCCTCAACTCCCAGCCTCTCTCCCGAAATTTCGGCAGAGTAACGGCTAAAAACTGACTATCCCAAAAATTTAAACCCTGCACACAAT